>OX371223.1:94804947-95404947 GCA_947310385.1 Nephrotoma appendiculata | reverse complement strand
TAATTCCAGAAAAATAATGCAACGCAGCACGCCTTATCCGCGAGTGCATGAGATAAGTATTCCTGACAAAGCAGAAGTTAATTTTTACTCCACGTATCAAAATCAGTCTTCAACCGTCAGCTCACGCACATCAAATGATCCCCCTTCGGTTAGATTTTCGCAAGAATTACAAATTCCGTCAGATTAAGACGCATAGTGTGGCGGCGTTCAGTAAAATTCCACCTCTTTCTTCAAACCAATCATCCGCGCAAAAAACTGCAGGCGCCCCGATTTGTCGGAATTGCCGCAGGGCTAGTCATCCATATATGGTTTGCCATGTTGTGCGAACTGAGATTTTTTGCTATGGCTGTGGTGCATCCAACGTCTAAAGCCGCACTGCACAAGACCTACTCGATTGTGGAGCAAACATCTTTCCCTCCATCCTATTCCTGCTGCCGTTCAGGTAATGGCTCTTCTCTCCAAATTCACGGATTTGTAAACGCAACAATTTCATATAATAATATATGATGAAACTATTCATTGTTCCTGGCTTATAACAAACCCTTTATTTAGGTTGCGATTTTTGGGCAAAATTTGGTATCAAACCCTAGTTAATTTCCTCCACTTCTTCTATTTCTTTATCGTCTCTTGATTTTCCTACCCTAAAACTCCTTCCTTCCGACAACAATCAGCACGAGCTGACCCTTGATCAGAGGCAAAGGTTACAAACTGTAATAGATAGGCTGCCAAGCTTTGAGCGTATGGAGTTGGGTGGAACACATCTGTTGAATCACACTATTGATGTTGGGGATGCTACGCAAATTAAACAACGGCACTATGTTGTTTCCCCAGTGATCCAGCGCGAAATATTTCAGGAGATTAAACGAATGTTGGAGCTTGACGTTATCGAGGAAAGCCATAGTGCTTGGAGCATAGTACATTACAAAATTCTTACAAGTGTTTTCTAAGCATTTAGCATGAACTCTAGTGATGCTGGTGGACAATCTTAGCGGAAAAAATGTCCCTAGTAAGTTATATGATTTTCTAATGGATCTGGCAGGGTGTTTCATGAGATTTAAAAATTTTATTTTTTTAATGGACCTTTCCAAGGTACATTCCAAAGTCTTTCTAAGTATTTTCTAAGTATTTAGCAGGAAGTTTAGTGATATTGGTGGACCACCTACAACAAAAAATACAAACAATTATTTTCTAATGGGTTTGACAGAGTGTTCCATATGAGATTTAAAAATGTACTTTTTAATGGGTTTTTGGTACATTCCAAAGTCATTCTAAGCATTTAATATGAATGATTTTCTAATGGATTTGACAGGGTGTCCTTATTCTAAGTATTTTCTAAGCATTAGGTTAGATTAGGTTAGGTTAGAGTGGCTGCAATCCATCGCCACCCGTGACTTCAGAGAAACCGCCTCTAGTGACCTGAGTGCCGCTTGACTGTCCACATAAATCGCGATATCCCTAACCGATACCACGTTATGCTTCAACCATTTCAGGACTTCCCCTATCGCCACCACTTCAGCCTGGTACACGCTGAAGTAGTCAGGGAGACGAACATAAATATTAACATTGAGCTTCTCACAGAAGACTCCGACTCCTACTTTGCCATCTAGCTTAGAGCCGTCCGTTCAGTGCCTCGTTTTGCAGTATTGATCCGTTCCTCCAGGATTCCCTCGAAGGACAGATGATTCGGAAACCTTTATCGAAGCACAACGTTGGTTTAATATGATCTAGATTCACCAGTTCTTTTCTTAGTGATCTAACTATTGTCGTGTCCCGCCTGAAAACACTTCCACTGAGAGGCAGCCGAGAGCCTCGTAGCCACATTAGCTGCCATCTGTTTACCAAAAAATTCGATTGGAATAAGGTGGAGCATAACCTCTAAAACGCGTGTAGGTGTTGTCCTAAGCGCCCCGTTTATAAGCATACAGGCCGATCTTTGCACCTTCTCCAACATCCTTATATAAGTTACCTTTTCCAGAGCTGGCCACCACACGCCCACCCCATACATCAGCACAGGCCTGACCACAGCGGTATAGAGCCAGTGCACCAGCTCTGGTTTCAAACCCCATCTCTTACTTATGGCGTTCCTACACGAGCTACATTAGCCTTATTCACCCTTTCTACAATGTTAGGCTTCCAGCTGAGCTTACTGTCACCACTGCACTCCAAAAAGAGGGACATTACTCCTCCCTGCGGAGTTCCCCTAACCACCCGCCTTCTAATGGTGGACTCCCCCAGTTCCGAGGTAATAATCCTGCTTACTAGCATCTGATTTATCAACCTACTTATAGGGTAATCATCCACCTTCAAGAATGACAATCCTTCCATGATCGCCTCCGTTTTTACGTTTAGAAAGGCACCCTCAATGCCGAGAAATGCTACCATACAATACTCTTGCTAGTAAATTGACTTCTCACTCATGCGTACTAGATCGTGCAGAGCTGTGTCCACCGACTTTCCCTTACAGTACGCATGCCGTGACATTGCCCAATTCCTTGGCTCAACTTTTGTTCGAATAAGTACGTCTATCAATCTTTCCAAGGTTTTCAACAGAAAGGATGATAGAGTTATAGGCCTCTGGTGCTTTGGGTAAGCCTGTGAGCTCTTTCTTGATTGCGGGATAAAAACCACTCTGATTTCCGTCCATTTCCTGGGAATATAGACCAGTTGCAGATATCCCCTGAAGATAACCTCCAGCCAGGGGAGGATAACCGAGGTTCCTTTGGGTGAGCTCCAGGCTCCATCGGAAAATGGGTCTCAATGAGAAGCTCCAATGATTCCGCACTTGAAGCTGTCCATAACCCGTCCGGCCTAATTAAGTAACTAGGACTCATTGGGTTAGTAGATAGAATTTTCCTAAGGCGAGAAGTCTCATTCTACAACAGAAGGGTCTCCAAGACCCCCTTTGTGCCCTCTTCAACTCTTTTTTGTATTTTCTCAAGTCTTCCTTATAGGAATCCCAATCCCGATTTATCCTTGTGTTCTTAGCCTTATTAAAGGCTGTCCTACACGCTCTCTGATAGGTTCCCAACTCCTTGGTCCACCATGTCGGTTTCTGCCTACCCCTAGGTTTTATCAGGGGACATGCAGCATTAAATGAAAGATTGCATGCTTTTGTGACAATATATCAACCATGCCATCTAATTCCTCTACTGTCGCCGGAAGTCCAGGAACCTCCAGCGGCAATAGTTCCTTCAACACCTCCCCATATTTGTTCCAGTTGGTCCTTCTGGGAATCCTGAAGGCTTTCCGGGCAACAGGTTTGATGTTGAGGTTATTTGTAACATATCGCCCAAGTAACAATTCGATAGGTAAATTGTCCTAGACAGTAAAACCAGGGCTCTCACAACGTCGCGAAAATCGCAAAATTACACAAATTAGTTATAAATGGTAAATAGTTATTTAATAACTTTTGAAAACATTGTTGCAGTGAAAAAAATAGCTAATTAGCTTAAGAAGGTTTATAAGACATTGCAGCAGCGATTTTGTTACACCCCATAAAGCAAAAAAATCGGGACAAAAGCAATTTTGCTGCGATAAGATAAGTAGGTATAAAGGCATTGTAGAAGGGTTATTGCTATATGCCGCAAAGAAAATTGTCAGGAGGAAAGCATTGTTGCTGTGCTAGTCAAACTGGTTTGGTTGACTGACGACATCTATAATAACCTAGTTTTGACATTTATGGTATACAATCAAATAAGGTGTTGTGTCTTTGTTATACTTGGCAAATATAATGGCGAACAAAGATTTGCGTACTTATTTTAGAACATCAAAAAAATACAAAACCAACACCACATTTTATAGAAAAGCAAAAGTCACAAACAACCACATGAAAAAAGTAACAGGTATGTCGATCTTCTTAATTTTACGTGCAATGCAAAACCACTGAAATATATTATTTTTTCCGCTAATAGTAATATTAAAGTTGCTGCGTTTACTCCAATGAGTTGGTTCCTCTTTAAATGGCTTCAAGAGAAACAACAACAACAATATCACCACATACGCGTGACTTATTAATGGAGATAAACTTTGTAATTAATTTAAATTCATACTGGACTCTTACATGTATATAATAAACAAATTTTTAGATCAAGTTGTAGATTACAATTTAACTGCTGCTGCAGAGCGTCTTATTTCATTTCAGCTATCGCAGCGTACATTATCTCAATCACAAACTATGTCAGATTCTGAATGTTATAATAATGATGAAATTGAATCCGAATATTATTTAAATGACAGCGAAGACGAAGAAGAAGATTTTGTGAAAAAAATAAAGAGATGGGCAATACATTTTAATATAGCACACACTGAATTGAAAGAGTTTTATATATTTATAACCACTCTTTAAAAAACAAACAATTGCAAAACCTGCCAAGTGAAAGTTTGCTTACAATTATATTTTACATCCTTAGACCGCCCAATGTAAATCAGGGTTAAATATAAATATTGATGGAATCTCAATTTACAGAAGCTCAAAAATACAATTGGCCAATTTTTGTGGCAATACACGAAATTGATAATTTTGTTCCAATGGTGGTAGGTCTTTACTGTGGAGATAGTGAGCCTGGTTCAGTTCAAAATTATTTGAAACCTCTTGTAGAGGAACTACAACCACTTTCTGAAAACGGAATTATTTCGGAATTATTTCCCTTTTCCGAAGTAGTTCCTTCTTCCAACCGGTATATACTTTCAGAAGTACAGTTGTATTGTACAGTGGTATGTCAAACTTATTAATGAAACACTGCTTATATCAAATCAAAATTACTTAACAAATAGCGAAACCGCTTAACACGCAGTGAAATTTGTATTAGTAAACTAAATATGGATAAAAAAAACAAAATCGCCCATTTAAAAGCAAAATTACTTACCAAACAGCAAAACTACGGTTAATAAAGGAAAACTGCTTAACTCAAAGCAAAATGGTTTAAAACATAACTAAACTGTTTAACACACAGCAAATTCTATAACTACAACCTTGTTGTTAACCCTCCACCAGGTAGAGTGGTTTCAAAATGTTATGAAAATTTGGCAGCTCACACGCATAAATAAAATGTAAATAAATATGGCGGAAAATAGAGACGGAATTGGAATTTTTGAAAATATTTCTCAATATTTTAATGGAACTGGATTGCAGTTTTTCTAATTTAAGCGACAAACAAATATTTAATCCTTTTTTCGGAGGATCAGATCGCAATCTGTTTCATTTTTAATATTGTCTCAAATAATCCTCTGAATGTAAAGTTTTTCATTATGTAATTTTGTTTAGATTGTAAATACAAATAAAATTTAAACTTAGCTGCAAAATGCATTGTGCCAGTTGTTTAATTAAAATCGTGAATTGTAAATTTGTAAATATGGTAATTTGTAAACATGGCTAATATAGGGTTAACGTAAATAATTATTCCATGCAAAGTCCTACAGCTATAAAACGCTTAGCACAAAGCAAATGCTTTATGATTACTGATTTCCTTATCTAAAAGCTGATTAGTTATTAAAAATGTTTACTATATTTGGGCAGCTTTTTCGTAAATCCTTATTACACTTTAGCTGTGATAATATTAAATTTACCATATAATTAAACTCGTTATCTGAAAAGTTATTTAGCTGTTACATATACTAGCCATCTTTTAATTTTGTATTTCTGTGCCCAAAAATGGCTGCATCATTTATCTAGTAGAAAAACATCCACAAAACCCAGTTTATCACATGAAAATATTGTAAAAAACACCAATTTCATGCTTTTGGTTAGTTACCAGATGCTTTTTAACAGATTTGAACTTTTTTTCAGAAAAAATAAATTTTTCAAAATAATTTTTGATTTTGATTTTATTTTTAATATCAAACAATTTTAGGTCGCGTTTTTCTTTGCTGAGCTACTTTTACAAACTGATCGACAAAACTTGTTTGCCACATAGTTTTACGATAAGAAATGATGAGAAAAATCATATTATCCCTGTCAATATTTCATAAATATATAGTGACATTTATTATTGAAGTATGAATATGGAAAACATATAAATAAAATGACAATTATAAAAAATGATGTTTGCTATAGTTTTTACACAAATTATTATTGTTACAATAATGTTCAAAATAATAGCTCGTTAGTTATTTCTGCCTTTTTGTGTTATTTTGAAACTTATACCCTTAACTAACTATATTGCTTTCTAACCAGAGGAATTGCATCTAAAACATGTTTGCTATTATTGCATTACTTTTTCTTATGTAACTACTTTGTGTTAAGTACAGCAAAACTGTAAATAGTATAACGTTTTTGCTATTTGGGAACCGAAGTCACTAAATTAATCAAAATGATGTCTTGAAAGTAATTTACCATTTATAACGAGTTTACTGTCTGACGTTGCTATAACATATTGCCAGGCAAATGACAATTACCATTCTTTGCTGGCATTACGTTGACAAACCAACAAATTCATGTTGTTTGTTATTATTTTAAGAGTTATTATAACTAAAGTGCTGTAAATTTTAGATGGTACAACGTTTTGACAACTCCAAATTGTTACTTGGGCGGTGATCAGAGAATGAGTACTCCTTCGCCACTCTCCACCCACTATATATATATATATATATATATATATATATATATATATATATATATATATATATATATATATATATATATATATATATATATATATATATATATATATATATATGATCATATCAAAAATTGTTTCTGACGCAAAGGTCACATCTAGAACTTCCTGTCGATTTTTAACAATGGATGTTGGTTCACACACAATATTGCAAACTACAAGGTTAGTATTTAATAAGTAATCAAAAAATAGCTCACTTCTCTCGTTAATGTCTGTGCTTCCCTAGATTGTGTGATGCGCATTTGCATCACATCCAAGTATAACACCTACCCTTTTCTGACCTGCTTCCCGGATCAGTTCCCCCAGGTTATCCGGTGGGACCTCCTAGCTAGCCATAATTTTTCACAGCCAACCTCAGCGCTCACCGCTGTAACGTCCCCACTACAAAATTGTGGAAGAAGAAAAATATTCAAATTATTTTTCGCTAAAATACATGATCTGATCTTTTCAGAGTTGCTTGAGTATAGTAATTTAATAAGTTATAAGTAATAACCCTTTCATTCTGAGGCCACAGATCCTGCTATTGTTAATCCAAGGTTTTTGGATTAACACCAAGCCCTCATCTGACTTAGTTAGTCTGAGCACGAGAGCTGCCGAGGCAGCCTTCGTGTGATGTAGGTTTATTTGTATACTGCTAACCATTGTAATCTACCTTACTCACCTCTTCCAGCACTCCCTGCATCAGGATAGTATCATCTGGCTCGTTGATTTGGTCACCAACCCCCTCTCGTCGTGTGTTCGACACTGCCGACTGCCTCAAGCCTCGCGCCTGGCCACACCTCGCCCACTGCCTTTTTATAGAGATCGACCGATCTCTGGTCCGAGCACGCAGTAACCTTAACGCGCCCTTGGTGCCATCCCGTATCTCTGCAGGACGGAGGGGATCGCGGATTTTCTCACAGAATCCTCAAAAATTTGGAGCTTAGTGCATTATACACTACTCACCACTTCTCCGACGTGATGCTGCCATCTTCCTGACCTCTGTCAATGACGGCTAGCATCAACACGTGCTCCTTCAGGATTTCACTGAATAATTTCAGTTTCTGTTCCTTAGGAGCATCCGACGTCATGCCTGCTTGCACTTTGGCCCACTTACTGCCCCCCGCTTCAAGCTCCTCCTGGGACCCCTGTCTTTTACACACAAGGACCCTCTCCGTGCTATCGCAGCCGACAGTTTTCTTAGCCCATGCTACAGATACCTTTTGCTCTACTGTTTGCTGCCCCTCAGGGGTTCTAACCATTAAAGTACTTAAAATAACTTTGGAATGTAGCTAAGGTTACACTGCTCGTAATTACACAATATAACTTTGCCTGAATGTTTACTCACACCAATACTATTACAATAAGTTTGTTGTTGTTGTATTTTTGGGGTAGTTTGTACAAGTTTCATTACCGTTAATATGTACGTGTCATTACCATATAAAATCTAGGGTACTGTTGATTGCTAAGCTAACACTAATTTTCGACATAGTCGACGCCATTTTGTAAATTCTCTACATACATTGTCTACACAAATGTGGAATATTAATTAACTACACAACGATGAAGTAAAACACATCATTTGACCGTTACAAAATATGCCTGTGGCATTAAACTTAAAGTGCTATTTTTAGCAAACCAAAAACTTAATGTGACCTCTTTACCGCATAATATTGTAATCCAAGCGTTTTGCATACACACACACACACACACACACCCGGAAAAACATTGTAAAATTTTAAATCAATTTAAAAAGAAATTTATCCAACTTTTTTTTCCGTCTCCGTTACCATATTTCGTCATTTTATACGATTTTGATGGTCTGGAAAACTTGCTTACGGTTATGTTTCACAACAACAAGCTTTGCATAAAAAAATCTTATTTTCTTCATTTTTGTTGTTGTTGTTGTTTTTGTTGGTGTATTATCTGAGCAGAGTACTACGTATATGATGCTGCGATGATAGAAGAATGATAGATGATGATTATGATGAAGGTTAAAACATATAACAATAGTAGATGGAGCACACAACAACAACAAAATCTAGAATATTGTGTGATTTTATGAATAGAATTAAAATTCATTTGCATGATGAACTCATGAGATGCGAACACAACAGCGCGATAAGGGGAAGAGATTGTGGTGTGGTGCGCACGGTGCAGCCCGCCCCACTATACAAAACAACAACTAAAATGAAATTTAATTTCGCGAAAAATTTATCCGCGTAAAATATGGTTTTCTTCTATATCCTCCCCAGCTTCTTACATTATATTTTATTTATTTTATTTAATAAAATTATATTTTTTTTATGGATAAATTTCCTTTTTATTGCTCCTCCGTACACATTACGGATTGTTTTGCATTTTTCGGAAAAACTAATTTAGTGTAGCAAAGAATTAAAAAATAAAAATTTGCTAAGGATAATGTTTTTGGAATAAATTAAATTTGGAATAATATTAACTCTCGACGCTCTCTCTTGTTGTTGTTGTTTCTGTTATCGTTCGTTATAGTGTCGATTTGCTGGTGCCTGCTCCGCGTTAATGGTGCTAAATAATAAAATATGTATAAGCAAATAATTTAAATGGACGTAGTGTCTCGCTATTATATTTCTGGTATAGTGGGTGGCTATCATTTTTATACCCGTTGCATCATTAACGATTTTTGTTGTTGTTGTAAATCGTTGTGAGACAAGTCATGAACTTTTGAAAGGATTTTATAATTTCGATCCGCATTTTGTGTTGTCTCGTTATAGCATACTTAAACTTAATTGAGTGTTCGATTGAATAAAGTTTTGATATCAAACAATTTTTTTTTGAAAAGTGGTGAAACTTCATTCGGTCCAACCCATCCAACTTACACTTAAATTGTTTTAAATGCGTTTGCAATTTTTCACACATAAATTTATTGGTCGAAGAATCAAAGAAAAGATTCAAACCAATAGAGTGCTTAAGGCTGTATGGTACTCATTTTATCAAAATAAGGGTTACGCGCAAATCACCTAGTGGCTACAAAAATTTAGCTAATGGCATAATTTTTGTTTTAACGCAAAGCTAAAGGTATTTTTGAGGAATTAATACATGATTATTTTAAAATTCCGTATATTTAATCCGCAATTATTATTTAAAGTTGGCGAATTTTCAAAAAATTTTGATATCTTACGAATCGTTTTATTCTATTTTTTCCACTAAATTTTGTTTGTTTTTTATATTGACATGTAGAGGATGATATTGTCGAGGGATTAATTCATGATTATAAAGATTAACATTAAAATAACAAAGATATAATTAAAAATCGATCAACATCATTAAACTAAACGATTAAAAACGATAAGATATTTTGTCATTGATAAATATTTCGACTGAAAATTACTTGCTAAATTTCTCAATAGGTGGCTCACTGAAAGATTCATATAAATTAGCGGAGACACGATTAGAAATTTATCGTTTGGCGGTTTTGTATAAGAAGACAGAGGAATATTGTTAAATTTTTGTTTACATAACAGATTCAAATTGTGATAATTCTATAATTAATCATAAATAGTATTATATAATTTAAGAAAAATGGCGTTCTGTAAAACATTTGCGTTTAGTGCCTTATATTGTATATACAGTGACTCACAGTTTATTTGATCCAGTCGCATTTTATGAACAAAATTGTAAATATCTCGCGATGTCTTATTTTTTTTTGAAAAAAACTAAATGTAATATGAAAATGGCAGTGAAGTATGTCCCAAATAACAAAAATAAACCTGTATTAGTATATACACTGTTAAAAAATGCTTATAAGAATTTTGAGTGAAAACTAGAAAATAAACTCAAAAAAATTATTTGACATTCTTCATAATACCCCGGAAAATCATTTCCATTCTTCTTCATTTGTAAGTAGTTTGCAGAAGATAATTTATTTCAATATATCTAAATGCCGGGTATAAAAACCGCAGTACTCTCCAAATATCTGGTAAAAAAAAAAAATTGTGTAGAAAGCCACTATGTGGAATTTACACGATAAGAGGATATCCAGGCAGAGAAGAAAATCAAGTGAGCTAAAGGACATTTCCAAAAAACAGAATATTTCTGAATTTTGCTCTGTTAAATGGAATCGTTTCGTTAGGTATAAGTAGTTTTAGTTTAAATAAATTACTAAAATCGTGGAGTTTGTCAAAAATGACTATAAGATAACACAATGAAATGAACCTAGTTTCCAAATATCCTTTTTAGTTCTGCTAAATTTAGTCGATTTTATTAGCTTACGTAATTCTTGTTAAAATAAATTATGGTTATCGTACACTTTGTCGGAAAAATCACCTATGTGTAAATAAGAGCCTTTGTTGACAAAAATAAATTAATTAGGTGCAATTTCCAAACGAAACCGAGAATAAGCTATCATTTTTAGTTGTGGAAAATGAAGACAAGTTTATTGGATTGAACAAAATGTGTTTCGATAAATTCTGAATATCCTAGAGTTTGTCGGAAAATTTCACTATGTCCAAATGTTAGCTTCAGGTTGACACAATCAAATAAATTCAGAGCCATTTCCATATCTAGGGGATAGGTGTCATTTTTTGCTCTCGCAAATCTAATCGATTTTATTAGTTTGAGTAGTTAAATTTAGATAAATTCTGAATATCCTAGAGTTCAATTTTCCGACAAACTCTAGGATATTCAGAATTTATCTAAATTAAAACTACTCAAACCAATAAAATCGATTAGATTTGCGAGAGCAAAAAATTACACCTATCCCCTAGATATGGAAATGGCTCTGAATTTTTTTGTTTGTGTCAACCTGAAGCTAACATTTGGACATAGTCAAATTTTCTGACAAACTCTAGGATATTCGGAATTTATCTAAATTAAAACTACTCAAACCAACAAAATCGATTAGAATTGCGAGAGTGAAAAATGACACCTATCCCCTAGATATGGAAATGACTCTAGATTTATTTGATTGTGTCAACCTGAAGCTAACATTTGGACATAGTGAAATTTTCCGACAAACTCTAGGATATTCAGAATTTATCTAAACTAAAACTACTCAAACCAACAAAATCGATTTGATTTTAATAAAATATTTCGCGCCAAGTGTATTTTGGTTGTCACAAAAATGCCTTTTTATGAAAATGCGGAGGAGTCTCATAGTTTCCATCTAAACTCGGTTTGTTCTGCATCCTCATGCAAGAAGGTGATATCACAAAAACAGTCGGCTGTGATGTGCGGCTACTGCCAGAAACTGTACCACCCATCATGTAAGGGTATTATTGGAGCAGCTAAAATAAAAAATGCAGCTGAATCTAATTGGGCTTGTTCTCCTGAATGTGCTAAGTTATTCATCTCCAATCGTGAGCCTTCAGCAACATCATCGACAGAAACAGTGAAAACATCTGATGAAAAATTTGAAGATGCAATCAGGACCCTGATGATGCATATAGATACACAATTCGCGGAAGTCAAATCATTGATCTCTGACATCCAAAAATCTCAGGTGTTCATCTGTAACGAGTTTGATGCAATTAAAATCGAATTCAAAACTTTTGCTGCAAATAATGGAATCTTAGCTGAAAAATATAATTTGATACAACAAAATTATACTAAGCAAGAAGAACGCATTAATATATTGGAGGCACAACTTGATGTCGCTTCACAGAAAGAAATTGTGAACAATATTGTTATTGGTGGTTTGCCTATGGATGTTCCCAATATCCCCAAATTCATCTCAGATGCCATTCGACATATTAATTGTGAAGCGGAGATAACTGAAATAAAAAAAAATGTATCATACTCCTAACTCGACATCAAAGTTAAAAAATTCATACATAATTACCTTAAATTCTGTTGAGATTAAGAATGATATCTTAACTAAATTTAAAATGCATCGTCGTTCATCTAACTCGGCTACACAAACAGGATATTATGTTATGCAGCACTTCACCAAATTTCAATCAAAATTATATAATGAAGCCAAGAAAGTGCAACGTGCACACAGCTACAAGTATTTATGGGCCAAAGATGGGAAAATATTCCTACGCAAGACAGTTGAATCGACAATCCACCATATCTTTAGTGTCAATGATATTTTTCGGTTGGATAAGCAGACAACACCTCATCATGATTCTCCAAATGGTTCATCATCCGGTAAAGGAACCTAAAGCACATTTAAGATCCAGTCCAAGGCCGATATTATAGTTTTATATTCACTTTTATTAGAATTACATCATTTACATTTCTGTTTATTATTAATATTTTATTCAAACTTCACATCAACTATATTTCCAACTTTTTATCCACTGTATATTATTATTATTGTTATTGTTGTTGTTGTTTACATGTTTTCTATGTATTATTATTATTTTCTCTTTTGACATCAAATAATTTTGTTTTGTCTTGTTGTCGTACTGGAATAGAGTTAAAACCTTATAAATGTCATTTTGGCATTTGTCTAAAGGCTCAACTACACTACAATATTTTTTACCACTACATGGTCGGTTTATTTGATCGATATTGATATTTTGATGAATGGCTCGGTAGTCTTACCAATTTAATTAAGCGGCGCGAAATAATAGTTTTATTTATTATGAATGATTACATTAATTTGATTATTATTAATTTCAATGGACAGCTCAATGAACTTTAATCTTGTTTACCAAAACATACGTAGTATAAGGAAAAATTTAGATAAGCTGCTTGTATACATTGGGTCCGGTAATCTACAGCCTCAAATTATTGGTTTGTCTGAAATTTGGATTTACGACAATGAAGTCGCGAATTATGGTGTAAAGGGGTACGATCTATTCACTTCTTGCCTGCATGATAAACGTTCGGGAGGTGTTGCTGTTTATGCACATAGCAGTCTAAATTGCAAACAATTTAATCTACTTTTCCAAACATTCAACGCGGTCGGTCTGACGTTCTTTATAAATTCTAAATTAGTTTGTATTATTTGTATTTATCGTCTTGGATATACAGATATCTCCAGTTTTATTGATGAATTCAGTGGGCTTTTGGAAGGTCTATCCCACTCTAACTTAATTATCATGGGTGATTTTAATATCGACTTCCTCAAGCAGAACGCAATGCTTGATAGGCTGCTAATTTTATTATCGGAACATAGTTTGGATAATATTCTTGAACCAACACGAATTACAAATACCACAGCTACTTGTATTGATAATGTACTCCATAGATTTGATCAAAGGTATTTTCCGGTAGTTTCTTACAGTGTATTAGACCTAAAAATTTCAGATCACTGTTTAATTGAAATTAAATTAACAGGAACCTTTAACATTAAATCTACTTCTCGGCGAACCTTTGAAGTTTTACAGATTGATTTCAATAAGCTAAAGGAACTACTATTGTATGAAGTATGGACTGATGTTTATTCTTGCCTAGATGCTTCTAAGGCCTACGATAATTTTATTAAAATCTTTAAAGGTCACATTAAAAAAAGCACTTCCATTAAGTTGTGTGCCAATAGATCAACGAAGCTAAAGCCATGGATGTCTGATGATTTATTGAGACTAATACGTAAAAGAAATAATATTTGTCGCCTTGCAAAAAAACATACCAGCAACCGTAGATTGAAACAATATAGCTTGACGCTGTGTGACTCTGTTTACCTACAAATTGATATAGCCAAAAAAAGCTTTTATTCTCAAAAGTTCAGCAACAATGGTAGTGATGCTCGTAAAAATTGGAAAACAGTCAATGAAATAATTAACGGAAAGCCTGATTCAGTTGAAATTAAAGAAATTGTTAATCAAAGAGGCTGCAAAATATCTGGTCCAGTGCAGATTGCTAATGAATTTAACGAGTTCTTTACTACTGTTGGTGATGCTAATGCTGCCAGTCTCCTCTTGGATGATGACAAAAATAGATTAATATGTCAATATTACCAATCGATAGTTGCGTTTTTTCGGAAATTTCATCTGAAGAAGTGTATTTTACAATTCTTTCGCTAAAAAATAATTCAACTCCTGGTTTGGATGGGATTTCAAATAATGTTGTTAAAAAAATGTCCTGGTTCTTAGTTGATGTCTTATCTTTTATTTTCAATTTAAGCTTGGTAACTGGAATTTTTCCTACGTCGTTAAAGCGAGCCTTAGTTGTTCCGATCTTTAAAAATAATGATAAAACTAGTATGAACAACTATAGACCAATCTCTCTACTTTCGGTCTTCTCGAAAATATTTCAAAAAGCCATAAAAAGTAGAATCGTTTTTTTCCTAGAAAAAAGAGACTTTTTCTCTCCCGACCAATATGGTTTTAGGAAAAATAAAAATACTGAACAAGCTATCGTGTCTTTCCTAGAACAAGTAACTGAACATATTGATAAAGGGTCCAAGGTATCTTCTCTATTTATAGACTTAACAAAGGCTTTTGACAGAGTTCAACATAGCACATTGTTAAAAAAGCTATATTGTTGTGGATTCAGAGGGATAACCCGGGATTGGTTGTCCTCGTATTTGAATGGGCGAACGCAATTGGTTAGAGTAAATGGACAATTAAGTAAAGAGTTACCGATAAATGTGGGAGTCCCACAGGGTTCTGTCTTAGGACCTTTATTATTTTTAGTGTATGTAAACGGTATCTTTCGACAACAATTTCGAGGGTCTCCAACTGCTTTTGCTGACGATTTCTCGTTTACATATGCTAGTCCAAGTTATCAAGATAATATCATGCTCATAGATCATGATTTAAAAAGTTTGTCTATTTGGTTGGAAGCACATAATTTTGTTTTGAGTCACAAAACGAAATTATTACATTTTAGGGATACCTCATCGTTGTATCTTGAGACAACGTATCATACTTTCAAATGCAGCAGAAGCAATAACACGCAATGCCCTCCTAATGACTGCTTCTTAGTGAACACTGTTGATGAATTTCGATATCTAGGTATTATTATTGATCGAGATTTAAATTGGAAAGCGCACACACAAGGGCTGAAAACTAGACTATCATTGGTCTCCAGAAAAATGTATGTCTTACGGCTATTTTGTCCGCAATATTTACTTAGGACGATTTACTTTGCATTAGCGGACTCAATACTGCAATATGGTTTATCATGTTGGGATAGTGCTTGCAATGCTACACTACGTCCTATCTACGTGCGACAAAAGCAGTTAATCAGAATAATGTGCTTTAAACCATCCTTTTCGCCTTCGTGGCCATTATTTGAAAATCTCAGCATACTTCCTCTACGTCACATATTCGTCTTCAAGGTACTTAGAATATTCTATGTTAATAGTGGGAATAATTTTGTGACTCATGCAGGGTATAATCTCAGATCAAATCATACCTTCTTGAAACATATTCCTAAGTTTAGATTAGAACTAAGGAGAAACTTTATTAATATCATTGCACCAATCATTTTTAACAATTTACCGTTGGATATTCGTAAGTGCGGCAACTTCTCTAGTTTTTCAATATACCTTAAAGAATGGCTTCATCAAACTAAAAATATTGACCATCTTTTTGAACTATTGGTTTAAAATATTATTGTTTTTGTTTTTATTGGTTTTAAAATTATATATGCTAAAATTAAATGGTGTAGTTTAAGAGGTTTTAATATATTCATGTGTAGTAATTAAGATGTAGTTATAATTTTATTATACAATTTTTGTTTCTCTTAAATTTAACTGTAAATTAATTTGATTTTAAATTGATTTTCATTTTGTAAATAGAATTCAAATATTTTTTTTTTGTGGCTTAGAATCAGGGGACCAGTCACGTGATCTATTTGATCCAATGGTCCTCTTATCTTACCTTCTTAATCTTGTTAGTTTTAATAATGTTTTACACACAATGTATTTTATTTATAATGATTAAGCTGTAATGAAATAAAATAAAAAAAATAAAAAAAAAAAAATTTGCGAGAGCAAAAAATGACACCTATCCCCTAGATATGGAAATGGCTCTGAATTTTTTTGTTTGTGTCAACCTGAAGCTAACATTTGACATAGTGAAATTTTCCGACAAACTCTAGGATATTCAGAATTTATCTAAGTTGAAACTACTCAAACCAATAAAATTGATTAGATTTGCGAGGGCAAAAAATGACACCTATCCCCTAGATATGGAAATGACTCTAGATTTATTTGATTGTATCAACCAGAAGGTAACATTTGGACATAAAGAAATTTTCCGACAAACTCTAGGATATTCAGAATTTATCTAAGTTTAAACTACTCAAACCAATAAAATCGATTAGATTTGCGAGGGCTTAATGTGTTTTAATTTTTCTCGATTTTCTCTCACTCTATCTTTCATCTTTGTAAAATACATAAATTGAATATGAAAAAATGTGGTACCTATTTCCGTCTCTTTCTATTATCATATAGTTATTTCGCGAATATTTTATTTTAACAGTGTAAATACTAATACTGTTCTGTATTACAAATTTCTAATTGGATTTGTATATGTACACGGGATTTTTTTTTGGGACAAACTTCACAACCGTATATGAAAGCTATATTTATTTTTATTATAAAACACAAAAAATAAAATAAAAATTCTAATGCATATTAAAATTACATTCAAAATTACAAAAGTTCATTATTTCAACCCAAAACCAACTCACAGCTTAAATGATCCACTGCCACAAACATACTAATACCATCAAATTTCGTCAAATTACTTTTGTTAGTATTGCGTTTTTATGGCATTTGGCATTATTGTTGTTGGTATCGATATAATGCATATGAAACAAAACGTAGTAAAACAAAACAAAAATAAAAACCAAGAAAAATATTTCCACTACGAGTACAACAAAAAATAACAAATTTTGGTTTCACGATAGAGAATTGTTTGTAGATCTGACGGCAAAAAAATTAAACTGATTGGGTCTATTTTTGTATGTTAATTTTTATTTTCATAAAGTATGCCGTGCCAAAATTTCATGTAAAAAAAGACCCAATCAGCTTATTTTTAATGCGCTAGATGTCACTACCCCGGACATTTATAGTTCTCAATACAGTTAAACAAATTGCATACAGTGTGCAAGGAAAGTTTCTGAGCATCCGTCGCTAAATTTACTAATGGTGATATAGGTAGTCGATGCTTCCAATTTATCGAAATTGTTGTGCGAACCTCCATCATATTCCTAGTCATACAAAAACGACTTTGATGCTACAAAAATCTTGCGAGGTAACACAATAATGCGATTACACTCTAATGCGATTACACCCTGCAATCGAAGTTCCTATATTTTCTAAATTTGTATTTGTTGATTAGTTCCGTCAAATATAATATTGCCGTTCTCATATACATTTTTTCGCCAAATTTTTTTTTAAAAGATGGAACCAATGCACACTAACCCACCATACGGACACTTTTTTCATTAAAAAGTTTAGCTAAGACAACAATTTTTGTGAGACATCTAACGTTACATGAACAAAATTTTACGAACTTTAAATTTTTTTATCGATCTTTATTTTCGACGATTTGCACATGCTGGATGCACATGTTGAAGTATGTGCATATACTTGTTGAATAAAAACGTAAACAAGAAGCAAGATCAAGTTTTAATTTCTTCAATGGTTTTTGCTTTTCCTAAAATATTTTTTTTTTGTTTTGTGTCCTTTTAAAACAAAATTATGTTTTGTGTCCTATATTACCTACGAGTATGTACCTTATTAATGAACTGTGAACATATTTTATGATACGAGAGACTCCATTAAAAAGAAGTTATTGTAAATAAGACTTATTATTATTGTAAATGCAACATTGTTATTCGTATTATTAAGCGATAATTTGTTAATCCGTGGATAATTGATAGTAGGGATAATAAATATGTAGATTATATTTTTTTAATATTAAATCTAAGGAAGCATGCACGTGTTAATTTTACCTTGTCTTTATGAGTGTGTATTTTAAAAACGCATATGAACAAAATCGACCTTGAACTAGTGTATGAACTAGACATTTTTGTTTTATAAACTTATTCTTAGTGTGGAATACCGTCGATGAGGTAAACTAGTTCAGCGTTGCACTTTTTTATTTATTTATTCTTGCATCGATTGGTTTTGATATCGAAAAAATCTGAGAATGATAAAATTTTATAAAAGGGCCCCAATTTATTAATATAGTCTAGGAAGTAAGAATATTATTAAATTATAGGAGCCTATTATAATGTAAAATATTATTTCGTTAAAGAAACAGCAGCAGATAATTTTTTTTTATGAAAGCTGATATTCGATAGGAACTAGAGGAAACTCGCGTTTATACTTGAAAAATTTGAATTTAGTTTGATTTCGGTTTGTTATTTATTTAGTAGAAATGTGGAAATGGGAATTGAAGGAAGACGAACAAATATGAATATTTATACAAAATATTTTTTTTATTTTTTCCTGTGATGTATGTGCAATAAACTTTTATTTAAAAAAGTCGAATATTATAAATGTATTGTTTCTCCAAAATTATTTTTCCGAGGAATTAAATTATTTTTCCTTTAAATATTATAAACTTTTAACAGGAGAAGCTGCCACATTAGTTCGTCATATCGCAGTAACTGAGGCAAACATAGTGCGGCTACGGAGAAGATTAAATAGAGATACGATAAAAAAAGGCTCGTGATGACAAATCTCATAAAGCAGTTTGTTGATAAGCCAGATATATCAACGGTTTCGGCTAAGGCGCTTCATCAAATAGCTGACGTATCGGATGAAGTTCTGAGATGATTGAAGGTGTTAGCCGAAGCGGAAAAAGGGACTCATGGCTCATTCATATTTTGGTAAACAAATTGGATAGTGTGACTAAGGGCAAATGAGATAACTGTAGAGGATTTCCCTACGATGAGAAGATTTTTCCGATTTTTAAGCAAACGAAGCGATTTATTGGATGCTATAGAAGTCAATAAAGTGTCGACCAGCAATCGAGTTAAATCCTTCCAATCAAGTGCAGAGCCTTTGTGCCTTAAATGCTCGCAAGGCCATTACCTCAGTAAATGTGACCAGTTTCTTTCCCTAAGCGTTAATGATAGACAGGTAGGTTTTGTGCCTGAGAGAAAGCTGTGCTTAAACTGTTTCACTCCAAGCCATCAGTCAATCGTATGCAGCTCGAGTTATACATGCGGTAAATGCCACAGAAAATACCATCTTATGCTACACACCGAAGATGCAGTCAGGCCAACAGCGAACACGGCTACTAGAAAAAACATAGAAGAGGCTATGACTCATGTCGTTGTCAAATGCAGCAACCATATCAAGTTTCCAATCATTATTACCAACAGCAGTAGTTCGAGTTCCAATCTGGAAATCTACAAATATATGCAGAATGTTGCTGGACTTGGGATCTCAAGCGTTATTCATTACCGAGGGATGTATGCAGCGATTAAAACCTACGAGATCAAAGGCAAACTTCGCAATAAGGTCACTACGAGAGTTTCAGCTTGTGTCACACTGAAATCCTTACACTCGACAAAGAATGAGGTGGTGAATTTTTTTTTAAATTTTACTGTTACATTTTTGGTTTTGCGCAGCAGTGTCTAATAAAGAAACTACAACATTTTCATTGTGAACTTTTAATTTTTTAGGTAACATAAAATAGCAAATATGATTAACAATTAGCTTTTCTGAGATTCTGAAATTTTCATCAAAAAATATTTACTGACGTAAAGTAATGTTAAGAGTTAAATGATACAGAAAGAAAATAATTTCTTTAAAAAAATAGAATTCTAAAAGTTTTGTTTAAATTTGAAATACTTTTTAACTAAATATTAATAATTATTATACCTTATTTAAAAGAGAATAGTATCAGCTTTTTAAAGAAATTAATACTTGGAAATAAAAATAGTTATTTCTCAAGATATTGAAGTTTCTTTAATACAAGGTGCTGCGTTGGAAGGCTGCTCTTTAAACATGTATAACTTGAAAGGGGGGCTTTAACGTGCAAAGTGACAGAAGTAACCTTACCTTCGTTTTGATCAAGGAATCTAACGGTACCATTCGTGTTAGCTACTTTAACGACACCCTGTATGTATAGATGATAATTAATATAAATATGGGCAAATATTTAAATAATAAAAATTTAAGATTTATTTACTTAAATTTTTAATATTTCTTAATAAATTTTGAGTTTGAGTTTCTTGTATTTTTTAAGTTCTGGAATACGATTCCAAATTAACCAGAAACTTGAATATTGCTTAAAGAGATTAAATGAAATTTGCTATGATCTGCGGGAATTGGATTCTAAAATTAATTGTTTTTGAAGTTGTTACATTGTATTGGAGTGAAACTTCATACTTAAGCTTTTCTCATAAATTAGGAGATCTCAGTTATTTTTAGCCGAAAGTCCGGAAGTGGCGTAGGAGCCTTTTCGGTTTGTGCAAATATTTTGCAAAGTGTATTATTATAATTAGAAAAAACATTATGAACTAAAAGATTCTAAATTAAATTCACAATAATATTGGCTAAAATCAGTGTTTCAATGGAAATGGTAATTTTAACAGAAAACTGTTTATCAACAAAATTCAGGCTTTGTACAGCCAGACTTTACTATAAATAAAGAGACCGCGTTAATTTTAGAAGTGGCAGCAATATTATATACATACTTTTATATAACATTCACGAAAAAACCATTAAAAACCAAAAGATTGTAAATTAAATTTGAAACAAAATTTGTTCAGATCATTTTAATTTATTTTACGTATTAAAATAAAGTAAAGTAACCATGAAACATGTTGATCTTGCGATTTTTGTTATTTTCTCACAGAAAAGCAAGGTCTGATGAAAACATCGCTGCTGTGCGAGCTGCGAGAGTGTACGGGAAACTCCTTGGCAGTTAAATTTCTCGTCATTCACAAGATCTTGCCCCGCGACTTCAGCTTGGCAAATTTAGTGTAGAGGCTTGGGTCTACACCCGTATAAAATCCAACTGACCTAAGAACTTAAGGTAAACGACCATAGACAACGCCGTAAGCTAGCTGGTTTAACTCTGGAGCAGTTAGAAGTTAACCCAAATTTCGCTAAAAAATCATCTTTATCGACTTCTTCCTTTGGGGCTACCTTAAATTGCAGATCTATGCGAGTAAATCGCAAACAATTGATGCCCTCAAAATAAACATAACGAACGCCATCCAGCAAATTCAGCGAGATTTATTCGATTCATTGAAAATTGTACCTCCCCAATACGTCCCACCAAGCAAAACCCCAACGGACATTTGAATGACGTTATATTCCAAGCTTAAATACCATAAAATATTATTACAAACAAAAAATTTCACACAACATGTTTTATTTACAATTAAAAATCGAGCATCCTCGTAAATTTAATTTCAAACACATTAGTTTGAAGTTTAGCTTTGATAATGATGTTAAATTGACATCGAAAGCTTAGAAATTAATTATTATAAATTTAAAATCTGAGCCATATACCAAAAAAAACCTTATATTCACTATTATTTACTCATAAAATATTTTCCAAATACATTAGTTTGGTGAATTTTTAATTTTTATCGGAAATGATGACTTTTTCTAAAATAAAACTTTATGTCACAAAAGTTCGACATCTATATAGCCCAGTCGGATTGACTAATCTGTATCAATTTGTATTAATTGCGAGATTCTTGCGAGATTTAGTGGGAATCTGTGTTCCAGAAGTGGCAGCTTCCACGGAAGCTTTTTCAATTTTTTCACTGATGTTAAAAAGTTATAGATTTAAATATTAAAGTTTTAAATAAATTTAAAGATTAAATTTACAACAAGGGTTGATTTTGTTGGTTTTCTGAAGTTTACGCGGGAATTATGATTTTTGATTGTGCAAAACAGTTTTACCAAAAGACAAGTAACTTTAATTTTTCGCTTTAGAAATCAAGTTTGATGTATTCGAGATCTATGTATACATTCGTGGTAAAAAAAGTGTGGTGTTGGTCACAACATATTCACCAATCCAATTGTTTACAAGTTTTTCTGCATCAATGCACTTTGTGCCAATAATATTTGCCACGGAGATGCTGGCGTTCATGCGTAATGTTTACAAAAAATGTCAACAAAAGTTTCCTTTATATAATATACTCGTAAAGGTTAGTAACATGATACTATAAGTAACTTGTACTATGGAATTTTACTGGAAATAAAATAATAAATTTTAATTTTCATCCCCATGCTTCTTTTATTGCTCGAATTTTAAAAATTCATAAAATTAATTTACATTTAATTGTGTGACGATATTTTAAAAAGTTAAATAACAATCGTTAAAAAATCCAAATGTAATCATTTATTAAATTTGGTTATGCAACCAGTTGCAACTTATTATTTTAAAACAAAAAATCTATATATATATATATATATACAATATATATATATATATATATATATATATATATATATATATATATATATATATATATATATACAATATATATATATATATATATATATATATATATATATATATATATATATATATAGAAATCTAGATCTAAAATCTGATTCTATTTCCTGCCAATCAAATTAGATTTTTCATTTTGAATTAATATTAGTGAACTATTTCCATGTTTCCAGGAAATCGCTTAAATAAGTGAAACTAGTTGAAATTACTCATTTGATTAATTTTTCGTAATCAGCAATAATTTTAATTTTTATTTTTACCAAACCACTGGACTTTTCGCGACCAGGAGGTCAGTAGACATACACTGCATCCCCAATGAAATTCCTTTAACTGTTTCCTTACAGAAAAGTATGAAAAAAATTTTGAGAAAAAAAATTTTTTTTTTTGTTAGGTTGGTGATTTCCTTATGAAAAATGTTATCAAACTTTTAACTTTTTCCTTATGAGACATACAATGAAGTAAACCGCATTTGCAAAATTGGTTGTTGTTGTTGTTTTTCTGCTTGTCACAAATTAAAAAATATTGAATGCATATTTGTATTTTAACAATTAGTGTTGTATTTTGTGTCCTGTGAAAAAGTAATAAATAATATATAATATAATAATATAAAATAACATTTAAACAAAAAATAATTTTGTAAAATGAAGTTGGCTTTACTTTGACTTTTCGCTATTCATTGGGTATGCTCTTCATAAGGAAAAAGTTAAAGGAAAAAGTTTTTTGCATTGGGGATGCGCTGATACTTTGGCAAAAAATCTGAGGAGGAGTTACACGAAACTGGGGATAATCACTTGATTACGCCGAGTTATCAAAATACTTTATTATGTAATGTAAATTACTAAATGGGTACAAGACTCAGTCGTAATATAAATAAATAAAAAAATAAAAAATATCCAGATATCATTACAAGTCAATCATCTGTTCAACCGCTAAGAAATATTAAAAAATTTAAGGTTTATTTAATTTGTCCATATTTCATACTTAAATCGTTAAAAAAATTGGCTACCTGCTTTTTAATATTACTAATGTATATTACATCTTATAATTTGTATGTTATATTAATAACTATCGTTTATATATTAGCATTAGAATAAATTGCAGTCTAGAGTACACGATCAACGTAAAAAATAAGAAGAAACAAAATGGGAATTTAAATAATTTCGTTTTTCTGTTTATAATATTTAAAGGAAAAACAATTTAATTCCTCGGAAAAATAATTTTGGAGAAACAATACATTTATAATATTCGACTTTTTTAAATAAAAGTTTATTGCACATACATCACAGGAAAAAATAAAAAATATATTTTGTATAAATATTCATATTTGTTCGTCTTCCTTCACAGCGAGTTCATACGAAGGATAAAAATCTCGGATTTTTCTATCCCACCGTTTAAACCAATTACATCACGTAAGTTATACAACAGACACGCCTCTTTTCATACAAAAAAGTTGAAAAAAATTAAACAAAAATCTGGGATAGAAAAATCCGAGATTTTTATCCGTCGTATGAACCGGCAGTCAATTCCCATTTCCACATTTCTACTAAATAAATAACAAACCGAAATCAAACTAAATTCAAATTTTTCAAGTATAAACGCGTTTTTCTTCTAGTTCCTATCGAATATCAGCTTTCATAAAAAAAAATTATCTGCTGCTGTTTCTTTAACGAAATAATATTTTACATTATAATAGGCTCCTATAATTTAATAATATTCTTACTTCCTAGACTATATTAATAAATTGGGGCCCTTTTATAAAATTTTATCATTCTCAGATTTTTTCGATATCAAAACCAATCGATGCAAGAATAAATAAATAAAAAAGTGCAACGTTGAACTAGTTTACCTCATCGACGGTATTCCACACTAAGAATAAGTTTATAAAACAAAAATGTCTAGTTCATACACTAGTTCAAGGTCGATTTTGTTCATATGCGTTTTTAAAATACACACTCATAAAGACAAGGTAAAATTAACACGTGCATGCTTCCTTAGATTTAATATTAAAAAAATATAATCTACATATTTATTATCCCTACTATCAATTATCCACGGATTAACAAATTATCGCTTAATAATACGAATAACAATGTTGCATTTACAATAATAATAAGTCTTATTTACAATAACTTCTTTTTAATGGAGTCTCTCGTATCATAAAATATGTTCACAGTTCATTAATAAGGTACATACTCGTAGGTAATATAGGACACAAAACATAATTTTGTTTTAAAAGGACACAAAACAAAAAAAAAATATTTTACGAAAAGCAAAAACCATTGAAGAAATTCAAACTTGATCTTGCTTCTTGTTTACGTTTTTATTCAACAAGTATATGCACATACTTCAATATGTGCATCCAGCATGTGCAAATCGTCGAAAATAAAGATCGATAAAAAAATTTAAAGTTCGTAAAATTTTGTTCATGTAACGTTAGATGTCTCACAAAAATTGTTGTCTTAGCTAAACTTTTTAATGAAAAAAGTGTCCGTATGGTGGGTTAGTGTGCATTGATTCCATCTTTTAAAAAAAAATTTGGCGAAAAAATGTATATGAGATCGGCAATATTATATTTGGTTCCGTGTAACAAAAAACAAAAAACAAGAAAAAAGAAAAACCATTAAAATAAGATATCGCGAAATATTTACAATTGTGTTCATAAAATGCGACTGGATCAAATAAGCTGTGAGTGACTGTATATATATATATGGCGAAAAATACGTGAAATCACAAATTTGGTATATGGAACCGGAAGTCGTGTTTAAATTTTTTACTTTTTATGTTTTGAATGTGTAGTAATTGTTAAAAAAAAAACTGTAGAACAAAAAAATGTTTTGTAGTTGTTGTTGTTAAAATTACAGAGTGTCAAATTTTGATAAAAATGACGAACATGATGTTGTATATATGGCTATAAAACGAAAACTAATTATCCGATACGTATAAACGAGGGCTCATTTTAAAGATAAATGAATAGGGATTCTAAAAAAATTATAAAATTGGTACCATGTTTCAATTCTTCCTATTCAAAATGGCCGCCAAAATAGTATTTTAGAATTTTCTCAAAAACCTATTTTTTTTTTTTTTTTTTTAATTTTCCTCATTTAATTCTATTGAACCCACCAAAAAATTGTACTTGTGTTATTTTTTGTTTTCTTGCAAAAGACGTTTGAGTATGAAGATCTACCCATTTTTTGTATATAAAATCAAAGTCAATTTGTTATTTTTATTTTCAACTATTTTTACAATCAACTTGATAAAGTAACTGTTTAGAATTATTCAGTTCACAAATCGTTCATAAATTGCATCACTCTTGGTTTGATCATTTTTAACTTCCTTGCAGCGTTTTGCGTCTACGCGTGTTTATTTAGCAAAATTATTCCATTTGATTAAAATTTTTTGCGATTTTCAACGCTATCTCGTTCTTCTGATTGCAAATTGTTATATTGAATGTTTATCCTATCAAAGTGACTGCTGTAATTATAATTAGACACGTTGTCACGTGACGTCACGTAACAATCTGTCATTTTATAAAACTCTTCCTCCTCCAGCGACACACGTCACAACAATCGATACTCCTTCCCCCATAAAAAATGTGAGATAGTTTATGGATAGCCCCTAAAGCAATTAGTAGAATAATAAAATTTTGTCATGACTCATTTATTTTGTTAGTTTTAATCACTATCTGTACCTGAATATAACCTTTTGGATCGAATTTTAAAAAATTTATTTGTATTCCTGAAATAATTTTTTTAAGGTTCTATAGAAGGAGGTGTAGGCCTGTAAAATAACATAACCAGTGGCTTTTGTTAACATTTTTGTATAAATTAGAGTTTAAAATCAGTTAGTTTAACTTGTGAAGTTCTATTTGAAGCATTTGCTTGTTTAAATAACAAAAAATTAATTGAAAGTAGTTCAATTAATAAGTGTAATAATGTCTGGGCTCAAAAAGTGTTGTAAGCCGTTTCCTGAGACGAAATGTTCGAAAAATTTAGGAAAAGTTTCTGATTATATAAAAAGTCATTTACCGCGCTCGACTGAGGTAAATGAAGATTCATCGATTTGTACAACGTGTTGCCTGTTATCTTCTAAACGTCAGAAAATTGAAAGCGAAGTGTCACCCGTTACTGATTCATAAAATTCACCTGTTACCCCGGAGACATTATCAATACGCAGTGACGAGAATATTTCGAGTAGGAGTGAAAGTGAGGAGTCTCCATCATGACGCCGTAGCAGTTTACGTGTTCATAGAAAAATTATTGCAGTTTTTGAAAACAAAAATTCCGGATTTATCTAAAGTTTATTATGTTACTGATGGTGCAGTAACACATTATAAAAACAAAAAAAAAATTTATGAATATAACTAAACACAAAGAGGATTTTGGAGTCTATTGTGAGTGGCATTTTCATGCAACTGCTCATGGAAAGGGACCATGCGATGGACTAGGAGGTCCAATTAAGAGAATGGCATCCAGAGCCAGTCTCACCAAAGAATATGATGATACCATAACTAATGCTGAAGAATTTTTCAAATGGGCTCAAACTTTGAAAACTGATATGATTTTTGAATTTTGCTCAGATGCTGAATATAAGTTAAAACAAATTCAACTGGAAACTAGACTAGGCAATTTGAAAACAATAAAAGGAATCCGCGATTTTCACGCAATTATACCTTCAGGAGAAGGCAAGTTAAAATGTAAAAAATATTCAAATAGTGAACATTATGTAACATGTAAATTTTGATTGTGTAAATACTTTTAAATTTCTTTTTTTATTTTGTAATACATTTTATAAAATAATAATAATAAAAATATATATACTAAAAAATTGGACTTGCGATATTTTGTTTCCTTGCAAAAAAAAAAAAAATAAAAAAATACCACATTAAAATTTGATTTTAAATACAAAAATAGGTAGATCTCTTTACTTAAATACCTTTTGCAAGAAAACAAAAAATAACACAAGTACAATTTGTTGGTATGTTCAATAGAATTAAATGAGGAAAAATTTAAAAAAAAAAAATAGGTTTTTGAGAAAATTCTAAAATACTATTTTGGCGGCCATTTTGAATAGGAAGAGTTGAAACATGATACCAATTTTATAATTATTTTAGAATCCCTATTCATTTATCTTTAAAATGAGCCCTAGTTTATAATTATCGGATAATTAGTTTTCGTTTTATAGCTGCAAACAGAAGTACACGCAGAAATTCAAAATGTTAAAGGGACAGTTCATCAAAAATTTGAATCAGTTGAACAAGATTTTAAACGTCTCGAGAAGGAGCTCAAAGATGTCAAGACGAATGGAACAACAGGTCAAATTATTCAGACGATTAACGCAGTTAAGTTAAAACCACCAACATTTGATGGAACAACATCCTTCAGTATTTTTAAGTTCCAATTCGAAACCGCGATTAAGCAAAATCAGTGGAATGAAGAACAACGTGTTGGAGCGTTAATTGTGGCTCTTAAAGGCGAAGCGGCGGAAACACTACAAATCCTTCCCGAGCAAGAACGGAACGTTTACATGGGAATTATGAAGGCGTTAGATCGAAAATACGGAAGTGACCATAAGCGAGAAATTTATCGCATGGAATTGAAGGGTCGATACCAAAGAGGAGGAGAATCGCTACAGGAATTTTCATCGGCAATTGAGCGGCTCGCACATTTAGCACATTCAAATATGTCGGCCGATTACATGGAGCAAATTAAAATAGATGCATTCATTCACGGTATTCGAGATCCTGAGACACGCAGAGCAGTGATGTTGTCACCTAAGGCAACTTTCACGGAAACCATCGCTTGTGCGTTAACAAACGAAACTGTTCAGGCCATCGTCAAACCAGCAATGGAAATTCGCCGAGTGAAGATTGATTCCAGAATGGACACCGAGCGGGCTACGCCAAGGTTCAGATATGGAAGTAGCAGGATTAAATGCTGGGTATGTAATAGAATGGGTCACATCTCACGGGACTGTTGCGAGATTAAGAAGAAACGAGGAAGATCGCCTTCTCCTATGAAGCGTAGACCAAACGAACAGCAGAGAGAGGCCAGAAAGGAGGGTCGGACGACATTGGAGTCGTTAAAAAGAGACAGCTTGAAGGAGCAAAAGCTGATTCCCACAATCGATTGCCCCATAACATCCATCCAAGTTTCGAGATTAAAAGGAAGCGGTGCGAGCTTGACAAAAGAAGCCGATATTGAACATCGGAAGGGAAGTGCACATAAAAATGCCGACGCGTTATTAAGAAGACCATGTCCCGCGGAATGCACGGATTGTGGGCTATGCAAGTGCTACCTGATGAGGAATGGACTGATGAAATGATCAGGAAGGAGCAATTATGGGATGCTGACCTATCATTCATCATGAAACATAAGGAAAAGGAACACCGGCCCACATGGAGTGAGATAGCTGACAAAACTCCCATTGTAAAAGCATATTGGGCTCAATGGGATAGCCTCCACATAGAAAATGGATGTTTAAAACGAAAGTGGGAAAGCACGGATGGTAAAGTAAAACAATTGTTGGTAGTGGTGCCAAAGGATCGGATAGCGGAAATTCTCAAGGAGTATCATGGAGGAGCAAGTGGGGGTCACCTAGGGATTAATAAAACATTAGCCGAGATTCGCCAACGTTTCTACTGGTCCGGATGTAGACAGTCAGTAGTAGAATGGTGTCGAAGATGTGACCAATGTGCGGCAGTAAAGGGACCAGCACGAAAAAGCCGTGGAACCATGAAACAATATAATGTCGGGGCACCATTTGAGAAAATTGCAATGGATGTGGCGGGGCCATTTCCGACCACCGAGAGTGGAAATAAATATGTGCTAGTAATAATGGATTATTTCAGCAAATGGCCGGAAGTGTATCCCATACCCAATCAGGAGACAACAACAATAGCTGATGCTGTGGTCAACAATTGGATTAGCAGATTTGGTGTAGATCAAGGAAGGAATTTCGAATCGGTGGTACGAGGGCAAATCAAAAAGTCTTGCAATATCATATGAAAAAAAAGAGTGAGTGAGACAGCGATATTTTTATTTTTCGACATAATCTCCTTTAAGGTTTATACATTTGTCACATCGATCAATTAACTTGCCTAAACCCTCTAAAAAAAAAGATTTCTTTTGCTCCATAAAATATTCATTTACAACAGACTGTACTTCATAGTCACTGGAAAATTTCCGGCCCCTTAGTGTTTTTTTCAAATTGGGAAACAGAAACTAGTCACTGGGTGCCAAGTCTGGATTTTACAGTGGATGCGGAATTTCCACGAAGCCGCAGTCCTTTAATGCAGCTTGAGCAATATTAGCCTTGTGCACGGGTGCATTGTCGTGAAGAAGCAAGATTTTTTCCTAACTTTCCTTGGCCGTTTTTTCCGGATCGCTTTTTTCAATTTTCCCAAAATCTCTGCGTAATATATGCCTGTGATTGTGGTTTTCGTTGGCATATAATCGATTATCAAAATTCCTTCAGCATCCCAAAAAATTGTTGCCAAAACCTTACCAGCAGACGGTTGAGTTTTGAATTTCTTTGGTGGTGGTTCACTACGTTTAATCCATTGCATCGATTCTTGTTTGGATTCCGGATCCCACTGATGAAGCCATGTTTCATCGCCTGTTATTATGTTATCCAAGAAATTTTCTGGATCTTCTTTGTACATATCTAAAATCGCCTTTGAAGTTTGAACACGCAATTTTTTTGTTCTGCATTCAACAAACGGGGAACCCATCGCGCACTTACTTTCGACATGTGAAGGTGGTCATGTAATATAGTATATGTGGTACCATATGAAAGAGAAAGTCTCCACGCTAACTACGGAACAGAAATACGCCGGTCCTCCAATACAATAGATTCGGCCAAAACTACGTTTTCATGGCTAATAGCATCTGCTGGCCGACCCGAGCGGTTGTCGTCTTCTAATGACTCCCGACCACTTTTGAATAATTTTACCCACCTTGTTACTGTGGCATATGATGGTGCAGATTCGCCGTAAACTTTTGATATATAGTTGAATATATAAATTGAATTTCGTCCATCTTTACAGAAAAATTTAATAACGGCGCGATATTCAATTTCATTCATTTTAAGAAAAATTCAAAACACATGTTACTAAATTGACAAAAACAAACGAACTGTAAAATTTACATCGAAATGTTCTTCTAGAAGTTTCATCGCGATAAAAAATGCTTTTGAAAAATATATTGTTGTCTCACTCACTCTTTTTTTTCATATGATATTGCAAGACTTTTTGATATACCCTCGTATTTCAGGAGATATGTCAGATGCTTGGAATCAATAAAACAAGAACGACGCCTTTACACCCACAGTCGGACGGTATGGTGGAAAGATTCAATGGCACATTGGAGGAATATCTAGCAAAGGTTGTGGAAAGGAACCATCGCAACTGGGATCGACATATACCGATGTTCCTGATGGCCTACCGATCAGCGGTACATGACACAACAGGAGTGACACCAGCTAAAACCATATTTGGGAACAATCTGCGATTACCGGGAGATTTAAAGTTTGGAGCTGTTCCTTCAGCAGCTCTATGCGGACAGGATTACGTCGACCGGATGAAAGAGGAACTTAATGAAATACATCAATTTGTACGGGAGAAAATTCGACTATCAAGTGATCGAATGAAAGCTCGATATGACATACGAGCAAATAATCAAGGCTTCTAAGAAGGGCAATTAGTATGGCTTCACAACCCGCAACGGCAGAAGGGATTATCACCGAAGTTGCAACCCACATGGGAAGGACCTTACACTGTCATTAAAAAATTGAACGACGTGGTTTATCGCATACAGAGAGGACGGAAAGGTAAGCCAAAGGTGGTGCATTTAGAGCGTTTAGCGCTTTACAGAGGAGGTGATCTGGATCCTGTTCGGGACGAACAGGCTTAGGTGGGGGGTAGTGTTACGGTGACACCTAGATTAGAATAGAATAAGTTAATTTCATTAATTGCTCAATTGCATTTATAATTTATGATTTGTTTCAACATTTAGGCGTTATTTCTATACTAACATATTTGCTTGATGCGCATTTAGGATTATTCTAGAAACAAATATTTTGGTATATAAAGGCGCGCGTTGACGTGGAATGCTGAGTATTATTTTAAACGTGAAACAGTGAAGGTTAAATAGAAAGATTATTAAAGTGATTATTAAAGCGATTATTTAAGTGATAATTAAAAAGTGTGTTATGATTATAATAATTAATTGTGAATTTTGTGTTGTATAATAAATTGTGTTGTGTAAATAAAATTGTGTGAGTTAAAACTGAAGCAGTTGTATTTATTCACAATCCAGTGATTCGAACCTTGAGTGACAAGGCAAAATCGTAACAATATCGTTTATAGGAAAAAGACGAAAAAAAAGTTTAGTTTGGACACATTCTTAGGCATTTAAATATCGACATCAAAACAGATTTTTTTTTCTGAGTACCATACAGCCTTAAACTTAAAGACTAAAAGTTGCGAAAACCATACTACCTACAAACTGCCGGGGATTCCCAGTATACAAAAATAGTATTTAATGTTCACGTCCGATGCGGCAAAAACTTCACCAAATGTGCAGAATAATGTACCATCTTTTCACTAACCCGCGATTACTTTTCTTTGATCTTCGGTGTTTTTTCTATATTTTCTTTTTTGCATAGTACGATTTCAACCTCCAAAACTTGACTACCAGAGAAAGCAACTTCACCCAAAAAACCCAGTTCTATTTTTTTTGCTTGTTCAATTTTTTTAACAATACGAAAATAATTAGGTCAGTGCCATCTTTACTCTAGCATTTAATTTAGCTGCCATCTGCTGTAATTCTCATTGTACAATTTTAGTATTGTTTACTGTTCCACTCATTGTAAAACGAAAAACCGACCCCTGTCAAATTTTAAGTGAATAAAAAAAATTGATTTAATCATAATACAAACATGTTTACGTCATGGTGAACCATTTGAATTGAATGTTATTTTCATCTCAGCCGATCTCGTTGTTCGCTTGATCCACAATATACGGGCTCAAACGTCCCCATGATCTGTCATGAACTCCCAATGGAATAAAAACAAAAAAGTTTTTTAAATGCGAAAATCGTCCCCTTAGCCTGGCATATGGTGTAGTCTGATTTGTCAAGTACATTCAGCAGCGTGAGTTATTTGGAAAGGGAATTGAGGATATGGTCATATGGAAATCTAATGGTTGGAGACTATCAGGAAGCAGATTGTGTATAAGCATTTTGTTGACAACCTGAATCGAGTATCGCGGATACGCGATTATAGCCATCTTCTTTCATACAATACGTATGTACTATATTATTTATTTTACACGTATATAATTTGTATATTCTCACTACACCGTACTTAACCAAATTAACTTCCATATGTAAAATATTTTTGTTCGCGCGTGTATTGTTCACTATGACAGCTTGTTCGTAATGTGAGAGGGATTTTTTTTTTTTTTTGTTACGTTGTCAACATTGTGTATGTCAACGCCAGTATATCGTACGGCCTATTTTGCATGCACTCGTGCGCGGTCGATTTATGCAAGTTGATATTTGTGTCGATTATTAATTTCGGATTAATTGTGTGTCGCACGGTTGGATGTCGCGTATTATGTTTCGGATTCGTCAAAGCTTGTAGATTTAATTATTTTGCGAATAATTGAGTTGATACAGTACCCCCTCCTAGTTTGGAAAGCGATTAAAAGTTAGGAGCGGATTGTTTAGGCGATGATTCGTTCGGATTTTTGTGTTCCCAATGCTAGAATTCGTTCTGCAGAGCAAAGTATTCCGTAGGTCGGTTTTAATCGATCGATAGATACTGATTGCTCTTTATTGTTAATCGAGATGACAAAGTATCTACGTAGCCGGCGAATGACTTTATATGGGCCTTTGTATGGGGGTTGTAGTCCGGTGTCGAATCTTATCCGTTCGTAAGAAAACGTAATCGCAATTATCGAGCGATTTCGGGACAAAAATATCGTTTTGTCGTGGTTGTCGAGTATTCGTGGGGATAAGATTTTACATGATTGTGCGTAATTGGTCGACGACTGTGTCGTTTGAAGTTGGAGGAGAAAGAGGATTTTCGGGAAAAAACTCACCAGTAACCCTATTCTGGCTTTCCCTGGGAATAGGGAACTACTAAGGGAACATGTTTGGTGTTAATATTTTCGAAACAAAGCTAATGGGAAAATATTTTTCCCTATAAAAATTTTGTGGAACATAAGTTTCCCAATTCACTTTGTTTTAAAAAATTTTACACTAAACTTATTCCCGAAGTAGGCCAGAAAAATATAATTTTGACAAAAATGCTATGAAAATATTTTTCCCAATTCCCTATTCCCAGGGAAAGCCAGAATAGGGCCACAGGTAGTTTGAGCGTTTGTCCGTAGACCATTTCGGCTGGTGAGCATTAGAGATCTTCTTTCACCGTAGCTCGAATTCCAAGTAATACGATGAGAATTTCAGAGCTCCAATGAATCGTGTTTTCTCGGGCCTTAAGATCAGCTTTAAGCTATCGATGGAAGCGTTCGACCATGCCATTCGCTTGCAGATGATACGCAGGTTAAGAGATAAGTATATCCGTTGAACGGTGGAAGCGGACCAACTATATCCAAATGGATGTGTTTGAATCGACCTGGTGGAATTTCGAATCGCGGCGCCCTTGTATGCCGTTAGATTTTCGATCGCTGGCAAGATAAAGAAGCTTGTGCCCAATTACCTTCATCTTTGTTTATGCTTGGCCAGAAATAGCACGGATACCGGGATGTGAAATTTTGTGTAACGCGCCGAATATTTTTCGTCGTAACGGCTCTGCCATATATGGGCGATTCGCGCCTGTTGAGCTCTAGTCGAACTAGCGTGACATTCGTAACCAGAAAGTAAGTTCTGAAGTTCTAGGTCTGCTTTTTGTGCCTCTATTATTTTGTGATAGTTGAAGTTCGTTTCGACCGATTCGATTGTCGTTTGTTTGTTTGAGGTTGCCGTTTCATTGTAGATCATGCGGAAAAGCGTATCCGCGACAACGTTATCTTTACCGTTTACATGTCGGATATCCGTGGTAAATTGACTAATATTTATAATCCAAATGCTTTGCCTGTCGTGGATTACGTTCAGTTTTAGACTGAATTGCTCTAGTCAGAGGTTTATGGTCGGTGTAAATGGTGAAGTCCCGACCTTCAACGAAATATCTAAAACGTTTAATCGAAAGATAGATCGCTAGTAATTCCCTATCAAATGCAGAATACTTTCGTTCGATATTCGTGAGATTTTTTGAAAAGAACCCCAATGGTTCCCAACACTCGTTATTGTATTGCTGTAATACTGGGTCAATAACGTGACTGTACCCAAATCCATTTTTAATTTCGTAAATACGTCTTGGCATTCGTCGGGCCAAGAGAAATTTTTCGGCGTCTTGGGCTTCTTTAGTAGGACAGCGACGTGTTCGTGGATTGGGGCGAGTGTGTCAGCAAGTTTCGGTATGAAGCGATGGTAGTAATTTACCATGCCGAAGAATTGCTGAATACATTTGATCGTGGTTGGGGTTGGGAAATCCGTAATGGCATTAATTCGTTCTTTTGACGGCAGAATAACATTCGGTGTGATCGTGTGGCTGAGGAAATCGAGAGCGTTCGTGATCCATGTGTGAAAACGAAGTCTAAATTGCTCGTGACTTCGTTGATAAATCGTTGAAACGTTTGAGCTTGAAGGATCAATTATTTTCCGAATAATTGAGTTGCTACAAACTATTCATTATAAAGGGCCATTCAATCGTTTTTAACGGTGAATGGGCTAGAAGTGACGAGGGCAAACTAAAGCCTTCGCTCATCAAGTTGAACTCGTAATCACTCCAAACCTTGGATTACCTGTGGTTCGAACAGGTAAAACGTAGCAATCAGACCTGAGAGGAAATTCAAGATAAAGAAAAAAAAGTAAAGTTTATTATTGCACATCTAAGTCAATTAAAGAAAGCTCCTGGGTATGATCGAATTACAGGTGAAATGCTTAAAGAACTGTGTGCCTTTGGACGACTGGCTCGAATATTCAATTCAATTTATGAATCAGGATATTTCCCTGAGTGCTGGAAACTGTCAACTATACTTGATCCCGACGCCTGGCTACCAAATGGTCGTGATTCAGATCAATAAACCACTAATCATCTCGAACGTATCCGACAAAAAAATTGACGAATATTATTGACCATTTTCAGTTCTAAGACAATTTTGAGATTCTTGTCAGATGAGGAATTTATTCAGCTATTAGAATCACTTTTGGAACTTTAGTCAAGATTTCTGGTAATGAGTCTTAATGGCTATTTTCAGGTTCAAGACAAATTTGAGTTTCTTGAAAAAGAAAAAAACATGAAGACTTTGGGACCTAGGTTATGGAGTGGAATGTGGGCTCTCCGGTTGAGGAATTTAAATAGCTATAACACGCAGTATCGGAACCTGAGTCAAGATCTCTAGTAAATAGTGTTAATGGAAATTTTCAGTTCTAAGGCAAATTTGAATTTATTGAAAAAAAAAAAATTATGAAGACTTAGCAACCTGGGTTAGAGGATGGTATTATACTGTTAAAGTTAGCCGAAAGATAATGCAGATAGTGTCTTGAATACAGCAAAAATCAGTCATGAGCTTAAGAATTTACGAATTTAGCATCGGGTTATATCATTCGGGTGAAGGAAAAATTATTTCAGTTTATAGGAATTTAAAAATCGATAGGAGTGAGAGTATAAAGAGAGTTTAACAAATAGTCAAGACACTATCTGCATTATCTTTCGGCTGGCAACTTTCGGCTAACTTTAAGAAGGTGATGGTATTTGGGTCCTTAGAATTATGATTTTAATTAGCTATAAGACACACTATTGGAACCTTAACAAAAATATCTGGGGAGGAGAGGACTTTTCAATTCCAAGATAAATTTGAGTTTGTTGGAAAAAAGATCTTGATCAGTTTGGGCTCGGATCAGGCGTTACGAACTAAGCTCGTCGGATGAAGAATTTCTTTCCTCAGCTTGCCAATTCAACTGAGAATGTATGAAGCTGAATCGTTCGGAGATGAACTGAGCTCCGTTATCTGACACCATACAGGCCGGAGGCTTAAATCTTGCAAACACTTGCTTAAGTACTTCAACCGTTTTTAATGCTGTTGTGAATGACATCTCAAAAATTTCAGGTTACTTTGTATAAGAGTTATAAAATGGTGGTTCTCTACGGTGACATGGTTCCAATTTTCAATTTCACTATCAGGCCAAGAAAAATAACTTCTCATGAATGACTTTATTTGTTCCATACCTGGATTACCTTTATGAAATTGCTTTAGAATCCGTGATTGAAAACATTGCGGAATAACAATGCGTTCGTCGAAGAGTAAAAAACCATCAACGCTTGAAAGATATTAACGTCTGGAGTATAGCTGTTTGAGATATGCTTATTGGGCCACTTTGAATTGATATATTTGATAGCTACTTTACCGTTTTAGGTACCACTAGTAATCATTGCTGAAGTGATCGGAAGTTAAGTTACTGCATCAGTTACAATTTGCCGTACATCTTCATCTGGTCGTGTCGTTTTATTGATTAGTTCTCATAACGTCAATTTTAAAATTATATAACAGTAATTATAATGCCCAACGCTGAAGCCGATTGGCTTTAAACCTATTTATATCCTTCATGAGTCCGAATAAAGATAATAACGGCTTATGGTCCTTTTGTAAGGTAAATTGTTGCGAGAATTTTTTTTTTAAATAGAAATTACATATAAATTCTTTCCCCAATTCCCTATTTCCGGGGAACTACCAGAATAGTGCCACTAGTGTTGTTGTATTTGGAGTCTTGTTGCTCGACCAAGAATTCTATTATTATCGTCAACAAAAAACCGATGTTCAACTATTTTTAGAAAGCACTTTGTAGCTCCTTTATCATTTGAAGCGCCGAAACTACTCCGATTGGGCTCTGCTAAAGTTTGAAGAAAATCCTGAATTTCATTGAAAAATTATCTTTAGCAATAAAGCTAAATTTTGGCTTAATGGCTTTCTCAATAAGCACAATATGTGTTTCTGTCAATGCTGGTCAAACAATTAATCTAATAAAAAGGACATTCGGTAACCGTATAATCTCGAGACATGATCCAGTCAAGTGACCACCTCGCCGTTGGATTTGTTTTTATGGGATTACGTTAAGTCGTTGGATCGCCGTAAATGTGCTCGCAGTGGTCATATGAACGAGATCGAGTTCTATAGTTAAATGTAACATTTGTACTACACCTGGAACAAATTTCAGCCCAATATTCTGTGTGTGCTTGCTTCACACGCAGACAATTTATTTTAAATTTGTTACGTCACACATAAAAGCAACAATGCCCTTCAATCCCACTTAAAACGCGAAATTATGCGAAATTTGCATACTTACGGTGAGCAATATTATTTTGTCTTAAAATACAATATTTAGAATTTTTCAACTTTTATTTGAAATCTGTTTCAAAACAGCTTCCACAATTTTTCACTGGAGCCAACGATGGAAATGAATCTTCGACAAGTCCCACAGTTATTAAAACATTTTTTGTTCTGGGATTAACTCGAGCGCTAAAAGTTTTTTTATAATTTCTCAAAACATGTAGCTTATATAAATTTTATAATATTTACGTTCCACATCTGATTTGATCTGGCTTGGAACATTTCTTGGTAAAACTTGTAGCTGGCTAAAACGTGAATGGTTTCCTAATAGATTTTTAAATATTTTTCTCTATTAATAACAATTTTTATTTTATATAAACATTTCAACATAGGGTCCACTTGCCAAAATTTGTACCATAATGAAGGTCAAACGCGTATGTTCCACAGTTGTTATATAAGAACGGTACTTTTTGGGGGATGAGTTAAATCTCCATAAAATTCAGGAATATTAAAACCTTAAGATCTATATTAAACCAGGATTCATTGGGGTTGTCAGTTTATCCTGCTTCCGGAATTGTTTATTAGGCGATTGCTACCGCATAACTGTATGTCCCACAAAAACTGCCTTTCGCATACTTACATTTTAATTTAAACAATTTTATTAATTAAAATTTATTACTTTGTTTCTTTCTAGGTAAGTTTGCCCTTATAACCACACATCATACAATTGACATTTATAAAGTTTATGGCGGATGCTGGGGTAAGTCCTACGACGCAGTTATTTATATTTTTTTGAGTTTATAGCAGCTAGGTTGGGTATATGATATGCATATCCTTTTTATTTGATTTCCATCGTCTTTGTTACATGGGAAATTACCCAACCACAAAGAAAACCTCAAAAAAAAGAAAGAAAAATAGAAATAAATGAAACGAGAAGGAAATCTTAAAAATACAGTTGAATTTTGTTCAAGTCTATAAAAAGAACAAACACAAATTGTATAACCATGTCATCATCATTGTTGTCGACTTAATAACTTTCTTTGTAAAATGTATAATAAACAAGGCAAAAAATATCCTTGTTTGCTGTATACACATAAGGAGCTATGTACTTTAATTATACATACAATAGGATATAAATTAATTGTAATATGAAAAAAAAAACCTAATCAATTACATCAATCGTTTGTCGAAAATCTACAAAAAAAATTACTCGTATATTGTGTGTCGTACACACACACATTCAAAAATATAATATCGCGATAGAAAATTCAATTTTAACTGTCACAACATCAATGTCCTTTTTCGTGCTGCACCACTCCTCACATACTCTCATGTAGTGCTCATATCAAAAATCCCATCAAATAAACGAGAATGTCGTAGCAGCAACATCAGCAGCAGCAAGGGAGGGATGTTACTATAAAAAGCCACAAAAAAAAAATTGTGATAAAATGATAAAAAAGCACCACACATCTACACAAACACACACACGGAGAGATTCACATACCGAAATCAGAATGATGAAATGACAAGAAAATTGTGCAATAAAAAAATTGAATCCACTGGAAAATGGAAAACTTTAAAACATTAACCAACCCATTTTTATATCACCCACAACAACACAAAAAAAAATATAAATCGGATATCATATAATGTTTGATGATGATTGCAACTTTTTTTTTTATTTTATTTTTAACTTTCTTATCTCGGTTATTTTATTATTAGAAAAATGTCTTCAGATGTAGAATTTTATGTGTATATAGAGTTGTTATACATAGCGATTTGGTCTTGGCAACGATTCGACGAAACATACGCGAGTATGTGGTGTTTTAAGTAGCTCAAATTACCTTTTTGTGGTAAATGATTAAATGATTGCAATTTTGTTCTAAGGTCTCGAAATTCATCCTTAAGAGTTAAATCGATTTATTGTGCCAAATCCAAAGCCAAGCGACACTAATGGTGATAAGATAGTACATTCTTCTGCCATGTTTCTAAAATGTTTATTTTTTTCATTTTCTGCCAACGATCTTAAACTAGTAGAGACATCTAGCGTCAATTAGTGTATTTATCGTAAAAGTCATGTTTTCACATGGATACGAACAGGATCAATACATGGGACGTAAATAATTGCTCACCCGAATTTTCTTTTAAGAAAACAAAAGCTTACTAAGCAGGCATTGAGGTTGTCAAAGCCACCTAAATATAAAGCCATAATCTTTAAACTCAAAGATTTTCTTGATTTTTGAGTACGACAATACTCAAATAAAAACATTCAATACTTGCCTTTCAAGATACAACCAGAACTGAAAAATAAATTAATTGTTAACCTAATTAATTGAAATTTTGGTTTATTCTGGGTGATGGCCAGATATTGTTTTTTTCATCGGGGTGAGGTTATCAAGACGTTGGAAGTTTGGTTTCGAACTAATGAAACATTGATTTCATTTAATATTTAAATGTGTCCTTCAGTGATCTCGATTAGTTTAACCCTATTTCACTGAAAGTGACCTTAGTTATTAAGATTTGAAAATTTATTGTTATTTTCATGTTTGAAAGATTCAATAAATAAAGAAAATTGGTAAAAAAACGGAAAGTGGAAATATGGCAGCACATACAATCTCAATACAAAATGGCGAAAATCCTTAATATTAACCATCCGTTTTAAGGTACTGTTTACATTGAAATTTTCGTATACTGCACAGTAGGATTAAACATACAGTTATTCATAAAAGTCTTCATACACCACTAAAATTTGCAATATCGAGATAAATGAAATGAACTAAATATTGTTATATTAATTAAATAATATATATAAACAAAAAAAAAAATTATTATTGGAGAAAAAAAAATTGGGTTCCAAAAATTCATAAAATTTATGTCACAAAAGTCTACATACAGTTGCCGCGTTTCTGTTGATTCTCGAATTATTGCAAAGTACCGTTACCTTTTTTTATACAAATACTTAGTCATGCCTATGGTCAATTTCAGTACTAACTTTGCATTCGTCTTGAGTGAGAAATATTTTTCGTCTTAAAAATGATACGTCGAACGGGAGTGTCAATCGAAATACGAAATTTTAGAGCAAATTCATTTCACTGGATTTTGGAGTAAAGTGCTTTTCACTGACGAAATTAAATTCAATGTATATTCGGAACCAATGAGGGGAGGAAGAATTTGGAGATTATGGATCACCGAATATAAGTAGAATTTTTGTATGATTCCAAAAAAACGGGATTAAGTAAAACTATAGTCAATACTGATTGAAATCAAAATCTAGAATGTTTTATTTTTGCATTTATAATTACTTATACACAGTTTAAATTTTATTCGATATCTTTCAACCCTTGCTGTGGTTAGAAGTTAGTGCTTTCCACTTATATATCAACACATTGCGTAGCATAATTTCGTCAGTGGTTACTAAGAACTTGGTTTTATCAATAATATAACATGATCATTTTTATTTTATTTACTGTATGTAGACTTTTGTGATATAAATTTTATGAATTTTTTGAATATTTTGAAAATTATGTTTTTTTTGTCTAATAATAATTCTCTTTGTCTAAATATATTATTTAATTAATATTACAATATTTAGTTCGTTTTATTTCTCTAGATATTGCAAATTTTAGTGGTGTATGTAGACTTTTGTGAATGACTGTAGTAAGAACAAACAGCAATTTTTAATATTTTTTCAGTAATTAAAATTTTTCAGTAATAAAACAACCATAAATTTTACAAGACGCAAAATTTCCAATCCCAATCCTTAGTTGTGATAGTCGAGTAATGATTTTTCGACACCGGGCGAATAACAGGCCCTAAGCCACATATTTAATTAATTTTGAATGCAGAGAACTAAACTTTGTACAGCGATTTTAACAGTGGGAATTTGAGGAATAATGTCATTAAATAATCACTCAAAGTTCAGATGGAACCAACTGGAATTTACAGTGTGTGCATTTTATTTTGAAACTACAATATGCGTCCACTCTTTCTAGTCCCAAGTTCTAGGCTTAGTAATAATGTTTGCTAAGATTATGACAGGATCTTAAACATGAAAAAAATGATAAGGTTTAATTACCAAACGGGTAATGTGGTTCTAGAAAAGTGCATATATCCTTAAAAGATTGTCTCGTAATTCTTCGAGAAAAATCTCTTGTTACGATTGATGTAGTTCCAATGTTTTCCATTAACATTAAACCCGTGTAATCCAAACCAGTCAAAATTATGATAGATTTACAAAACCTTTTTGACTTGACCATGGTCGAGAATATTAATATTGTGTCAACTTTCTGCTGCCTAATTTTTCCTGTGAAATATTGCATGGTTCCCATCAGTCTTCGATTAATTTGTCTTAAAATTCGCTTATGAAGTTGCTGAAATATAGGTGGAGTATAGGCAGACAGTACTCCCAGGCTGGAGTAAATAATCTATTCCTCAAAAGTTCAATAATTTTGATTTACTGGCAATATTATTCCCGATAAATATATAATAATAGATTATTTGCTTTACACGCCATCTCTTATCAAATAGAAGTATTTATCAGGATAGAAGATTTCTGTTAATCATCACAGTGTACAATTTTTGATATTTTCTTTTTGTTTTTGTACAGTGTTTAAATAATCGTGCCAAGAGATGTTAAAATATCGTGTTAAAAATTTTCAAGTTGGAATTGTTTGTTTGTTTAATAGTTTTTTGAGGTTAGATCTTTCAATCCATATGAACTTATGTTCCGGTTTTCTTTAATTATTGCATTCAGACTTCGACAATATTTGAAATCACTAACAGTTTGGTTTGCTGCTTTCTTCAAATATCCGTTTTCTAATGGTAACATTTTCTTTCCCAAACATAAAACGACTCCATTTCATACAATAATGTGACATTATTACGGACCAGACATTTTAATTCCGTCGAACGGAGCACTTCGGTCCTTCGATATTGAAGTATTGAGAACTCGCATCTTGCTTCCTTCGTATCAGCGAGCTTTGATATAAAAATTTACAGAGTAGAATTGCCTGGGGTTGAAGCTCCACATCCAAGATATTGTTATTCATTTTAATTTTATGTTTTTTTTCCATATTTTTTCTTCAGTTGACAGTTTGATACCTTCGTTAGAAGGTGTGACCTGGAAAAGTGGAAACTCTTGTTTTTTGTGATCAACTTAGGCAAGTTTTACTGTATATTGCAATATTAATTTGCATTAACAAAAATCTCCGGGGACAGAAGTTCTAAATGTTAAGATCATTCAATTACATTCATAGGGATGATATTGGCAAGAAATTAAAGGTAATGAATTTTTGAGGAAAAAAGTACTGAATCCAACAAGATAGTACTTTCAAGTTGGATTCTTTACCGATTCCACCAACATTTTGGCAACAAGCAAATTTCAAGGTAACTTACATCAAAATAGTATTTTTCGGGAGCCAAGTGGGCAAGAGCAATATTTATAATGTTGACCATGTTCATGAAAAAAAGGTCTTGCAAATCTATCGTAATTTTGGGTAATTTGGATTCTACGGTTTAACTTAAAGTAAATCACGAACTAACGTCATTTTTTCACTTTTTGTGTACTTTAATCACTTAAATAAATTATAAATAAAAACTAGTTAGGAGAAAGGACTATTTCCGAAATCGATCTTTAAAATTAAATACTAAAATATTATTAAGGAATTATTAATAAATATTGTTAAAAGTTCAAAAAATAAAGCTAGTTTTTATTTATAATTAATTTATTATTTAACGACAAACAATTAACTAAATTTAGTGATCGTTCAGATCAAGGTATTGGGCTTCCCGTTCAATTCAAAAATGTTACTCTTCAAAACGGATCGTTGATATTTAGAATTTTCGCAATTTTGTATTGGTACTGTATGTATCAATACAATGTATTGATGTAACTGTATGTAACTTTGTTTTATAAAAGTATCATTGAAACCAATAAAAGATTAAAGCTTTATTAAATCGCAGAGTTTCATCAGAAAATGCTGCATTTCGCATTGAACCTTTAAAAAATTGTACGCTTCTCTCTGAGCATTAAGATACGTAAGTAGCTTTAATCATCAAATATTTGAATTAGCGCTGTTGAATAAGGCGTGTACTACGAAATCCTTGTTTTCAAAATCCAAGTTTTTAGCCGGGTAACATTCAGCCCTTTGATATCATACCGAATCTTCAAAAACCCTCGCGGGCACGCGGGAAATCGTGTCGCTCCCCCCTCCCGTTCCGCAATCCGACGCCCATTAGAAAAAAATTCAAGGAGAGCAAGCTTCAAAAATATGTCGGGAATAAAGGAGCAGTTTTGCTAATTTTATTCTATGTGAATAATTCGAATTCAAACGGTCGATAGTGATGGAACTTGATTATTTCTCTGCGGATTAAGTTAAAACTCTACAAGTTAGGTCTAAATGGGATTCTAAAATGATTTTTTTGCTAAAGCTCTAAAATATGGCCAGTAGCGGTAGAACTTGGCTATTTCTTGACAGATTATGATAAAATTCGACATGTGTGATGAAAATAAGATTCTAAAATGATTTTTTGAGTAATTTCTGTAATATATCGCCCTTTTTTGATACGCAGAGCTTTATCAAAAATTCATTTAATAATCCCATTTAGAACGTGTCAAATTTAAACATAATCGGTTAATAAATGGCCAAATTCCATCTCTATTGACCATATTCCACAGGTTTATCAAAAATTCATTTATGAACCCCATTTTCATCGCACGTGACGAATTTCAACATAATCGATTAAGAAATATGGCCAAGTTTCATCCCTATCCGCCTTATTCCAGAACTTTATCGAAAACGTATTTTTGAAACCCATTTAGGACCCACATGTCGAATTTCAACTAAATCGGTTAAAAAATGACCGAATTCCGTGTCCGTCATGCCAGCCGGAACCAAACAACTATGGCACAAGTAGCACGATGCATTGTGCATCATTAAGCACTGTATGATTTTTCAGCCAGAACCTTATAATTCCAGCCGGAACCTGATAAAACCACACAGAACCATACAACAAACAAACAAACTAGGGCACAAGTAGCACGATGTATTGTACATCATTGTGCACTTTCTAATTTTTCAGCCGGAAAATTATAAATCCATAAATATAACATTTTTCGTAAAAAAACCTTACAAATTCAGCCGGAACCATACCCTCTACAGCCAAATTAACTATGACACAAGTAGCACAATGCATTGTGCATCATTGTGCACTATATAATTTTTCAGCCGGAACCTTATAAATCCAGCAATATATGATTTTTCCTTGGAACCTTATAATTCCAGCCGGAAACGATGGTTTGGTTAAATACAGTCAAACTAACAATATCACAAGTAGCACAATGAATCGTGTATCATTGTGCACTATATTGTTTTTCAGCCGGAACCTTATAATTCCAGCCGTAACCTAATAAAGCCAGCCAGAACCATACTATAGCAAAACTAACTATGGCACAAGTAGCACGATGTATTGTGCATCATTGTGTACTATATACATTTTCAGCCGGAACCTCATAAATCCAATAATATACGATTTGTCGTGAAAAAACCTTACAATTTCAGCCGGAACCATACCCTCTACAGTCAAACTAACTATAGCACAAGTAGCACGATGCATTGTGCATCATTGTGCACTATATAATTTTTCAGCCGGAACCTTATAATTTCGACCAGAACCTTATAAAGCCAATCGAAACCGTACTACAGCCAAACCAACAATATCACAAGTAGCACGATACATTGTGCATCATTGTGCACTATATAATTTTTCATCCGGAACCTTATAATTCCGACCAGAACCTTATAAAGCTAATCGAAACCGTACTACCGCCAAACCAACTATAGAACAAGTAGCACGATGCATTGTGCATCATTGTACACTATATAATTTTTCAGCCGGAACCTTACACATCCAGTAATCGAAGATTTTCCGAGGAAAAAACCTTAAAAATTAAGGTAACGCTACAGTCAAAATAACTATATCACAAGCAGCACGATACATTTTGCATCATTGTGCACTATATAATTTTTCAGCCGGAACCTTATAATTCCAACCAGAACCTAAGAAAACCAGCCAAAACCGTAAAACAGCCAAACTAACTATAGCACAAAAATCATATGTTGCACTATTTATGTAAACATTTTGTTTCGACTGGATTTTGATGGTTCTGGATGGCATTATAGTTTGGCTGCAAAAACATATAGAAAACTACTATATAAAATTATATAGTGCACAATGATGAACAATGCATCGTGCTACTTGTGCCATAATTAGTTTGGCTGTAAGGGTATGATTCTGGCTGAATTTGTAAGGTTTTTCACGAACAATTGATAATATTACTGGATGTATAAGGTTCCGGCTGAAAAATTATATAGTGCACAATAATGCACAATGCATCGTGCTACTTGTGCTATAGTTAGTTTGGTTGTTGTACGGTTTTGGCTGTTTTTAATAGGCTCTGGTCGGAATTAAGAGGTTCCGGCTGAAAAAATATATAGTGCAAAATGATGCACAACGCATCGTGCTACTTGTGCTATAGTAAGTTTGGAAGTAGAGGGTATGGTTCCGGCTGAAATTATAAGGTTTTTTCACGAACAATCGTATATTTCAGGATTTATAAGGTTCCGGCTGAAAAATTATATAGCGCACAATGATGCACAATACATCGTGCTACTTGTGCCATAGTTAGTTTGGCTGTTGTACGGTTTTGGCTGGGTTTAATAGGTTCTGGTCGGAATTATAAGGTTCCGGCTGAAAAAATATATAGTGCACACTGATGCACAATACATCGTGCTACTTGTGCTATAGTTAGATTGGCTGTAGAGGGTATGGTTCTGTCTGAAATTGTAAGGTTTTTTCACGACAAATCATATATTATTGGATTTATGAGGGCCCGGCTGGAAATTTATATAGTGCAAAATGATGCACAATTCATCGTGCTACTTGTGCCATAGTTAGTTGGCTGTTGTACGGTTTTGGCTGGCTTTATTAGGTTCTGGTCGGAATTATAAGGTTCCGGCTGAAAAAATATATAGTGCAAAAAGATGTACAATGCATCATGCTACTTATGATAGAGTTATTTTGACTGCAAGGTTACCCTAATTTGTAAGGTTGTTTCCTCGGAAACTCTTCGATTACTGGATGTGTAAGATTCCGGCTGAAAAATTATATAGTGCACAATGATGCACAATGCATCGTGCTACTTGTGTTATTGTTGGTTTGGCTGTAGTACAGTTTCGATTGGCTTTATAAGGTTCTAGTCGAAATTATAAGGTTCCGGCTGAAAAATTATATAGTGCACAATAATGCACAATGCATCGTGCTACTTGTGCTATAGTTTGTTTGGCTGTGGAGGGTATGGTTCCGAGGGTATCGTATATTATTGGATTTATGAGGTTCCGGCTGAAAATGTATATAGTACACAATGATGCACAATACATCGTGCTACTTGTGCCATAGTTAGTTTTGCTATAGTATGGATCTGGCTGGCTTTATTAGGTTACGGCTGGAATTATAAGGTTCCGGCTGAAAAACAATATATTTCACAATGATACACGATTCATTGTGCTACTTGTGATATTGTTAGTTTGACTGTATTTAACCAAACCATCGTTTCCGGCTGGAATTATAAGGTTCCAAGGAAAAATCATATATTGCTGGATTTATAAGGTTCCGGCTGAAAAATTATATAGTGCACAATGATGCACAATGCATTGTGCTACTTGTGCCATAGTTAGTTTGGCTGTAGATGGTATGGTTCCGGCTGAATTTGTAAGGTTTTTTTTACTAAAAATGTTATATTTATGGATTTATAAGGTTCCGGCCGAAAAATTATAAAGTGCACAATGAAGCACAATACATCGTGCTACTAGTTCCCTAGTTTGTTTGACTGTTGTATGGTTCTGTGTGGCTTTATCAGGTTCCGGCTGGAATTATAAGGTTCCGGCTGAAAAAGCATATAGTGCTCAATGATGCACAATGCATCGTGCTACTTGTGCCATAGTTGTTTGGTTCCGGCTGATATGGTTCCGGCTGGCGTGACGCACACCGAATTCCATCCCTATTAGCCATTTTCTAGAATTTTATCGCAAACTCATTTTTGAATTTTGTCAAAAAATCATTTAAGAGCCCCATTTTCCCACATGTCACCTTTTAAAAATTCAAACCTAATTCAAACCCTAACCGTTTTCCTAAAATTTTTGAAAACCAAAGATTTCGTTACACACCCTGTTGAATACACTGATTTCTAAATGATACCCATTGGATTGAACTATTATTATTTTTTATTCTACAACCTGAATTTTCAAAACCAGGATTTTGAAAACTGGGATTACATAATAATGCGCATGCATTGTGACTATACTTTGAATGTATAAGCTCAAAGTATGTAGTTTCAATATTTTTGTAGTTTGGCCACTGCAGTCTGATGAGACGACCGATTTTTTTAATTTAAAATATTCAATGTTTCGTTATGCCCCAACCAGCAAACACTTAATGCCTCAACCAGTGAAAATTTAAGAGCTTAAGTTGTGCTCCGTTTGGACCACTTAGGGGAGAACCAACATTTTAGAGGTAAGTTGTTCATTTGTGTTCAGAAGGCTTTTAAAATTTTTCTGATTGTAGTACTAACCAAAATAGTATTAACCGCGTGTAACTTAAGCTCTTATCCCTCGACCAGCGAACACTTAAGAGCTTAAGTTACACGCGGTTTGTACTATTTCGGTTAGTACTACAATCACTAAAATTTTATAGGCTTCTCGTCACAAATAAACAACTGACCTCTATATTTTGATGGTCATACCGCCCCCCTAAGTGGTTCAAACGGAGCACAACTTAAGCTCTTAAGTTTTCGCTGGTCGAGGCTTTAGTTCGAAAATAAAACTTGCAACGTCTTGGTAACGTCACCTTAATGTAAAAATCCAAATTAAATATTTAATTGTCAGATTTAATTGTCATTTGAGGAGGATCGTCGTCCTTTTGAAGGCTTCGTCCTCCTCAATAATTATTTCCCTATTTGTCTTTTTTTGGAAAATACATTCTCCTTGTAACTTTTTAGCTTATTTGGAAAATAACTTGTTTTTCGTATTTAATTTTGTTATATTCGTTCGATATTTTCATTTTGGAAAAGGAGCCCAAACGAAAATTTTGGGTGTTCTGTTTGGAGTATGAAAGTGTATTTTGGTGTTAAATACATAAATGTTATATATGTTTTTTGCCAAAAATAAATGATTTACTAAAGTTCGGGCAAGTTCGTAATGCACTATTAATTGTCAATTTGTTGATGAATTTTTCTCATTTATTGACTAGTTTGCCCCATAAACCTAAGTATTGGATGAGTAAAATATAAAATTCATTAGCACGTGGAAAATTCTAAAATGTAACTGTAATTTAAAATTAATAAAAAATTAAATGAAAATTTCAAAATTCCGCATTTCATCTGGAACATAAATAATACGAAAATTTGTTGTATTTTTCCAAAGAACTGACTATTTAGTTATGTTTTCAAAAGAGAATTTCCGATAAATAACATCCCGAGTTACTCGCTTCTTTTTAGAAATTTCTAAAACTCTCTTTCTCTCTCTCTCTCTCTCTCTCTCTCTCTCTCTCTCTCTCTCTCTCTCTCTTTCTATTCCAATAAAAGGAAAAATAAATTGCAATTATTTGAAAGGCCTAGAAATTTCATTTGGCTATAGATTATTCGTTCATGCTGTCTACAATCGTATGCTTCTGGTAAGCTTCCTGGTAACAAGATCAACATTTTTGTTAAACCAATTTCATTTCAAATTGTTGAGAAATGGTTAAATTCCCTTAAAATTGGTCTATTTTTCCGAATCAATTGGTTGACAAATACTAATCCATTTAAATGCTAATTAAATTACCAATTTTTCACAACCAAATTGTGAACTCACATTTGAAACCCATGTTGATAATATCGAGAACCATTTCATCGGGATGAGGAACCGTTCAATTTGATAATTTACCTGAACCACATTTCTCGCGATGTGTCGAGAATTTGATTAGTTCTATTCACTGTCGAATACCAATCCTGATTGCCAATGGCTGATGATTTAGCTCAAATCACATTGGCCGATTTTCGAAATCTCAAGAAACTAAATCTGACATAACAATAACAACTATTGTAAAAACTAAGAAGAAGGGATTTGGGCATCATGTTTTACTAAATAAGTCGTTTTTAATCCTAATCTATTAAGAAATCCCTTAGTTCCTATCAAATCGGCAATGTCTCTCATAAATTAATAAATGCAAAAAAAAAAAGATTAAACAACAACAAAAAGTCAAGAAAATAAAGTTAAAACGTAACAGGGGAAATACAAGCTGATGTAATCTGCTTGTGGCGCCCACTCACTGATTACCATCAAAATCGCGCTTGGGATGAAAACTTAAGGGACATTTCCCAGAAACATGTCCGTAATCCAAACATTTAAAGCACCTTCAGACGGTTTTAATCTGCATTGTGCAGGATGTCCATCAGCAATTCAAATTTATCCTTCGAAGGTCTCAACAGGCCGCTGAGAAAAGTAACTAAAGCTGATTGGGTCCTGAAGTATCCGGCTGTCATTTTTTTGACTTCGAATTTTTTCACAGGTACTGAAGACTTATAGACTTTCGTCAGTTAGAGACCTTAAATTAGCTGCCTGACCAATGCTAGTCTTAAGCTTGACTCGGTACTCCAGCGTATTTTTCTGGTATTTTTCCGCTCTAATAAAAGATCCATTTCGTTTGCGGATGGGTTTTTCATTTTCTCATAGGCAACTAAGACCGAGGTCTAGTTTAACCTTGTGCAATATGTCTGCATATGAAATATTTTTTGTTGCTCTAATCAGTAGCTGATCTGGATGTCTTGCGTCTCTGAGCGATACATCTCTTGGATTTCGCTTTTCCCCTTTCTTCACTTCGGGTAATTTCCTCCTTGTATATAACTGTCTTTGACATTAATTTGACTTAAACTTTAGTATTCATATTCTTTCTTTCCACATTTTCATCATTCCTAATTGGTGTGGATACCTTTCTTTCTCGGATTCTTTGGTGACAGATTTTCTTAGGTAGCTTTCTATCCCTGCTTAATTTTCAGAAAACCAACAAGATCAACTCGTTTTGGTTGAAAATTTAATTTTTAAATTTATTTAAATATGGATCAATCTGATCTAATTTTGTTTGAAATTTAATTTACAATCGAGCCGTCTGGGCAGTGCAGGGACAAACATTTTTGTCAAAAATCATCATTTACGCTTAAATTTTGTAAAACTAATCTGGACCGATATTGTTGCAAAATTTAATTACAGTGTTTTAGTTCATAATTATTTTTCTCGTAAATGATATACTCTTTCAAAATTCATGAAAAAGCTCTTCTTGAGAAACGGTAAAGCTCTATGGAAGCTGTCACTTTCGATGGACTAATTTTGGCAAAAATTCTTGGAAATTTCTCAATTTGTGGAAAAATCTTAGGTATGAAGTTTCGTCCCCATCAATCAGTTCATATCTAACCGTTATTCTTGTATCCGATACACATCGTCGCTGATCCTCTTGACCATTTTGTATGACCTTTCCAATTTCGTTGTGCATCTTTACATCGGCTTTTCCGCTTTCTGGAATTCAGCCACACCAAGTCATCTCGTTTGTGCTGTTACTCTCTTCTGCGGATCGATCTTTGTCCATTCGTCGTCGTAGATCAGCTACGTTATGTTTGCAGCCTCTTACTTCTTAACAAGTTCATTTCTCGGCTTCCTAGACCCCTTTCACTACTGCCTCATCATTTTACCATCGGCCTCTTTTTAGTAATAAGCTCCACTGCCTGAAAAGTCCCTTTTTCTCTGACCGTAAATTGTCTTTAAGCAGACTTGCACTCTTAGAGCTAGAACCTAACGCTAGAACCCTTGTTGATTTTCTCGGGACCCAGGCTACCTAAAGCATCTACTTTAACTTTTGCTGTCATTTGGCTTCACACGTAACCGACGCAATTCTTCTTGATTTCGAACGCTACATGCCAAATTTTTTATTGCTTTCTCCACCAAACTCTACAGCTACGTTACAGACATACGCAACCACACTTATTCCTTCCTTCTCCAATTCCAATAGTAGTCCATCTATTACTACATTGCAAAGAAGGGGAGAGAGAATACCTCCCTGGGGTGTTCCCCGAACGACCCGTCTTCTGACGGAAACTTCCCCCATCGCCGCTTTGACGAGAAACGCCACCAACGAGAATGCTTGAAAATCCAGTGATTTCCCAATTCTCCAAACCAAGGTATTTAATGCCGTATCCACGGACTTACCCTTATGGTACGCATGCTGAGACTGTGCCCAATCTCTGGGTACAATTTTCGAATGAATATAGACATCCAGCAGCCTTTCCAAGATTTTCAGCAGAAAAAATGACAGAGATATTGATTTTAAGTCCTTAAGGCTGCTGTGCGAGCTTCTACCCGCTTTCGGGATGAAGATCACCCTAGCCGCCCTGCAATACTTCGGGATGTACCCCAGCTTCAGACATCCTTCGAAGATAACTTCCAGCCAGGGAAGCAAGACTCAAAGTCCCAGTCTTGACTTTCTCTCGATCTTTTCGCTGTATTGTAAATACACCCACAGACTTTTCAGCACTCCGCAAGTGCCGAGGTCCACCAAACAGGTTTTTTCTTTCCCCTCAGCTTTGTTAATGGACAAGCTTCCCTCATAGAGGTATTGCAAACCATAGTTAGAATATCCACCATTGAATCCAGTTCACTACTCGTGCCGGGGAGTTCTGGAACTCTAGATGGAATAATGCCCTCTAATACCTCTCTATATACACGCCATGCCTGGGATTTCTGAACAAATACTGATTTGTAATTTGGAGATTAAGCTTAAACGTTAAGTAACGATGGTCAGAGAAGGAATCCTCCTTTCTGCATCACAAAAAGATGCCCCTGTATATCTGGCGGCACTGGCTTCTCTCGCTCCATGTATGGAGCTGCAAGCCAGATTTTCCTCTCCTCCGTCTCTACAGACCGCATTGATGTCCCCATTCCTAAACTTAATTAGGTCCATTTCTCCCCGTCAGAGTCCGATGTGTCCCCTTTCCTCCTGTTAATGAATAGTCGGTCCATAAGCTTGCTAGTTAGCCCCTCATTTGGGTTCACCACTAACTGTAATGTCTCTTCTAGAGAGATACCACTCTTCACGCTTCCCTTAACAGGCTGGACCCTTTCCTCCCTCTTCTCGGGCTGCGCGGTGCTCGGTTTTACGTAGACCTCATCTTTCCAGAATACCTTAAGTGTAACTGAGGCAAAGCCGAAGTTTATAACCCCTTTGGTTTTTGACAGGGGAGCCAGGGATTTCCTAATGATCACCATAATGGAAGGTCCGAAATTGACATTAGGCTCCTGCTTCACAATCTTCCAGTTCCCTGTCGAAAGATCCGGATTGCAAACCTGGATAATCCTCTGGGATTCATCCAAGTAAGCCGGCTCTGTAGGAATCCAGACCATTGCCCTTGGTTTGCTCGGTATTTCCACCTTGGGAACTACCCTGAGCTTGGCTCCTGGTACAAGAAGACCGATCGCTGATCTGCATACGCGGTCAGCTTCAGCCGTCGCTGATGTCATCCCGCGTCCCTACAAATTAGTGGTGGTCCCGGAAGTTGTCCAATGACTCTAAGAAATATTAGGAAACCTTCATTTTTCCCCGGTGATGCTTCCATCCTCATGGCTCTCGTCCACGACAGCTAGCACCACCTCTTCCTCCTTTACAATGTCGCTGAAAAAATTAGGCTTCTTCTGCGACTGTCTCACCTGAAGCTTGGCCCGTTTCCTCTCGGTATCCAAACCCTCATGTTCCTCCTCGTTAGACCTCTGGCAATGAAATACTTCGCCTTCTTAACGGATTGCCTCTGTTCCTCCGTCCAATGCTCCTGCAGGACTGTAGCCAGTCTGTCCAAGACACGGAAGGCCGAATGCCTAGTCCTGTATCTCCGAACCGAAGGAGCCCTTTCCATGAATAATTTTTTCCTTTTTACGGCTACCACCAGTTCCTGGCTTGCAAGTATCGGGACCCGGCTTAACTATACTGCCGACTGGAGGACCCCTAACTTATTCCTCCGCCCCTTTCCCCACCCCTCCCTCGTCTCCACCAGCATTTGAGAAGTGCTGACTACTTATTTATCTTTTTTAAATTTACTATCCATATTCGTCCTACGAGTATCGGAGAGAATGATGGTCCGCCCGTGCAGATATCCTTATAGGCGTATACACGAGTAAGGCTACATACAACTGGTGATCGCCAGGACTCCATTCCGGACTTGGCAATTATTTTTAGATGCATCCCCAGTCTGGCTGATCATCGGTACGGATCGCACAATACCTTGATCCAAGCCATCCGCCACCCTTTAGCGTGACTCGCCTCACACCTAGGCTACTCATTTTACCCATTGTTGTTTCAAGGATGAGAACCTGGAGGCGGTGGCGATTGTGAGCTCGACCCTAACATCTCTTTATCTTGGGTGTCGTCTGCAACACATCACAAAAAAAAAACTCCCGACAGTAAAGTTCTGTGAAATCTGTGAACATCTTTTCTTTGTTTGTGCGATGGGTCTTCGGACTCTTTAACTCTGGCGTATGGACCCCTGCGTTCTGTTGTTTATTCAGCTCGGCAAACTGATCGTCTTACTGTTCAAATTTTGGCGAATTCATCATATTTCCTAAATCAAGTGCTGGCTTTTCAAGTTGCTGGGCAATAAGCGACTGCACAAAAAATGTCCCTTTTGTTGCACACTGATAACCTTGATCTTTTGTTTCAAACAACATCATTTCTGATGGTTCTATAGCCAATGACGATGACTGTGATCGTGATCGCTCTCCGAATGCATCCCTGTCTGCTTGAGCTTAGTCCTCTGGAGAAGTTTGAGTTTTACTTCTGTGACTTGTTTTACTTCAACGTCAAATACCCCACATTGGGCGCCAAAGGTTATACAATTTAAAAAAAAAATTATTTGTTGCGAACATTTCTTCAAATTTTAATATGATTATTAAACTAATAATAAAAAAAACTATAATGGCATTGGACTTTGTAGTTGCAGATTGGTGGCCCCATGTTGGGCGCCGCAATTTATATTACTTTTCGCAGTCAGATATAAAACGAACTACTATATTGAAATTAATCATAAACTATTTTTGTATATATAGCAACCATCATTATATAGTAAGTTAGGTTATAAAAGAAAAACAAAAGAAAATGCATTTTTTGTGCCATTATAGTGAAAAGAAAATATAGAACAGTGAACATCTTTTTTTTTTTTTTGTGTTTGCAATTTTATTCCTTTAAAAGCATTTTTATTGTCAACATGGATATGAAAATAAAAGAACAGAGATAAAAAAAAATTCAATGGATTAAATGTCCATCATTTTGTATTATAAAGTTATGGTTGGTTATTTCAGATGTTTGTTGTCGGGTCGGGTTTTTTTTTGTGCTCTCCGTGTATAATGGCATAAAATTAAATAATAAAAGAAAAGGTTAATAAAATTTTGCTTTTTGCGAGAATCATCATCTCATGACTTGATTGTCTATGTGGAATAAAGAAGATGGAGAGATGTGGCAGTCACAAAAAAAAAAAGAGTTGAGAAAACGGAAATTTAAGTTTTAAAAATGGAAATCCGCCATTTAAAATACTTAGCGTAATTGTCTGTTTTATGAGTGGATGTTTCACTTACATAGATATGTATTTGACTAACTCTCCTTATATATCCTTCTTATTCGTTAAATATACCCACACATAGTTCAGACACATAAATCACTTTTCAAATAGTTTTATGTAACTGATAGAGTTTTTCTTTTTTTTTTTATTATTATATCGTCCCATTAAATATAGCTAGTTGGCTATATATGTACGTCCATAAAACTATGGCGAATATAAAATTTTCTCAGTATGGTGTGTTTGGGTTATACTCGTACATATCTGGATCGAACCCATTTTCATTCACAATATTGATTCTTTATAAACACAAGCATATAATATAAAATAATTGATATTGATTAAATTTTATTAGTTTGATTAGTTTCAATTCAATATTTAATTAATTTATCATAATACATTTTCTATATATAAAAATAAAAAAATATTGATTTAGCATCAACGTTTTCCTTTATCACCATCCATCATTTTTTGGATTGCTCGCCATCGTCGAAATATTTTTCAAACTGTGCTCTGTCCTAAATATATGTACATATATAGAAATGCTCATTTCGTTCGAATTAAAACGCAACCAATATAGCATTATATAATGTGTGTGGTATATATATGATGTGGGATGGAAATTGACTGAAAACGAAATCTTACAAAATATTATATTTAAAAGACAACTTTTTAATTAACAAACCAGACAACAATAACAAATAAACACAATAAAAACCAAAATGAAACCACATAATCGGTGGTCTTTCATTTCCACATTTTTCATTGTTACAAACAAATAATTTCTTTTTATACATAAATATATACTCTAAATATCCTTTTGTTGTTAACGAGTCCGCACGTTTCCTTTATTTTGCACAAAAACAACAAGTATTCAAATAAGCAGAGAAAAACTTTTTATTTTAAGACGATTGCCTGCATTTAGGCGAATTTTATTTTCTTATAATGCTATTTTATTGTACGCCAGAGACATCTATGGTTGCGACACCAACCAACTTTATTTGCATAAAGTATTAATCGCATACATAATAAAAAAAGTTTTCAATTTAATTGAAATTATTGCAAATGAGCCAAACCTTTCAAAACCAAAAGTACAAATAAATTTTCTATTTGTCTCCTTTCTAATAATAATAATCGTAATAAATGGATTTTGTTTATAGTCACGTGATTCAATATGAACTAAAAACGTGATTTTATACTTATTACTTTCCTATTTAACGGATTATTATGTAAAGAAAACCTGTGGAAAATGGTATTAAATGTGGGTGGGAAATGGGATGGTATATGAATTTTTACAACGATTTTGTTGAAATATAAATGAGGATATATATATATATTTACTGTATCTACACAGGGTGTCCATTTGTTTTGTTTGTTTGTGATATAAGCTGATTGAAATAAATAATCCTGAAAGTTTGAACAGAATTAAAAGAAGACTTGCCGGCCCAAGTGATTTAAACATGCACCAACTAAATTAGCCCGCCTCAGAGTATATAGTTTATAGTTTTGTAATTCACTAGGCAAGATGCCTCATGTAATAACATCTGCTGTAAAGTCGACAGTAAGTACCTGAACCGCACTTACTCTGTTGGCAACGAAAACTTTAAGTTTATATGGTTCGGTTTTAATCCAGGTGAGTGTTATTTGTGAATCGGACCACAAAAAAACATGGTCAACCGTTAACTCGAGAGCATTCATAACGGAATGTTAGAACCGAAGTCAAATTTCTACCAAATAACAAAAACTATACATGTGTGCGAATATACTAATAGTATACATTTAGGAGGAATACTGGCAACAATTATTGCATGATAAAAATAAATTAATAATTAAACCTAATTAAATAAATAGTTCAATATATAAAAACATGATTTTATATGATAGCCTTAGTACTTTAAAACAAAAGTGCCAAATGGTCGGTTCCTTTGTTCGGTGATATGAATAACAAGCAGTAACTGCAACAGTTGTTGTACGAAACTCCAATGATCAATTTTGTTATACAATAGTCAAAAGTCCCATATAAAGACACGGGTTTTTATGATGGCCTTGGTATGCACTTTAATACAAAAATGCCAAATGGTCGGTCCCTGGGGTCGGTCATATGAATAACAAGCAATAAATGCAACAGTTGTTGCATGAAACTTCAGTTACAAATTTTGTTCTACAGAAGTTATAACTGTTGCAGTTATTGCTTGTTATTCATACGACCGAACCCAGGGACCGACCATTTGGCACTTTTGTATTAAAGTGCATATCAAGGCCATCATAAAAAACCATGTCTATATATGGGAATTTTGACTTCTGTAGAACAAAATTGTCCATTGAAGTTTTGTGCAACAATTGTTGCAGTTAATGTTTGTTATTCACATGACCGACCCCAGAGACCGACCGTTTGGCATTTTTGTATTAAAGTGCATACCAAGGCCATCATAAAAAACACAAACTATGTATGGGACTTTTGACTTCTGTAGAACAAAATTTTTAATAGAAGTTTCGTGCAACAACTGTTGCAGTTATTGCTTGTTATTCATACGACCGAACCCAGGGACCAACCATTTGGCACTTTTGTATTAAAGTGCATACCAAGGCCATCATAAAAAACAGAAACTATGTATGGGACTTTTGACTTCTGTAGAACAAAATTTTTAATAGAAGTTTCGTGCAACAACTGTTGCAGTTAATGTTTGTTATTCACATGACCGACCCCAGAGACCGACCGTTTGGCATTTTTGTATTAAAGTGCATACCAAGGCCATCATAAAAAACACAAACTATGTATGGGACTTTTGACTTCTGTAGAACAAAATTTTTAATAGAAGTTTCGTGCAACAACTGTTGCAGTTAATGTTTGTTATTCACATGACCGACCCCAGAGACCGACCGTTTGGCATTTTTGTATTAAAGTGCATACCAAGGCCATCATAAAAAACACAAACTATGTATAGGACTTTTAACTTCTGTAGAACAAAATTTTTAATAGAAGTTTCGTGCAACAACTGTTGCAGTTATTGCTTGTTATTCATACGACCGAACCCAGGGACCGATCATTTGGCACTTTTGTATTAAAGTGCATACCAAGGCCATCATAAAAAACCATGTCTATATATGGGAATTTTGACTTCTGTAGAACAAAATTGTCCATTGAAGTTTTGTGCAACAATTGTTGCAGTTAATGTTTGTTATTCACATGACCGACCCCAGAGACCGACCGTTTAGTATTTTTGTATTAAAGTGCATACCAAGGCCATCATAAAAAACACAAACTATGTATGGGACTTTTGACTTCTGTAGAACAAAATTTTTAATAGAAGTTTCGTGCAACAACTGTTGCAGTTATTGCTTGTTATTCATACGACCGAACCCAGGGACCGACCATTTGGCACTTTTGTATTAAAGTGCATACCAAGGCCATCATAAAAAACCATGTCTATATATGGGAATTTTGACTTCTATAGAACAAAATTGGCCATTGAAGTTTTGTGCAACAATTGTTGCAGTTAATGTTTGTTATTCACATGACCGACCCCAGAGACCGACCGTTTGGCATTTTTGTATTAAAGTGCATACCAAGGCCATCATAAAAAACAATGTCTATGTATGGGACTTTTAACTTCTGTAGAACAAAATTTTTAATAGAAGTTTCGTGCAACAACTGTTGCAGTTATTGCTTGTTATTCATATGACCGACCCCAGGGACCGACCATTTGGCACTTTTGTATTAAAGTGCATACCAAGGCCATCATAAAAAACCATGTCTATATTTGGGACTTTTGACTTCTGTAGAACAAAATTGTCCATTGAAGTTTTGTTGCAGTTATTGCTTGTTATTAATATGACCGACCCCAGGGACCAACCATTTGGCTTTTTTGTATTAAAGTATATACCAAGGCCATCATAAAAAACCGTGTCTTTATATGGAACTTTTGACTTCTGTAGAATACAATTTTTCATTGAATTTTCGTGCAACAACTGTGGCAGCTGTTTCTAGTTATTCATATGACCGATCCCAGAGACCGACCGTTTGCCATTTTGGTATTAAAGTGCATACCAAGGCCATCATAAGAAACAATGTCTATGGATGGGACTTTTGACTTCTGTAGAACAAAATTTTTCATAGAAGTTTCGTGCAACAACTGTGGCAGTTATTGCTTGTTATTCATATGAACCAACCAGTTAGCATTTTTGACATTTAGTATATGGGGCCGACCATTTAGCATTTTTTTACTTTAGACTATGTTATGCTTTAACTTATAAACACAATTTTATTTTTACGTTGCGCATATTCAGCACATTAAAGCCTTACTTTCAAATGAATGTTTCGATTAGCTGTGTTTTCTGAAAATAATCCAGTTGAGTTCGCGATAGCTTTTTGCAAAATTTGTCCAATTTAAAATTCAAAATTTAATTTTTTTTTGATTTAATAATTTAGATTTAATAGTTATATATATAACCAAAAAATCCATCATAAAAATTGTATAGTTTTCTTGTAATATCGTTGTTCTGTATAGTTCTGTATTATAACGGAGTAGTTCAGAACTATGGAAAACAGCGATATTACAAGAAAACTATACAACTTTTATGATGGATTTTTTCGTTTATACTTAGAAGATTATTAAATCTAAATTATTTAATTAAAAAAATATTATTTTTTGATTTTAAATTGTGCAAATTTGGAAAAACTATCGCAAACTCAACTCGTATATTTTCAGAAAAACGCATCTGATTGTATTACAGAATTTTATTTTTATTCGCCTAATGTATTCTATTTTTTTTACCTAAAATCAACATTTAGGGAAACAACTAACCAATACATATCCCGGGTGAGTTTTTTAAGCTGAAACTTTCAAATATCTCGGAAAATAAGCCTTCTACGATAAAAATGACCATCATCAAAATTAAATCATTCTGGAGGGGAAATACATTAGTGATAAAATTAGGACCCCGGCCCCTGTTTGTAAGGGGGTGGGAGAAACTTGGAAACTAAGATATGAACCCCTATTTTTTATTGAAGATTCGGAAACTACGGCTAAAAGTGCGTAGAATTTACTTGAAACATTTTTTTCGATTCATGATAGATGGCGCTGTAATAGGCGATATTAAATTTTTTTCGTTTTCTCCTACTGAGAACATTATGCATACGATTCTGCAATATGTTTGCATTAAAATTAACATGTTTTCAATGTAAATACTTGAAATTAGTTTTAAACAGGAACAACAGGAAAAACGACGTGTACATCATCTTTTAATTAAATTAAGTGCTCAAAATGATGGCCTTCGACTTCAATGCACTTATTAATTCGCATTTCAAATGAATGTACACAACTTAGAAGCGTGTATGCTGGACTTTCAGCACAAGCGTTTCTTATTCGCTCAATCATATTCTCACGTAATGTTGGTACTTGTTGGTATACTTTGTCTTTCAGATAGCCCCACAAAAAGAAATCTGGCGAAGTAAGATCTGGTGTTCTGGCAGGCCAATTTACCGGACCAGCTCTACCAATCCAGCGATCATTGAAATCGCGATCAAGTACTTTAAATCACCCGGCTATATAGCTATAGATATATAGCTTATACGTACGAGGGTATATCAAAAAGTCTTGCAATATCATATGAAAAAAAGGAGTGAGTGAGACAACAATATATTTTTCAAAACCATTTTTTGTCGCGATGAGACTTCTAGAAGAACATTTCGGTGTAAATTTTACAGTTCGTTTGTTTTTGTCAATTTAGTAACACGTGTTTTGAATTTTTCTTAAAATGAATGAAATTGAATATCGCGCCGTTATTAAATTTTTCTTTAAAGATGGACGAAATGCAATTTATATATTCAACTATATATCAAAAGTTTACGGTGAATCTGCACCATCATATGCCACAGTAACAAGGTGGGTAAAATTATTCAAAAGTGGTCGGGAGTCATTAGAAGACGACAACCGTTCGGGTCGGCCAGCAGATGCTATTAGCCATGAAAACGTAATTTTGGCCGAATCTATTGTATGGGAGGACTTGCGTATTTCTGTTCCGCTGTTAGCGTGGAGACTTTCTCTTTCATACGGTACCACATATACTATATTACATGACCACCTTCACATGTCGAAAGTAAATGCGCGATGGGTTCCCCGTTTGTTGAATGCAGAACAAAACAAAAATGCGTGTTCAAACTTCAAAGGCGATTTTAGATATGTACAAAGAAGATCTAGAAAATTTCTTGGATACCATAATAACAGGCGATGAAACATGGCTTCATCACTGGGATCCGGAATCCAAACAAGAATCGAGGCAATGGATTAAACGTAGTGAACCACCACCAAAGAAATTCAAAACTCAACCGTCTGCTGGTAAGGTTTTGGCAACAATTTTTTGGGATGCTGAAGGAATTTTGATAATCGATTATATGCCACCGAAAACCACAGTCACAGGCATATATTACGCAGAGGTTTTGCGAAAATTTAAAAAAGCGATCCGGGAATAACGGCCAAGGAAAGTTAGGAAAAAAATCTTGCTTCTTCACGACAATGCACCAGTGCACAAGGCTAATATTTCTCAAGCTGCATTAAAGAACTGCGGCTTCGTGGAAATTCCGCATCCACTGTACAGTCCAGACTTGGCACCCAGTGACTACTTTTTGTTTCCCAATTTGAAAAAAACACTAAGGGGCCGGAAATTTTCCAGTGACTATGAAGTACAGTCTGTTGTAAATGAATATTTTATGGAGCAAAAGAAATCTTTTTTTTTAGAGGGTTTAGGCAAATGAATTGATCGATGTGACAAATGTATAAATCTTAAAGGAGATTATGTCAAAAAATAAAAATATTGCTGTCTCACTCACTCTTTTTTTTCATATGATATTGCAGGACTTTTTGATTTGCCCTCGTATATGACAAAATTTGTTATTTTTTTGTTAAGTATTTGATAGGCATATGTTAGACTCTGCTTGGTAACAGTGCAGCAAACAATTCAGGTCGTGGTAATGATATAGATTTTATAGGTGCTACTCTTGTCTTACCACAAACCAGCTTTGTATGAATTTTGTTCGTTTGATCAATGCTTCGAATATAAATACAAGCTCCGTATGCTTTTTCGGATGCATCAGCAAAACCGTGGATTTGTACCGACTACGAGTTGTTACATATTATACATCGATCGATCTTAATGTTATTAAGAAAATTTAAATTGAATTGAAAACATTTCCAAAGTTGTAATGCGTCGTTTAACACAGTTTCATAAAGTCCAAGTGGGTCATAGAGTTTAGCAAACTATTTTTCTTTTGGTAATTGGGACAGAAATTTCCATTGTTGGAATATTAAAGGTAAAACAATCTTCCTTTGGCTGCCATGCTAGACCAAGGGTTTTGATACATTCGCTGGAGGATGTATTTATTTTTAATATTTCCCTATCCTGGATAGGTATATTTGATAATATGCATTCGTCGTTCGAGGACCATTTATGTAACTTAAATCCTCTACGTGCTAACATTTCAATCAATTGCTGTTGCAATATAATTAATTCGTTTAAATCGTCGATTCCCGTCAAAACGTCGTCAACGTAGAAATCACGTTGAGTTACACGACTTGCTTCTGGGTAAATTAGTGATTCGTCTAGTGCCAATTGTTTTAAAGTACTAGTGGCGAGATATGGGGCAGATGCCATTCCAAAAGTTACTATTCCGAGTTCATATACACCTAAGGGTTCAGATTTATCTGCTCCCCAGATGATTCTTTGTAATGATGTTTGACATCTTAATCGAATTGTAATATCAAAACGTGTTTGTAGGACAGTAGGGCGAAGACTACACGCACCTTTGTTGTAGAACTAGATGGTTTAATTATCGCATGGTGCGGCATTTAAAATACAGGGCTTGTCTCTTTTATTGAATGATTAATTAATTTAATTTGCTTCATGTGTCCTAAATGAGAATACTCTTTAATAACTTTGCAGTACTGTTCCTTAAAATCCAAATTTGCGTCAAGTTTTTGTTCAAGATGTAAAAAACGCTTAATGGCTTGGGTTTTTGATTCGCCAAGATTGGTGTAATTTCGAAGAGGAATTGAGACTGTATACCTCCCGCTCTTATCACGATATAGTGAGTATTTGAAAAATAATGCATCTTCTTTTGAAAGATGTTTCTTTTCGGCCGTGGGTTCGATTTCGAACAGTGTTTGAAGTGATTTGTCTAAATCAAATTTGGTTACAACCTTACAAGCACTTTGATTAAAAACGAGGCCAAATGATAGCGTTACTGGTTAAAAAAAGAGTTGAAATGGTGATAATATATAACCAGTTAGTCAAACATAACTATTTTCCAACTAAAATTCAACATTGGTTGAACTTAGTAATAAAAAAAGTCAAAAATCAAATCTAAAAGTAAATTGTTAACCCTGTTAAGTGCATTAACCCGAGCATTCTTTCTATTTAGATTGTTTGCAAATCTTAAGCGGTATGCGGAAATTCGAAGAAGTTTCTGTAGCGATTTAACAAATCATCATCATCATCTGTAATTATCGCTTTTGCTATTGAAGTAAGAGTTGTGTATTCCGCCTTTAATTCAGTAATGCTTATGTCAAAATTTGAATTGATACTGACAAAGTTTGATGAGAAATCGACAGTTGAATAAACAAGCGTAAGTATGAAATTTGATCTTGGACACATAATCCTTCTGACCAGTTGAGGAGACCGCAGGAAAACTATTTTTATCAAAATGTGGAATTTGAATTTACACTTCGTCAAAACGAGGATTAACTCGGTCTTATATGGATTGATGTTGGAACAACTGGCCCAATTGGAAAGAATTCACAGGGTGATTTTTACCAATTTAATTTACCCCAGAGAAGAAAAAATAACATGTCAAATTGCGGTGGACTAAATCCATTCTAATCTATTCATAAATTTGCAAATGGCCGAGCCATCCTTTCATCATTTTATATATCCAGCCTCTGAAAAATGACTACACACCCCAGCAGGTCGATTCTGGTTTTTCTATAGGAAAAAAGAATTAGGAAAAATATTTACATAGCATTTTTGTCAAAAATATCATTTTCTGGCCTACTGAGAAATCGTGTTTGATCTAAATTTTTATAATTTCGGAAATATTTTTTCCCGTATCGAAATTGAATAGGAAAAATATTCGAAATTTAATTTTGTTTTTGAAAGAATTTAAAGCAACTGTTTATCATAGTATGCCGGAAAAAAAAATTGAAAATATTTTTCATAATTCCTTTTCGACAGGAAAGCCAGAATGGACCTGCAGGACATGTGAGTACCGGAGTGATGGCGGTAGAACATTATTCAAAACTCAAGGATACTCAAGGGCATGTCCATTTTTAATCGGTCCTGTTTCCTATTAGGTCCTTTAGGAATTTTTAAGACTATCATTGGTAGTGAATCCCTAGATGATTCTAAATACATTTAAGTCGGTTCTCAGTCAAGGCTGTCTTGTAGTGGTGAAGTTTGAGGTGAAAATTATTTTAGGATTTTTATTAGCTCATTAGGCTATGAGTTCTGCTCAACTTGATCGAGAAGGTCGAGAGTGTTTTTAGATCTGCGCTATTCCCAAAGTTAGCTTATTTGCAACATTTCCAATGCCTCTTTACGATCATGGGGCTCCTATTCGATCTAAGGTCGTGGGCTCTATTTTGACGAAAAAAAGCAGAATTTTGTATATGAGCGTGCCAACATCCAGCTTGATATCTACAATATTATGAATAATTGCATAATAACTAGGCTAAACTTTAATTTTTTTTGGTCAAAATCATCATTTTCTAAAACAATATAAAATTGGGAGTGGTGCACTTAGTGGCGGCTATCATATAGGCAGAACGAATATACATATATCGTCCAGCAATTGAAGGAAAGTGGGGAAGGACTTAGTCGACACTTTTCTCAAAATTATGACGGAAAACATAAACCCTAAGAGGACCCTAAACTCCGGCTATCCGGAGTAGTCGCTAGAGAGGATATCCTCGAGACAAGCTACTCAAAAGAAGCTCCGGACATAATACCATGACCTGATCCATACTCTGACTTAACCTTACCCTGGGTTGAAGTTACCTTCAAAGGCAGCCTAGAACTCTGTCACATTACTAGTAAATGGCGTGAAGTATATGTAATATTTATTCCTAAGGCGGGGAAAGCTCTCATTGCAGTCCCGAAAACCTTAGACTTATAAGTTTCGCCTCTTCCTTACTAAAAATTTTAGAAAGATGGATAGAAGTTTAAATTATAGGAGTTCAATTGAGCCAAATATAGGCTATCAAAATCCTGACAACCATATTGCAAGGGTAAATCTGTGGAAACTGCGCATTTTTCCTATTGCGAAATCCTTGAACACAAAGAATACATCATCATAACTTTTCTGGGTATAAAGAAAAGGGCCTCTAACAGTCAGACCAGAGGCGTTCACGGAGCCACCCTTTTCTCGGTGTGTATAGACGAGTTACTCTCGGGCTGGGTAAATCAATATCCTGATAATATCTTCTCTTCTTTGAAATTTTGTAATAAATAACCAGTTCCTAAATTTTAAATGAAGCGGCTTTGTGGTTGCTAATACGGATGATGTGGCGACTGGCGTTTTCGATAAATTTCCTTGCGCCTTAAAAAATGGCATGCAAAGTGCGCTTGGCATTCTCTCCGATTGAACGTGAATCCACACAGAACTGAGTTGGTCCTTTTCTCCAAAAATTCGAACTTCCTCAGATCGACCCCCCGTATTGAATAAATTTTCACTGATAAACAAAGTATCTCGGTCTCATTCTGGATGGCAAAGTAACTACAGCAAACAACTGCGTTGTGTATTTGTGAGGCTCTCAGGAACACATTCACTCAAGCACCGGAGATTCCTTTGCATCTCACCCACCTAGATATACTAGGGTAATAAACCGCAGTGAACTCAGCTACAAGGCTCACTCCATTTCCTTGTGAAACTATAACAATAAAGGACACCCGTCTATTCTAAGAAAAACGATCATCCCAAATACTATCGACTATACCGCCCTGTTATCATCTTTTGGTCAGAGGTTTAGCACTAGTATTCCCACCAGAGACGACTGGCTGAGAGAAGCATTTCTGAATACTGAAGTTGTTAATTTCGTCACTGATGGCTAAAGATGGATGGGAAGGTTGAGATGGGATGTTTGTGTGAAGAACTAAATGTGAATTTCTCTTTTCGTCACCCAACAACAGCGTTTTTTAGGCTAAACTAATCGCGATAACAGAGGCCGTCAGTCAAGCTGAAATAATATTTTTGGTGGATCAGAAGACCGCGCTCATATGAAAAAGGCGACCGTCGAGAGAGAGAGAGAGAGAGAGAGAGAGAAAGACTAAGAGAAAAAGAGAGAGAGAGAAAGACTTAGAGAATTTAGAAGAACAAAAAATCCTGGGAATTTATACTAGAAATTATAAATTCCCAGGATTTTTTGTTCTCCAAATGATTGACGGATCCTATGCCGTTGAGAACTCAAGATAGTTCGATGAGTAGGTGAGGAGAAAAAACAATGTGACACGGCTACTGACCTTATTATGTTTACGCTAGTCCTTTAGGACAACCGCCCTAACCTAACCTAGCCTAATAGCCTAACTGGGCTATCAAGATAAGTCAATCATAAGCTAGTTTCTCTTACCCGAGGTAACTTCTCTAATTTCATAAGGATCACACAAGAATTATTTCGTCCTAAGACAAACAATGTCAAGTCATGTAATCACGCTTGATCTGAGATCCGGTTCAGTTCTAGATTCCAAATGATAATTTGTGATTTGAAACAAATTTTGGATCAAGTTTTTCATATAAAATTTTAACTGATCCATGAAACGTCATGAAACACGGATATTATAACGTACTATTAGTTCTGCAATTTTTAATTAAAATTTGAAAAAATTCAAGTCATTTCTTAAAATAATTATTAACGCTACATTGCATGTAGCAAATTTTACCTAACCTGACAAAAAAAAAAAAAAATTATTATCCACCTGGGTATAGTTGATTTTCCCTTCACAAGGCTCCCCGAGGAAAATTTAACCCAAGATCTGGTAGCTGTCTGGTGTAATAAATTATTAAAGGTGGTAAGACAGGCATTTTTAATACAATTTGAAACCTACATCTTCTGATGCTACTTCCGTCTTACATGACGCAAAAATAATTTATTACACACCTGTTGACCAACCCTCAACAAGACTGCTAGAACAACATTTGGCCCAAAATCTTATGGCGGTATTAAAAGTAACAGTTTTGGCTGTTCTGGTTTCATTATAAGCTAAACCGAACACTCGTTCAAATTTTTACAAATTTTACATTGCTTAAACAATTTTAATTTGTTGGAGTGAAACCGGAGTCTACTTTCAACGATAGGGTTTTCTATCATGTGGCGGATATAAGAGTTTCCGTGTTTCTCGAGACTATTTCGTGTTTGGCGGCATGCTTTTTTATTTCATTTTTGATGTATTCCATCTGTAAGTCCCTGTGATCGTCTTCATCTTTTGCATGCCACGGAGCATTTACGATGCTACGAAGAACCTTACTTTGAAACGTCTGTATCATTTTGGCGTTTGTTTGATTAGTACATCCCCAGAGTTAAATACCGTAAGTCCATATCGGCTTCAGTAATTGCCGATATAGCAGTAGCTTCTTGTGAATTGTAAGCTCAGAGCCTCTACCTATAAGCCAATACATTTTTCTGAAATTAAGGTTAAGTTCATCTTTTTTATTTTCGACATGCTCTCTCCACTTGAGCTTGGCATCGAGGGTCATGCCAAGATATTTAGCTTTATTTGCATATGACACCGGTCGTGAGTTGATTTCTGTCGGTAGATGGGAAGTCTTGTAATATGTAAAGTTAATATGCGTGAATTTCGTAGAACCTCATTGGTAATTTTTTGGAGTTTGCTGGTTGTATCAGTGACATTACTTCCAATCGCCATGATTGCTGTGCCATCTACAAAGGTGGGATGACACACCTTTGCAGATGGTGTATAATAAATACAGGATTGGTCCTAAGACACCCCCCTGCGGGACACCGGCAGAGATTTTCTTTAGTTCGGAGTATTCATCCCCATATTTTACACGAAAATGTCTATTGGAAAAATAAGATCCTAGTATAGCATAGAATTACCTCAGCAGATCTCTATGCAGCTTGAATTCCAGTCCACTATGCCAGACTTTATCGAAGTCATCCCATAGGGATTTTTCCCCCTTTAATGTTGCTTTTTACTTCTTCTTTTAATTCTTTGAGTGTAATATCAAAATGGGCGTGTATCAAAATCATCCGGCTTGTGGATTGACATTATATTTTAATTGGCAGTTTGTCTTGGTGGTGGTTGGAAGGTCCCCTCGAGATACTTCGCAAACAAATCAGGATTCTCTTAAGGGCCTCTTGTTTAGGTTCCATCTTCCTTTTTAAGTGGAGGCACTTGCATTTTGGGCCCTTCGAGTCCCTTTGTCGTCTTCCACAGTGAATAATCAGATTTTTTTTCATTGGTTAGATTTTTTCTCTTACCAACTCTTTAACTTCCATTGGGTAGGATATGTTAAGTTTCTTCTTATTTTGTTTAATGGGGGTACTTACCAAAGCTTCCAACTGGTGAGAAGGTCTTATCGGTACCTGAAGATTGAGTTTTTCTTCTATTACTTCACGAAAGAGATCCCAGTTTGTTTTTGAATTTGTTAATCTGGGTATAGCTTTAAAATACCATTTCACTGACCGCCGCCCTGATAACCACGTATGTGAAGTTATCCCAGAATTATATTAAAGAAAATAAAAAAATTTAATCAGGCAACACTAATATATCAATAACCAATTTGCTCTCGTGCGAAGTTAGCCCAGCCCAGAACTTTTATTTTTCGTCCGAAAAATTATATAAAATTCAATGAAATTCTCAGCCCAGAGTTCATTTTCGGGAACTAACCACGGAACAATTTTTTTATTTCCATTGTCTGTAATTTTCCATTACTTTATCCATACGTTTGATTTTAATTTTTTTTTATTATATGAAAAACAAATCGAATCTAATAAATTTGATAATTTTTCGTTTTTTCATTAAAATTGATAAAAATTCTGGGCTGGGCTAACTTCACACAAAAGCAAATTGGTTATTGATATGTTAGTGTTGCCTGATTAAAAAAATTATTTTCTGGGATAACTTCACATATGTATGATAACGAGGCAATGATCCGATACTAGAGAATTATTGTCTTCAATGTGAATGTAGTTCTGGGATATACCTCTTGCTGCATAAAAGTCTAGTAGGTCAATTATTTTCGTTCCGTCACTGGGCCAGTATGTTGGGGAACCACCAGAGTAAAATTCTCATTTTGATGACTGCCCTGCTTGAAGCAATTCTTAAATTTTTGACGTCGTAAGTCTAGATCTTCAATAGTTGTTATTCGCATTAAAGTCACCTTTAATAATAAAATCACGTCCAAGCGATTTAAATATAGTTTAAGGTAGTCCTCCCTCTTCAAGTTATGCAGGGGAGGGCAATTGCGGAAACAGTCACCTGTCTGTGTTTAATTTGTATCCTTACTGGAAGAATCTAAATACTAATGTTTGATTAATTAAATAAGCATAGTAGTTTATAAATCTTAGTAATCCTTTTCTCACTCACACAAATATACTATATATTTTTGTTTTGCAAATGAAGAATTAGAAAATAGTTGAATAAAGAATATTAAATAAAGAGGACGTGTTTTAATAAAAACATATTAAAATAAAATTGTACCGTGTAAAGCGAAGGATTTGACGTCTCCCTGAATAACATCGTTGAAATCAATAATTTCATCAGCAATTATTCATTGGTCCTTCGCATCGACTATATTCACCATTTACAATATATACAGCTCACCGTAAAAACCATTTATAATTTTTTCCAAATTGTTTGTGTGTAAAAAACGTAATTTCGGCAATTTTATCGTGTAATAGGACACTAAATAGTACGCACGTAAATTGGGAAAAGCAATCACTCACCAAATTTTTTAAACACAGGATATTTTTCGTATTTTGCAAATACATAATTAATAAAGTGTCAAAAAAATAACAAAAAGATTCTAAATTTTCAAAAAAAGTTCTCCTTATCGATTTTTGATACAAAAACTGGTGGTATCTCTATTTTGGTGTTATGTGTCTGTCACGCCAGCCGGAATCATATCAGCCGGAACCAACCCAACTATGGCACAAATACCACAATGCATTGTGCACTATATGATTTTTCAGCCGGAACCTGATAATTCCAGCCAGAACCATACTATAGTCAAACCAATTACAGCACAAGTTGCACGATTAATTTTTCAGACGGAACCTTATAAATCGAGCATTATACGATTTTTCAGTGGAACCTTATAATTCCAATCGGAAACGACGGTATGGTTATATACAGCCAAACTAACTGTAGTACAAGTAACACAAAGGATTGTGCATCATTGTGTACTATGTGATTTTACCGACAAAACCTTATAATTCCGGCGGGAACCTGACAAAGCCAGCCAGAACCATACTACAGCCAAACCAACTATGGCACAAGTAGCACGTTGCATTATGCATCATTGTGCAATTGTGCATAATATAAATTTTCAGCCGGAACCTTATAAATCTAGCAAGTAGCAATATACGATTTTTGGAGAAAACATTTTATAATTCCAGCCGGAACCATACCCTCTACAGCCAAACTACCTGTGGCATTAGTAACACAATGGAATGTGCATCATTGCGCACTATATGCACTTTCAGCCAGAACCTGATAATTCTAGGCAAAACGCGATAAAATCAGCCAGAACCATATAACAGAGAAACTAATTAAGGCGCAAGTAGCACAATGGATTGTGCATCATTGTGCTCAAATAATTCCAGTTGAAATTTTAGCTAATTCACAATGACCATCAATCACGCTTATTGTTTATTGCTCCGAAATTTTGTTTATGACCCTAATGCTGCACCAGCACTTGTAGCACAATCCAATGATACTGGAATTTTTTACAAATTAATTACAAATTTGTTACACAGTTAGAAAATTTTTACAGGTCCCGTTATCCTGCAATTCGTGTGTGGGCTGGCGTTAGACAAAGCTACACCACACTTTTCGTATTTCTGTTAATATATATTGTATCGTACTGGGGGTAGTACTGACATATTTTATAAATTAATTACAACATATTGGCATAGTTCAACCCCCAAAAATCTTCCCCTAATCTTCCCCACAGTTAGAAATTTTGTTGCAATTTTTAATGCAACCCTTGCATTAAAGCTTATACGATGCAATCATGTATTACATTCTAATGTAAAGCTTGCATTAAAAATAATTATGATGCAGTTGCGTCAAAAACTACTGCAGTACTGCGTTGAAAGAAAATTTCTATATAATCTGGGGTTAACTAATTTTTAGCGAATTTATAATAATTCGCTAAGTCATTGTGTATACTGTTAATATAACCTTAAAACATTTTTCATATATTTGCTGTGTAAGGACGCCAATTGATTAACGTCAATCGATTTGGAAGTAAAAAACCGCAATCTATGGAATTTGCCTTATACTTTTAGTTTTAATACAAAATAATATGTTAAAATGTGTTAAAACAATTATTTGGGAATTTTTAATGTAGTGTGCTTTACTGTTTAAAGTACTGTACTATACAATTTAATGACACTTACGACAAAAAATGATGCTTCCAAATGGATATTTTGATTATTTTTTAATGCAATGTGCTACAAATTTTAATATAACTTGTATCAATTTTAACAAAATATTCCGTTAAAATTTAATGTAAACTATACAATAAAAATTAATACAATTAGCATTAAAATCTGATATAATGCAACGTTTGCATTAGTTTGTAATGCAAGCTTGCTCCGGACCTATATGTAATGCAACTTGCATTACATACGGCATATTTTTTCAACTGTGTAGGGGTGCAATTCTTTAAAAATCTAATTTTTGATTAAACCATGCTGTTGTCATTTCAGCTAATATTTCTTGTGTCGACTGGGGGTGATACTGTAATATTTAACAAACTAACTACAACATATTAGCATAGCTGAACCCCCAAAACACTCCCCCTAAGGAATGCAATTTTTAAAACCCTTATTTTTCGTCACACCACGCCTTTTGCATTTCCGTGAATTTTTGTTGTATAGTGCTGGAATTTTTGAAATTAATAACAATAAAATGGCATAATTAATTTCCTAGAAAACTACCCCAAATGGGAGCAACCGTTTAAAATCATTGTATCGTACTGAACACTGGTTTATTAAGAAATTTTTAATAAATAAATTACAATATATTGGAATAGTTCAATTGCCAAAAACTGTCCCTAAAAGTGTAGCTTTTTGAAACAATATTTTTCTGTATAGGAAAAAACCCCTCCAATAATTATCACTGAATTTATTACAACAGCCCACACCCACAAAAATCGAACATAAAGAATTGAATTACCTTCCTATGCAAGAAATAGATATCCCTGAATTTACTACAACAACCCACACCCACAAAAATCGATCATTATCCATCGAATTGCCTTCCAATGCCAAAAATAGAGGTCTCATACGAAACGACACATTTCACAACAGGATGTGCTAAAACAGTACATCACAAAACAGTACATGGTACAGTAGAGTACATGGTACGGAACAGGACCGATTAAAACAGTACATCACAAAACAGTACATGGTACACTAAAGTACATGGTACGGAAGAGTACATCGCAAAACAGTACATATTAAAAGAGAACACCACAAAATAGTTAATAGTCAATTTTATTTTACGGTTTTAATAACTAGTGGTGTGGGTACGGAAAAGTACCATGTCAAAAATTTATTTTTGTATGTTTTTTGAACCAACATACACATTTGTGCATTCCTGTCAAACTTATTTTCGCCCGAAAAAACACTATAACTATACACACAATTGTGTTGGTTGTACTTCAAATCAAGCGACATTTTATATCAAAAACGCCATTACATACTATGGTTTTTTACTCACACATTTGTGTGGTTTGGACTTAAATTGAGCCATTTTTTTTGGTTAAAAAAGGGATATATTTATTTATATATTTACTTAAATTTTTGATCTATTTTGCAACGAAGTATTAGCGATTTAAATAAAAATAATGTTATATATTGTTAGGTGAAGGGATATTTTATTATAACTTAAAGCAATTATAATTCTATATAGTATACTGTCTAATTACTCTAGGTGAAGGCAAATATTCACTTGATAATATCCTAATTACTAAACGTATTCAATAAAAAAAATTTAACAAATCAAGCTGAAAAAATTCTCCAGCTTAACGTTCAGTAAAATGTACTTTAGTGTACCATGTACTGTTTTGTGATGTACTGTTTTCATCGGTCCTGTTTCGTACCACGTACTTTAGTGTACCATGTACTATTTTGTGATGTACTGTTTTATTCATCCTGTTTTGAAATGTGCCATAGTGAGCGGCTTCGCAAAAATAGGTATCCCTGAATTTATTACAACAGCTCACACCCACAAAAATCGAACATAATGCATCGATTTTTGTGGGTGTGGGCTGATGCGTATGCCGTTTTTACACAATTCCACACTTTTCTTGTATGTATTAGTTTCACACTGTTAAATCCAAAGCTATTTAGAAAACATGACCATTCCAATTGGATTTTAGTTTTAAAACATAATCTAATTGTAGTTTTGTACATGTTAACTTAAATTTTCTTTGTACGGTTTAACAAATTAAATTAAAGTTATTTTTGACGGAACGAAAAATATTGTATTTATAAAGTATATCTCTTTTTAAATTAAGTATATTAAGATTCATTTAAGATTTATTCTATTTTACTTTTGTCAAATAAGTATTTGACAAAAACTTAACTTAACTGATATAATATTTAATATACTTTAAACTTATTGATACAATCACGCCAAATTATTAATTTATTTGGCCTTGTAATATAATAAATAATTTTTATTATGTTGTCCGCTGGCCATTTTCTACTAAAAAAAATTAGTTACAAATTTGCTGATCTCACAAAAAAATTCGTTACAAATTTGCTGATCTGGTTAGGAAGTGGCAACCAGACTGGCTAAATGATCAATTTAGTAACCTCTTAGAAGTGCTTACGACACCTGAGTCCAAAACTCTGGGAAGGGGTGTTAATGGCCGTTTACCATTTTCGTCCAAACTCAAATTATGAATGAAAAAATTCGTTGCAAATTTGCTGATCTGGTTAGGAAGCGGCAATCAGGCTGGCTGGGTGACGAATTTATTAGCCTGTTAGAAGTGCTTACGACACCTGAGTCCAAATCTCTGGGAAGGGGTGTTAATGGCCGTTTACCATTTTCGTCCAAACTCAAATTATTAATAAAAAAATTCGATGCAAATTTGCTGATCTGGTTAGGAAGTGGCAATCAGGCTGGCTGGATGATCAATTTAGTAACCTCTTAGAAGTGTTTACGGAACCTGAGTCCAAATCTCTGGGAAGTGGTGTTAATGGCCGTTTACCATTTTCGCCCAAAGTCAAATTATTAATAAAAAAATTCGATGCAAATTTGCTGATCTTTTTAGAAAGTGGCAAGCAGGCTGGCTAAATGACCAATTTAGTAATCTCTTAGAAGTGTTTACAGAACCTGAGTCCAAAACTCTGGAAAGGGGTGTTAATAGCCGTTATCATTTTCGTCCAAACTCAAATTATAAATAAAAAAAATTCGTTGCATATTTTCTGATCTGGTTAAGAAGTGGCAATTAGGCTGGCTGAATGATCAATTTAGTAGCCTATTAGAATTGCTTACAGAACCTGAGTCAAAATCTCTGGGAAGGGGTGTTAATGGCCGTTTACCATTTTCGTCCAAACTAAAATTATGAATGAAAAAAATCGTTACAAATTTCCTGATCTGGTTAGGAAGTAGCATTTAAGCTGGCTGGATGATCAACTTAGTAGCCTATTAGAAGTGCTTACGGAACCTGAGTCCAAATCTCTCCAATATATGTATAACAATCGGATATTTAATTGAACAATAAACATTTTTATTGTATTTTAAATACAAATTCGTATTCCCAGCTGGATTCTGATAAGAAATTAAAATAAATCATGTACGCAGATACCAATCGAAATATTTTAGTACATTAAAATATTTAGTACGAAGCGTTGATCTTTCATCCGCTATATGTCACTAGAATGCGGTTTTACAATTTTAAAATTTAGTGTTGTGACAGTATATGCACAAATATGCAAATCAAAAACTATTAAATTGGTGTGTATGAAGGTTTATAAAATGTAAACACATCATTTTAATATTGACGGCAAAATAAATTTTATTATTATGAACGGGAAATTTGTTTATTTTTCTTCACTTTTAATCAATTGCTTTTGCACTCTTAGGTAGCGATCATTGGTTCATTCGCAATGGTTATTTTCTTGCTCAAAAATCACAATCCAGTAAAAGTTGTTGAAATGTTTAATTATAGGTATTCAACCTATTTATTTGAGCAAACATTAAAGGATAATGTTTAGATAAGTTGATTCAATATTTTTATAAGCTTGCATACAAATTGAATAGAATCAACGACATAATATGACTATATATAGATACTTGGATGTGTCAAACATGTTTATTGTTTTGAGTGAAGCTTTTGCTCAGTTGTTACAGCACCCTTGCGCAAAATGAATTCACATTACCTTTATGTACCAAAATACATTGAAGAATACGAGCACACTTTTATACTTTAACACTAGAACTACGAACCGGTCAAAATGAGCGGTTGCGTCATTTATTTATAACATTTCCTCTTTGTCTTATTTAATATTTTATGATAATGTCATGATTTTTATTAAAGAGGAAATGTTATAAATAAATGATGTAACCGCTCATTTTGACCGGTTCGTAGTTCTAGTGTTAAAGTATAAAAGTGTGCTCGTATTCTTCAATGTATTTGCACTTTTCGGGACAGTTTTTGGCAATTGAACTATTCCAATATATTGTAATTTATTTATTAAAAACTTCCTAATAAACCAGTGTTCAGTACGATACAATGATTTTAAACGGTTGTTCCCATTTGGGGTAGTTTTCTAGGGGTTTAATTATGCCATTTTATTGTTATTAATTTGTATAAAAATTCCGGCACTATACAATAAAAATTCACTGAAATGCAAAAGGCGTGGTGTGACGAAAAATAAGGTTTTTAAAAATTGCATTCCTTAGCACTTTTAGACCTGTTGTACATGAGTATGTACAAACTTTTCAAAGAGACGTAGTATTGACGAAATTCATATTTTTCCTCTATTCCAAGTTTGTTTCAGTTTTTCATCTCTTTTTCATCATTCCATTGCAACACATTCCCTCAAACTACAAAAATGAGATCAGTATTAAATATAAGATCAAGGTATATTTTAGTAGTGGAAATCCTTTATTTTTTAGCCCAATTTTAGTGGAAATAAAAAAAATCCTGGTAAGCCAAATAACGTTTTTTATACATTTAAATATCCAACAATGTATATTCTAAAAACAAATTGTCGTGTAAGTCATATTCAAATGTGGTTTTTCTCAATTTAATATGATGTACATGTAGATGTACAAATATAACCAACGGTCATGTACATCCTCATGTACATTGTATAACATTATGTACCTTGGGACTTTGTAGCAATACAAGTAACAATAAAAGATGTCCAACAAGAATCGAGGTAGAACAAGTGGTTGGTGAAGACGACGAAAACGCAAACACCGATCTGAAAACAGTGGCTGCAACTGTTATTGAAGGAGTATCAATCAAGGGAACTGTAACTGGAATTTCAAGAACAAGAACTGAAATTTCTCATTTCCCTCAAAAACAATTTGGGTTTGGTGCAGCAATCGTCTTCCTTTTAATTCAAAGATTTCGATAATTTTTTTATGACTTACAATTTATTGGAAATATTAAAAAATTGAGGAAATCATGAAATTGGGACCGCTCGAATTAACCGATTTCACAAGCCAGATTTTTCGGAAGACCGCCAATTTAAAAAAAAAGGATTGCAGTTATTTAGAGCAATGTGTCAGCAAGTATGATAAAATCATTGTGGTCAAATGGCTAGATAAAAAACCTATTTATCTAGCATCGAATTTTATGGGAAAGGGTGATACATATAAACACAATAAAAAAGATGGGGCGCATCCCTAAAGCAATATGTTGACTTTTCACAACCGTAAATTGTACATTTATATAACAGCGGTATGGGAGGAGAGGAGTTGATCTTTTAGATCAACTAATCCAATATTATAGACGTTTATCAGATTCTAAAAATGGTCATTGCGAGCAATGGCGCATTTTTTAGATTTTGCGATAAGCGGAAGTTGGATTGAGTACACGTGTATGCAAAAACAAAACATACTAGCTAAAGACATACTAGATTTGTTGGAATTTCGGTTACATGTGTCACTCTTTCTGATGAATTCTTTCACCAATCCAGGAAAACGAGGGCGTCCTCCAGCGAGTATTACCAATATCGAATTTCCACCTCATTAAAGAAGAATTCAGGACGACATTCGTGCAATCTCGGATATTTGGTATTATTGATCATTTTCGTAAATTTAGTGGAAATAAAGAGACAACTAGATGCAAGTTTGAAAGCAATGCTTTTCGCACGTACGTTTACTGTGGAAAATGTTCTATACATCTTTGTCTACTAAAAAAGAGGTTCTGTTGTTTAAAATTCAATAAAAAATGAATGTGATTTTAAAAACTGTGAAACTGAAATATTTAAATTTTTATTTATTTGATGTTACTTTATTTGTCCGGACAAGTGGTGCAGTGTTTAAAGCTTCGGCACTTGGACCGGGAGGTACTGGGTTCGAATCCCATCAGAGGCTAGATGCAAATCGAATTTTCATCATCAATTACAATCGGTGATGTTAACAAACACAACTAAGACCCTCTGATGGAGTGCAGAATTCAGCGCCGACCCACCGTCCATGTCAATGTACAGGCTGACATGGAGCTTGCAATGTGCAGGTGGTATACTGTAGTTGTGTGAGTAGGTGAATAGGTGAATGGGTTAATGATGTGGCGTGAATGCGTGGTATCACAATGGGCCAAACAAATGGCCTAAGTGTCAACCACTGAAACCTAACCTACTTTATTTGTATTATTTTTTTTATATTTTTTATATTATTAGTTACTTTTGCTAGAGGCAATTTACGGGTTATGTGTTTTTAATTATTTTTGCATTTTAAATACACATTTTTAAGTTGGAATTTGAAATAATAAGTTTATAAACTTTTTCTTGCATGCCAAAATAGTTTCTCTTGGCTCGATTTGTACATGTGAGTGTACATTAGGTAAAACCTACCCTGACTTCTTTTTTACATTTGTTTTCTCATTTTTGCTTAAAATAGTACCCAAGCAACCTAAAACATGTCACAAGAAAAATCTATTTGGCCCAGTTTTAAATCAGGACTCAAAGGGTTAGGGGGAGTGTTTTGGGGGTTGAGCTATGCCAATACGTTGTAATTAATTTATACAAAATGTCAGTACTACCCCCAGTACGATACAATACATATTAACAGAAATGCGATAAGAATGTTGTAAAGAAAAATATGATTTTTGAAGAATTGGACCACTTAGGGGTAGTTTTTTTGGGGTTGAACTATACCGATAAGTTGTAATTAATTTGTAAACAATTCCAGTATCACTCCCAGTACGATACAATAAATATTAACAAAAATACGAAAAGTGTGGTGTAGCTTTGTCTAACGCCAGCCCACACACGAATTGCAGGATAACGGGACCTGTAAAAAATTTTCTAACTGTGTAACAAATTTGTAATTAATTTGTAAAAAATTCCAGTACCATTTTCATTGGATTGTGCTACAAGTGCTGGTGCAGCATTAGGGTCATATTTTGTTTCGACTTTCATATAGTGCACAATGACGCATAATCCATTGTCCTACTTGTGCCATAGTTAGTTTGGCTGTAGAGGATATGGTTCCAGCTGGCTTTAATGAATTCCAAGTGGATTTATAAGGTTCCGGCTGAAAAAACAATTAGTGCACAATACATAGTGGTTCATATTCCATAGTTCCATAGTTGGTTTGGCGGTAGTATGATTCTGGGTGGCTTTAACAGGTTCCGGGTGTAATTATGGAATTATTAGGTTCCGGCTGAAAAATCATATAGCGCACAATGATGCACAATAGATTGTACTACTTGTGTCACAGGTAATTTGGCTGTAAAGGGTATGGTTGGGACTGGAATTATAAGGTTTTTTCGAAAAACCGTATATTGCTGGATTTATAAGGTTCCGGCAAAAAAATTAAATAGTGCACAATGCATCGTGCTGCTTATGTCATAGTTGGTTTGGCTGTAGTATGGTTCTGGCTAGTTTTATCAGGTTATATAGTGCGCAACGTTGCGCAATGCACCGGGCTACTTGTGTCATAGGTAGTTTGGCTATAGAGAACATGGTTCCGGCTGAAATTATAAGGGTTTTTCTTCTTCCGAATCATCGTATATTACTGCATTTAAAAGGTTCCGGCTGAAAAATTATATAGTGAAAAATGCATCTTAATACTTTTGTCATAGTTGGTTTGGTTTTTATATGGTTCTTGCTGGCTTTATCACGTTTTGGCTGGATTATATGGTTCCGGCTGAAAATTTTTATAGTGTACAATGATGCAAATTCCGTTGTGCTACTTGTGCTACAGGTAGTTGCGCGGTAGAGGGTATGGTTGTGACGGGAATTATAAGGTTTTTCTGAAAAACTGTATATTTCTGGATTTATAAGGTTTCGACTGAAAAATTGAATAGTCTACAATGAAGCACAATGCATCATGCTACTTGTGTCATAGTGGGTTTGGCTGTAGTATAGTTCTGGCTGGCTCTGTCAGGTTCCGGCAGCATCGTGCTACTAGTATCATAGTTGGTTTGGTTCCAGTTGATGTGGTTCCGGCTTAGCAATGGTAGTGACTAAAACGAATTTACCCCTGATTTTTTTCTTCATATTATCTTAACGAGATCACGCTTGTTACCATAGATTCCTAAAATATTATGGATCACTGAAAAGGGACCAGACTAAATCTTAAGTGGTTTTGGTCAAAATCTGCATTGAAAAATTTTCATCTAGAATATTGAATTTGGATAGGTGCCGTCGGGCTTTATATCAAGGCGACATTGCAATGACAAAAGATTTTTAGTCGTTTTGTATTTCTATCGGCCCAGAATCTTAATCTGCTTGTGTCATAAAAAAGTTCACATTCACTGCCTTTTTGATATTCTCTCTCGAATAACAAAATTCTCTCAATATTTCGAAACATGTTCCAATTCAAATCCATGTCGAGTACTCTTTGTGACAACCAATATAAATAAAATCATATTGTAATTATTATTTAAACTCCTGTAAAGTAAATGGAATAAGAAAAGCTCGAGAGAATTTGGTAAATTGGATTTCGCAAATTTTATAATGACACTTAGGCCATAAAGATGCCAACACAGAAAATCTATTTTACTCCATTTACATATCATTATCGCAAGCCTACAGCATATCTATATTACGAATTCAATTATATTTTCACAAAACATTACACACTCACACACACAAAACAATTTTCATCTCTAGTTTCAAGCACAAGCAACACACGAAAGCAAAAAATAAAAAAATTAAAGTAAATCTAACAAGCAGCAACCAAAGGCAGAAAAATGAAAAGTTCTGAAACCATCAATCAACATCTACCGTATACTAATAATCCAGTATTAAATCCATCTAAACCGTAAAACCAACAATATGTACAAAAAAAAATATGTAGTTACAAAAAAATCTGTATAAGAAAGTTTTCCTTCGATTTTTTTTCATGCTACTGCTGCCGTTCATAACACTTACACATATATACCGAAAACACCATCGAAAGCCATAAAAAAGGCTGCACGTTATAAAAACACATGTTTCAATTTTTGTGTCAAGTGTCTAAGATTTTTTTCTTGTAAAACGAGCAAAAGAAAAAATTGAATAAGAAAATCATCCTACCACAATATTCGTCATCAAACAATATTCTGGATATAAATTCACCAACCACCTTTGGTGAAGCGAATCGCATACACAAACAACCCTCGAACACAGCGATATGAAAAAAATCAAAATCCGCTTTGAAAAAAAAAAAAAATTGTTTTGTATTCATCCAACTTTTCTATACATTGTGTGTGTGTGGTTTTCCTCCGTCTTTTACCACACACACACACCCACACAATACGGATATATTATTTGGATGGATATACATACAGATTGGAAAATTTATATATGTGATATATAGACTTAGAGGTATACGAGAAAGAAATAAAACACAAAAACACGTGACTCAAAATATTTTTCCCATATTACCGTTATTTTCCTATTTCGGTTATTTTTGTTGCTGCCTTAAATATTGTAAGAAGAAAAGTTCGGAAAAATTTATAAATGTAGCAAAGCAAAAAAGTAAAGCAGTTGGTTTGGATTTTAAGTGAGATTTAAGAGGTATCTTATATATTTATATTTGATTCTTGGGTATTTTATGTTTCGTTTGCGGCACACACACACAGAAGTCACCGCACAGAAAATTACAAGAAATGCTATATTTGCTCTTATATAGGTATCTACCGTTAGGATAAAGTCAAGTTGATGATGAGGTGATTAAGGGATTGTTTTATTCGATTTCAGGGTTTTCTATTACAATGTAATAATAATTACATATAGAGGGGGAGGTATGTACGTGGATTAGCAATTATGTTCAATTTTACGTTTCGAAATCAGAACGATTTATAATGATGAAAATCTACACCACACATATGTACTGTACATACATATATACACTTCGAAATCCACCTGTTAATCAATCGAATCAAACACCCCAGATCTACCCGAGAATTTTTTTTTAGTTTATTTTAACTACAACATCAAATCTGGTGAAATTAAATTGAGTTGAGTAGATTATGTATGTAGAGTACATTGTTGTTGTTGTTGTATGTACATAAAAATTTTCAATTCATGCCACCAACGTTTTTCGTCATCATCTATTTAACTCGCAAACTCAATTTTTTTTTCACGCTGTATATGTATGTGTGTATGTGTATACAGATTTTCCGTTTTTCACTATTGTTGTACAATTTTTTTTTTAAATCTGCCAAACGAATAATAATCCAAAAAACAAAAAAGTAATAATAAAATGAAATGAAAATGTGAAAAGCGTAATAATTGTAGTAGTAATATTCATATCCAGAATTTTTCCTCGTTTAGTTTATTGTTTTTCCCAACATTATTATTCTAAAAGAATTTTCCTCTCGCGCGCTACATAGATGAATAAGCACAACCGTATGTGTTTCTGTTTATGTGTGTGTGTGTCTATGTGTTGTGTATATAGTTTTTCTTTATTTTCCATCATCGTATTAAGTTATATATAGGGAAATTGTTTTTCATTTTTTTTTTGGTTTTTTCCAACTTATTTGTTGCTTGTGTATAGCTATAAATGAAGAGACGAACATAAGATGAAAAGATGTTTTTTTTTAGTTTTTTGTACAAAGGAAAATGATTTGGAAAAATGAAGTTTATTATAGTAATTTTGAGAAGAAGGATGTGTGGTATACAACTGGGGAGGAGGAGAGGAGTTAATATTATGAATTGGTTTCTACTAGTAAATTTACGTATACCTAATCTACGTTCTTATTCAAATTAACCGAAGTTAACAGTTTTCGTGATCTTTGAAACTTTCGAACCGTTTCGTTTAAACTGTTTCTTCAAAAATAATTAAGGATTTTAATTCGGAATCAAAATTCGGTCAAGAGTGCTATACAATTTAATCTCAATTTCGCCAATCGTACTCAGATGATGTAAAATCCCTTTTGTATCCTGCCCCCCCTATCCATTTGATGGAGACAGATGTGATCTAATTCGCTTTTTAGACGCACATGATGTTGTGTTAAAATTGTGTGCTAAATTGAAAAAACCGACCAATAAAAATATAAAATAATTATTTAAGAATCTTTCTACTTTTCGGAAAAAATATGATTTTTAATGGCATCTATACAATGTTTCTGACTTTTCTAGTCACAGAAAACAAAAAAGCCATTTACTCACAATATATCTACCACAGAAAGTAGAAAAATGCAACCCCCCATTTTTAACCCCCTTACAAAAATCTTAAATAATTTAATATCACGGATGTTTATGAAAGACTTCGTATTTATATGTGGTGGCTTAGTACCCACGTACATAGAGAGAATTCCTAGAAGTTTCTGATTTGGTAATATAATTCGCTAAATCGATAAGTTCTTATTTTGTATGTGCAATCGGCACAAAGCAAGTGTTGAATTTTTGCAGCTTGCTCGTTGCACCTTGATGTGTAGATCAACAGTTTATCAGTACGAAACCAAGCTGGCAAGAAGAGACCTAAGGAACTTCTCATTTTTGTAAGGGTTTGCGCATCTCTGTCTACACAAGTACCCTGCGGTTAAAAATGGGGGGAGTGGATTTTCCTACTTTTTGTGGTAGATATGTATTGTGAGTAAATGGCCTTTTTGTTTACTATGACTAGAAAAGTCATAAACATTGATTAGTTGCCATTAAAAATAACATTTTGTCCGAAAAACCGAAAGAATCTTGAATAACTTAATATCACGGACTCTACTTATTTATACAATAATTATTCACAATATTAGGAATACAATTATAAGATCGGCGAATAATTCGTTAACCACACATAATATAGGGATAAACTGGAAGGAGATTCGAGGTCACTTGGTCGAGAAATATGCTGACCAGTACAACGAATCAAACTTGCAGTTAGATGTATTCCCTAATTAAGAGCAATTTAAGTCCAGAAACATTGTATAGACTTAATTCAAAGTATTTTAACGTTGTTGTTGATCAAATCAACCAACACCAAAAACTAGGTTTAACTGTTAACCAGGCAGCTTTGAAATAGCCTTTTGGGATCGAGAATTAGAGCTTCAAATCCAGGCAGCTTGCTGCAAGCAAAAGATCTGGTAGTTAAGGAAGAAAAAATTAAAAAATTAAATTTAAAAAACAGTTCATTTATAAAGACTTGAAGGAAAACGAACCTTCAACATCAACTAGTGATGTGCAAAATCGGTGCTTTTGAGAATCGGTATCAACTGATACTTTCAATCCATTAACCTGATACTTTGCACCCGATACTTTGAACCGATTCGGTTCTTTAACTTACAACGTGAGTTATGTTTTTTATACTCTTATAAAAGTAAGAAGTACAGTATTCGCTCATTGAGAAACGTTAAAAAATTAATATCCAAACTATGATTATGAACTATTAAAATTAAGTGTTTAATAAATAAATACCATTAATTTAAACTACATTACCGAGAACTCAAATAAACCGCGCCTCATATTTGTTGTTAAATTGCATTAATATTTTAAAAATATATTTATAATAAAAACAAATGAAACTGATTTTATCGTGACTCATCAATTTAAATAAAATGTATGATTTTATTCTTATTTAAAAATCAATCCATGCTCTATCAGTATCAACTCGTAAAAAAGTATTAATCCGGTTCAAAAGATCGAAATACCGATGTATATGAAGCCAGCCCGATACTCAGCCCGAAAAAACTGATGGCAACACTAAACTATCACTATCGTGACAGTTTACTATCCCAGCCCGAAAAAATTTCACTATCGCGACAGTATGATACAATGTCATAACATTTATAACATTCAGCCCGAAATTTTAAAATTACTTTTATGTATTTTTAAGATATATTACTTTTGCTTGGTAAATGAAGCTAGCCCGATATTCAGTTAAAAAACCCCGTTAGCAATACTAAACTACAGCTATCGAGAAAGTTGTATATCCCAGCCCGAAAACCACCAATATCGCAATAGTAAAATGTGTCATGGTAATCTGTTATGACATTTAGAGCATTCAGCCCGAAAGTATTACGTATTTTTAAATTATCCCCTCAATTGTTTGGAAACCTACACAGCCCAAACCTAACATGAAAACGACAATGCAGAAACTTAATTAGCGTTACGTGATTAAACACTATGAATATAGCAAGAAATTTCAGCCCGAAATTTTGTTTTGTTGTTTATATATAGTCGATTGAAGTTTTGCCTCCAACTGAGAGATTTAAAAAAAAAATTATCGGAAATATCCGGGATAAAGACGTTTGAATCTCGTCTGAGAAGCGATTCACGAGCACTTGGAATATACCACCGGATTCGTTGAAGTTTTGACTACAAACCGAGAAATTTGTAGACAAATTCTATCTAGAATTATCTAGATATAGTCGTTTGAATCTCTACTCACAGGCAATTAACGAGCAGTTGGCGTATATCTCCGAATTCGTGCTCGTGAATTGCCTGTGAGTAGAGATTCGAACGACTATATCTAGATAATTCCAGATAGAATTTTACTACAAATTTCACAGTTTGTAGTCAAAACTTCAACAAATCCGGTGGTATATGCCAAGTGCCCGTGAATTGCCTGTGAGTAGAGATTCAAACGACTACATCTAGATAATTCCAGATAGAATTTTTCTACAAATTTCTCAGTTTGTAGTCAAAACTTCAACGAATCCGGTGGTATAAGCCAAGTGTTCGTGAATCGCCTTTGAGAAGAGATTCAAACGACTACATCTAGATAATTCCAAATAGAATTTTTCTACAAATTTTTCAGTTTGTAGTCAAAACTTCAACGAATCTGGTGGTATATACCAAGTGCTCGATAATCGCCTGTGAGAAGAAGTTCAAACGACTACATCTAGATAATTCCAGATAGAATTTTTCTACAAATCTCTCAGTTTGTAGTCAAAACTTCAACGAATCCGGTGGTATATGCCAAGTGCTCGTGAATCACCTGTGAGTTCAATTCAATTCAAATGACTATATCTAGATAGTGAGTAGAGATTCACACGACTATATCTAGATAACTCCAGATAGAATTTTTCTACAAATCTCTCAGTTTGTAGAGATTCAAAGGACTATATTTAGATAATTCCATATAGAATTTTTCTACAAATTTCTCAGTTTGTAGTCAAAAATTCAACGAATCCGGTGGTATATGCCAAGTGCTCGTGAATCTTCTGTGAGTAGAGAGTCAAACGACTATATCTAGATAATTCCAGATAGAATTTTTCTACAAATTTCTCAGTTTGTAGTCAAAACTTCAACGAATCTGGTGGTATATGCAGAGTTCTCGTGAATCCCCTGTGCGTAGAGAGTCAAACGACTATATCTAGGTTATCCCAAATAGAATTTTTCTACAAATTTCTCAGTTTGTAGTCAAAACTTCAACGAATCCGGTGGTATATGCCAAGTGCTCGTGAATCTCCTGTGAGTAAAGATTCAAAGGACTATATCTAGATAATTCCAGATAGAATTTTTCTACAAATCTCTCAGTTTGTAGTCAAAACTTCAACGAATCCGGTGGTATATGCCAAGTGCTCGTGAATTTCCTGTGAGTAGAGATTCACACGACTATATCTAGATAATTCCAAATAGAATTTTTCTACAAATCTCTCAGTTTGTAGTCAAAACTTCAACGAATCCGGTGATATATGCCAAGTGCTCGTGAATCTCCTGTGAGTAGAGATTCAAAGGACTATATCTAGATAATTCCAAATAGAATTTTTCTACAAACTCCTCAGTTTGTAGTCAAAACTTCAACAATCTGGTGGTATGTACCATGTGCTCGTGAATTGCCTGTGAGAAGAGATTCAAACGACTATATCCTGTAAGGATGTTTCAGGAAATATTCTGGTTTTCTAGCCAAGATTTTAACGAATTCTTTTGTATAAGTGAAGTAGTTGTGAATCTTTTGTAAGGCGATATTCAAACGACTATATCCAGATAATTCCAGATAGAATTTTTCTGAAATTCGGTCGGTTTCTAGTCAAATCTTTAGCAATTGTGATATACGTAGGTCAAGTGCCCGTGAATCCTTTATAAGGCGAGATATAATCGAATTTACTCCAATTAATATTCGATAAAGTTTTTCTCAAGCTGAATTTAGTTCCCATAATTCCACTGAAATTTTTATTGAAAACTTAACCTAATAATTTTTTTAATTTGAAGTTATAGCAGTAATATTTTTTTATTATTTTATCAAAATTTAGAAGCCACGATTAGTTCGATATTTATTTAATACACAATTAATTAATAGTTATAATTTGCGTGTGACACAAATTTGCTTTATAGTTATAATTTGCTTATATTTTGTGTCATGACAGAAGTTGTATTGCCATACGTAAAAAAAAAATAAAATTTCGGGCTGAAAATTCGGGCTAGCTTCACGGAGGTGAAATACCGAATTACTCAAAAAGACCGAAATACTCAAAACACCAAAATTGCTCACACACCGAAAGGATCAAAATAAAATTATTTTCTATACATACGTAATATCGGTTTTCATTCAACTGGCATATGAATCTAAATCCACTATACCTGACTCATTTTTGTTCGTTTTGAACTTAACTTGAATATAGATTTGTGAAAAGAGTGGGACTATATTGTATTTTGTATCGTATTATGTCTGTTAGTTTGATTGACGGAAAGGAATAAATATAATATACATAGTTATGAAATTATCAACTCGGTTCAAAAGACCGATATCGGTATATCGGTCTTTTGAACCGAGTCACTAATAATAATACCGAAATACCCAAACACAAAATTGATCAATTGTACCAATTTTCACTATGCATGAGTTTGCATACATACATACTACTTTAGGCGTAGTTCACGTAATTACTCTCATTTTGCCTCGATTCTAATGTTTATATGTATATGAATTATATCTACACGGTTGAGATAGTAAAAAATTATACACAATCTCATTATCTCGCTTTTATTTACGTTTTATTCTTTTGAGAGTAAAAATTATACATGGAAAAATAAATACTGAACCGGATACTTTAAAAAGTACCCAATTGATAGTCCGGACATTTTGAGTATCAGGTTAAAAGAACCCGGTTGGAGTAGGTCCGCTCATCACTAACATCAACGTCGTCAAATTTTAAAAACAATTTTATAAATTGGCAGAAAATTACTCCTAAAAATGAATCAAATCGAAAATAACTGCCGAACACAACTTAACATTAAAAATAATGAAAACAGAACATTTTGATATTGAATCTAAAATTAAGGGCGGCGATTTTTAATTTAAACCCTCGGAAAGGAAAAACAAAACTCTTCTTATTTATCTTTCACTATTTTGTAAATAGGCAACAAATATATAAACTTTCTAGTTGGCACTTGTGCGAACAAATAAGTTAAAGAAAACTTAATAAAGACATTTTACTAAACACTTATTTTTCTATTTCGTAAATATAAAATAAAAAGTAAATATTTGAATATTTTAATTAAAAAATTTGTTCAAAAAGTTTAAAAAATCACTCGATCGATTTCGACTTATTAGGTCATCATCAGGAATATCTACTGTTTTTAAAAGTAAATAAAATAAAAATTAATCTATTGATCGTCCCAACCACCTGTTGTTTGTACGGAAAAGTTAATAATAAAAAATCGGGAGGAGGATAGCAGGTAAGCGGTTTGTCATTGGCTGAGTAGTAAAATTCAAGGTATGCTGAAGTACATTTAATTACCCGATGTATTAGTCAAATTATTGCGTACGTAAGAACAGAAAACGGCGGGGTCTGTAATTGGTGAGAAACGGATTTCTTTCTGTTCTTTAAGGATATTTTGGTTAAGAAATATTGATTTTCGAAATTCGTAAGATTCTAAGGTGTCTAAACGTCTGCCTTTGGGTTGTATATGTGTATGTCTAAATTGTTCATGCTAGCTGTATGATTTTCTAAAGTTAAATGGTTATGGAAAGTTGATTGATTGCAACCAGATAAATGTTCTTTAGCTCTAACTCCAAAATTGCGCCCAGTCTGACCAATATAGGAGAAACTACAACTACAGACTTGGAAAGGCGATCAACTCTAGGTTTATTGTTAAAAATCATTTTCTTTATTGTGTTATTATTATAAAAAGCAAAACTAATATTGGTAAAATTGGACACGATGTTGCTAATCCGTTGGCTCGTTTTTTCCTATATACTCTAAGCGACGCCAATTTTCCCGCGTTGAACTATCCGGTGGATAAATACCCGTTAGAGTTTTACGCTTTAGCTTTTTATTTAATAATTTTAATATAGTCCTAGTTGCATATTCGTTATTCGTTGCTATTTGTAAAATTATGTTAAGTTCAGTGCTATAATTTGAATTTGATAGAGGGATGTTTATTAGTCTATCTATGAGTGAGTGGAAAGCTGACATTTTAATATTATGTTGATGGTTTGAAGAACTAGGGATAACAGCGTCTGTATACCTGGGTTTCCGATAAATTTTGAAGTCTAAAGTAGAATTAATCCTGGTTATTGTTATATCTAGAAAATGAATACATTTATTTTCTTCTTTTTCTAACGTAAAATCAATGGTGGGATATTGAGAATTTAACCAGGTAAAGAAAGAGTCTAACAGTCTATCGAGCCCATGGGTAGACCATCAGCGAATTTGAAATATTATGTATTATCAAAACAGAAATAATTTTGTTTAATACAAGTCTCAAAAACAAACTTCAGTTCACGACGTAACCTCTTATCTACAACATCCCTATCTAAGTAATTACAAACTATTTGCGACAAAGTATTAATTGGAATAGAAGTGAAAAGACTGGCAACGTCAAATGAAACTAGTTTTGAATGTAACGGAATGTCGACGTCTTGAATTTTGTTAATCAATTCTACCGAGTTCTTAACCGGCAGGAGCATTGCAATACGCGACTATTGGTCTAATCGGAATGCCATCCTTATGGATTTTTTATAAACCATAAAGGGTCGGAGCAGATGGATTCATGACAGAATACTTCCAACCAGTTCCATCAAGTAACTTCTGGCATTGGTTGATACACTTACTAACCGAAGTCTTAAGATCCCTGCCAAGCTCTATTGCTTTGCTTTCTGTAATAAAATTAGAAGGGTTGGGTTCTTAATCCCAATTACAAAATCCCATATTAAAAATCCCAAAACAAAAATCCCAAATTTCAAAATCCCAAATTTCAAAATCCCAAATTTCAAAATTCCAAATTTTAAAATCCCGTTGTTAAGAAGAATGTTTATTAAAACACGCGCACGCTTTACATTTATGCATAAAAAATTAGTTTATTTTCAATATATTTGTACTTAGGTCTCAAAATAAAATGAAGATTGCCAAAAACAGCAAAGATGGGAATAATTTACATCATGACGGATTCTGTTACCATTTGGACTCAGAGAAAAATAATATTTATAAATGGAGATGCGCAGGAAGAAATTATTTTTCTTGAAAATGCAAAACCTCTACATTTCTAGAGAAAATTGATCACCAAATTTAATCATTCATATGATCCTAGAGCTTCAGAAATTGATCTCACTGGCTGTAATGCAAAAGCAGGTTCTAAATAGTTCCGTACTGCCATCACAAATAATTCGAGAAGTAGTTGTTGAATGTAAAATTAACCGTCGTGTTTATCTTAATTTATCTAAATTAATAGATTGTTTTCTCTTGCTTTTTATTTTTTATTTTTTATTTTTTTTTTTTTATTTTAATGAGACTCCACGTTACTTCACTAACAAATGTAAAAGCACTGAACTCAAAAAACAAAATCATATATATCTAAAAAAGTACTAAAAATGAAAAGTACTAACAATTTCATTGTACTCCACGACATCTCTTGGCCGTGGTTCGTACTATTATAAATAAATGCACTGAACGTGTTCAAGTGTCATTTGGTATTTTGGGTTTAAACATGAAACCCAATAAGTAAGTAATGTCAATTCAAACTGACAGCGAGCGCGATGTGAAACAACATACCGGCCACCTTAGCAGCTTCTAGCGGATAATTAACTTGCGAATTTTCTATCAATTTGAATTGACAAAATTATAAATTGAGGTTAAGTTAACAAAGTCATTTAAAATTGGAAGCGGGCACAATTTATGAACCACTCGTTTGATAACTCCATGTTGTGTTTTAATGCTTGCGACTCTAGTAGTGTTATCACGTCCTGGATGCAGTTCAATAATTTTTCCCATGTGCCACTTGAGAGGAGGTAAATTGTCATCTTCGGATGAGAACGATTGTGCCAATCTCAATTGAAATTTTAGTTGAATTTTTTCTTGGTCGGGTTTGAAGTTGATGAAGATAATCCCGTGACCAACGCTGCCAAAAATGTTGAAACATTCGTTGTGTTCGTTGCCATCGGGATAATTGGTTAATTTTGTGTGTTGTCAAATCAGGTTCTGCAATAGCCATTAAACTGTCCCCTATGAGAAAATGAGCTGGCGTTAATGGATTGACGTCGTTTGGATCGGATGAAATTGATGTGATCTGTCTAGAATTAAGGCACGATTCCACTTGATGTAGTAATGTGTTGAACTCTTCATATGTTAATAGCGCTTCACTCATAATTTTTTTGAGATAATATTTGGCAGATTTTACCCCTGCTTCCCAGAGACCGCCAAAATGTGGAGATCTCGGAGGGATAAAATGCCATTCGATGCCTTCTTGCGCTAATGATATATGAACGTTGGTTTGATTTTCATTCGAGTTGAAAAATGTACGAAAGCTATCGAGTTCTTTCTTAGCTCCAGTGAAATTTGTTGCATTATCACAATAAATCCTTAAACATTTTCCGCGTCGTGCAATAAATCGTTTTAGTGCACCAATGAAAGATTCTGTCGTTAGGTTGCCAACGAGCTCGATATGTATTGCCTTAGTGGCAAAACAGATGAATATGGCAACATATGCCTTGACGGGATTGCAGCCTCGCCTTAATGTAGGTTTGATGAGAAATGGACCACAGAAGTCAATGCCCGTGTTGGTGAATGGCCTTGAAACCTTGTTACAGGCTGGCTACTGCCAACCTGCAGATTTTCACTAAGCTCCTGCAGAGGCCTCCACGGTGATGTTTTGCCGGCTACGTTCTCAGCGAGAAGTGCGAGGGTCGTGGGGTTTGAGGCATGCAGGGCTCCTGGCCTACACCGTGATTAACAGAAAGTTGGGGAAACGCAAATAATAAATAAGAACCGTAGTTCCGCCGAAATTCGTCGGCCGGAACTTGAGGAACGAACAACTCAAAAATTATAAACCGAGAACGGTGCCTTGGTGCGCGCATCCATCCGAATTCAAACGGGGTCAAGCCCTGGTTACGGAATTGGATGCGGGCACCAAGGGACCGCAAACACTAAACCGACGCAGAGGGAGTCTCCGCTCCCATCATACACAACCGAAAAATTTAGTAATTCATTTTGTATATTTAAAAATAAACGACACAAAAGGAAACAACTTCCCGAAAAGAAAAGAAAGGGAGGGAACGAGAGAGAGAGAGATCAGCAATGCGCATCGAGCGCGCACCCGCTGTGCGGCGCCCGATCACAAAACTTTTGAAAATTATATATGTATATATAAATGAATATAATAAAAAATATATAAAAATTAAAATCAAAAAAAATTAAATTAAAAAAAAATAAAAAATTGTACCTTATTTTTTTTTTTAAAACAAATTACTGGTGCGGCCTTGCGCGGCCGTCATGCCACAGGTGACCTTGCCCCACCCGGACCGTTGCGGCTTTGCTATACCGTTACCAAAATGAAATACTAATCGAGTAACCGGTTGGCTACAGCGTTGCGGGCCTCTCCCCGATATCAAATATAAATAAAAATCCACAGCCGGTTGGCTACAGCGTTGCGGGCCTCTCCCCGATATCAAATATAAATAAAAATCCACAGCCGGTTGGCTACCGTTGCGGGCCTCTCCCCGATATCAAATATAAATAAAAATCCACAGCCGGTTGGCTACCGTTAATACGGCTGACCTTGTGCGGTCGAACGGTGCGGCAGACCACCGATAACCCAAAACACACAAATGGCCGGCTGACCACCCGTGTCGTTGCGGCTTGGTTATGCCACTCCCCGCTTCACCGATACCGCTATGCAACGCCGCCGCTGTGTCCGACCGACACAGGTGCTACACAAAAGTGCCCCGATGTTGGCCTCGACTGGCCGCCAAAATCACAATCCAAAAATATAGGGCGTTGTCTCGCCAAAATCCGTAAATACAGTAACTGCCGCAACTGACCATCCGTTAATAAATTGGGCGTTGTAAAAACGGAATCACATAAAAAAACTCGCGGTTGTGCGTTGGCTCACTGCAACCCGCGAAAATAAATGAAGTGGCCTCACCTGGCCACCTATACACCCATTTTTGGGCGTTTACACGCCATGCACAAAACCAATATGATTGTACGTTGCGATGCGCACTATTTGACGCTATAAAGTTAACTCGTCCCGATACGGCCACCCGTTAATAAAAAGGCAAGTACACAATTATTTTAATTCGTTTAATTGATTACACTGATAACCAAATCACGGAGAAAATATTAAACACAACGAAAAGTCCAAGATTTTTAATGATGTCGGATGCACAGAAATATTAGAAGAAAATCAAGAAATACACTTGGCTGATTTTCATGTATTTTATTTTCATTTTTAGGCAAAAACAAATGCACTGATAAATTCACAAAAAAATGTATACGTATTTTAATGATCCAAATAATTAATTAACAAAAAAATGTTTCCAAGTCACATTGAACTTTTAATTTTATTATTTTAATTTAGAAACTAGAGCGCAGTTTTTATGCCACTCTTCACAAACCAAAAATTACTCGACTTTTTTATCTCAAAACTACAAACTGAATTTATCCGCAAAAATCACCAAACGAATTTTACAAAAATCACAACTTGAATGGCGACCAAAAAAAACATTCGAGCGTCGCACAGCTCGTAAAACATTCTAGAAGAAATTAATCTCTCTTCTCTGTCTCTCCCTTATATCAAATTTTCGTTGATATAAGGGAGATAGACATATAAGAAAAACATTTCTTCCAAAACGTTTTACTTTGCACACACTCGATGCGCATTGTTCTCTCTCTCTCGTCTTCTCTTCACCTCCGCGCCACCACACAATGGGGAACAAAACAAAACGTCGCGGGTGCGTTCACAGACAAATACAGAGGTGAATAAAAACACAAGAGAAGATGGACGAAACGAAGACAACAACTGGGGTGAATAAAATAACAAAAAAAAATCGTCGTTGCGACCATACAGTCGTAACAACCTCTATTCTTTGTTGGGGTAGATTACCCATCAATTGTTGTATCGATTTCGGCTTAGTTTTATAGCAACGAACACAGTTGTGAACTGTTCTTCTTACTAGATTCCGTCCTCGTAATGGCCAATAATTCAACCGAAGAATTGAAAATAATGCTTGTTGACCACAATGTAAATTACGTTTGTGCTCATATCGTGCTAATAATTCTGCAAAGTGTCCTATTGGAAGTAGCTTCTGATGTTTTTGACCAAATGGAATATCTGCATTTGAGAGTCTACCTCCAACTCTCAAGATACCTTGCTTGTCCATAAAGGGATTAAGCACCGCGATTTTGCTGGTTTTATTGCTAGTTTGACCGGATTCCAAGTTACTAATCTCACTTCCAAATGCTTGTCGTTGAGCTATTCTGACAAGGCTTTCAATTGCGGAATTCAGTTCAGTAACTGATAATAATGTACCACCTGTACGATTTCGCTTCGAAGTTTTCGCGTTGGCGATAAATCGCAACATGTAGGCTGTTATGCGCTGCAACTTGGTGAATGATGAGAATTTATCTGTGTTTATGATAACACAATTTTTGAATCGGACCAATAGTATTGGTGATCAAATTGTATATGCATTGCTGAGTATACCTTGGCTTGAAGTTCTGCTAATAAATTTGCGGCACATAATTCAAGCCTCGGAATTGTAAGTTTATTTAATGGAGCCACACGTGATTTCGCACAGAGCAGATTGACATTAATTTCATTATTTGATATGCTTCGTATATATATACATGCTCCGCATGCGGATTCTGATGAATCGCAAAAACCATGTAATTCCAACCTTGTGGTTGGTGATGAAGAAATGTACCTGTCGATATTTAGATTATTTAAATGGATTAATTGCTGTCGAAATTGCAACCATTTTGTTTGTACATGGATTGGTAATGATTCGTCCCATTTTACATGGGTTTGCCATAACTCTTGCATGATTATTTTTGCTACTATAATCACTGGCGCAATGAGACCAAGTGGGTCATAAATCGTAGCAATGTCTGATAAAATAGACCTCTTTGTGACCTGGAGATTGCTATCAGGGTGACGAACATTATAAGACAATGTGTCTTGATTTGGAGTCCAAAGTATTCCAAGAGTTTTTATAGTATGATCGTCGTCGAACGCTAATGTTAAACTTTGTTCTCGCACTTCTTCGGGAATGTATTGTAATAACTGTGGTGAATTAGTACACCATTTCCGGAGCTCGAATCCACCACATTGTAGCATTTGATTGAGTTCAGAGTGTAGTTGAATCGCTGTTTTTAATGACTCTGTCCCTGTGAGAATATCATCTACGTAACAGTCATTAATGACTGCGGTATGTGCCAATGGAAATTTGTCTGCTTCACTTAAGGCCAATTGTTGAAGACACTTGGTTGCAAGATAAGGTGCCGATGTGGTACCATAAGTTACCGTTGTTAACTTAAATATTGAAATGGGATAATCACTGCTATCTCTCCATATGATCTGCTGAAATCTTTGATCGTCTTGATCGATGTTTACTTGTCGGTACATCTTAGCTATATCACAAGTCATGACTATTGGATATTTTCGAAATCTCAATATTATTGAGAAAAGATCATTCTGTGTTGTTGGACCGACTAATAGATGATCGTTGAGTGAAGTGTTGTTACTGGTTTTAAATGAACCATCAAAAACCACTCGCAGTTTTGTTGTGGTACTGGTCGGTTTTAAAACCGCATGATGTGGTAAAAAGAAATTTGGCTGTGCTACTAAATGTGAATCGACTTTCACCATATGCCCCAACCGTATGTATTCCTTAATGAAGTCATGATACATTGATTTTAATTCCGGATTTCTTTCTAATTTCTTTTCCAAATAGTAAAAACGTTTTAGAGCACCATTAAATGATTCGCCTAACTGAAAATTGAGTTCTTTAAACGGCAATTTAACAATAAACCGTCCAGTTGAATCACGTTTGACATGAATTGCGAAGTGTTCTTCACACCTTTCTTCGTCGAATGTGAGATGTTTAAGTTCAGGAACCTTCGCTATTTGCCAGAACTTCTCTATTTGTTGATCCAACTGAATGCTGTCATTGATGGCTAGGTTACATGTTGTAATATGGTTCGTGGCTGGTTTACAATTTGCAATTTTACCTGCGACTATCCAACCGAATATGGTTTTCTCGAGAATAGGAAGATCGTTCGATAATTTTATTTGTCCAACACATAATAGTTCGAAAAATATCTCGGAGCCTAGCAACATATCGATTTTCCCCGGAATATTAAATGATGAATCAGCTAATTTGATTGAATCTGGAATATTCCATGCGTTGATGTTGTGAATTTGTAGATTTGGCAAATTATTGGTGATATGCTTTAATACTAAAAATTCAAGACTACGTGTGTAGTTGTTGAATCTCGATTTGATGGTTACGTGTACACTGTGCTGAACTTGTGATGTGGATTGATTAACTCCTATGATTGACGTTGAATTTTTGTATCGTTTAATTCGTAGCAATTGACACATGTTTTCTGATATGAAATTTGATTGTGCCCCACAATCTAATAAAACACGACAGTGATGGGCTGCGCCAGTTGAATCAAATACATATACCACTGCGGTTGATAATAAAACTTGTGTTGCTGAACCAACCCTTTCAGACAGATGAGAAGTTACTTTTACTTCTGATAGTAATTCACTGACGTTTTTTATCGCTTGTGTTACCGGAAGATTAATTTGATTTACTGATAAGGCATTCGTCATAACATTTGATGCTTTTTCTTTGTACGTTGTAATTTCCTTTTCCATTTGTGGATTATTTATGAGTGTTGATTTATTAGTGTTATTAGTGAAAGATTGTGCATCTCGTCTTTCGAAATGTAATAATGTGCTATGGTTTTTATTACAACGTTTACATGATCCCGCTGTGCACTGATACTGTCTGTGAAATGGACTGAAGCAATTTAAACACATGTTTAGATCCTGACACGATTTATCCGATCGTTAACCGAAAGTTTAAGGAATTGTTGACATCGATAGATTGGATGATAACCAGTACAACAATGCTGACAGACCTTTGTTGTTGATGGTGTGGGTTTATCATACTCCGGTTGTGTTTGTGTGTGTAGCATTCTAGATGCACTCGATTTGTTACGATAAGCTGATGACTTCTCGTTGATTGTGACTTGGGATATATTTTCCTTATGTTCTGGTTGCGGAAAAATGTCAAGCATTTGAGATCTCTGTTCGATGAACTGTTTCAAATCTTCTAACAATGGAAATGTTTTTGTATTAGAGGAATGTTTGGTTTCCCACTCACGACGCGTTACGGGATCCAATTTTGAGGTTATGTGACACACTATAATTGTGTTCCATTCGTCGACCGGTTGTTTTAATTGTTTTAATACGCGCATGTTTCTGATAGTTGTATCAATAAGATCTCGAAGTAATTTTGGCGCTTCTCTTGTTAATTGTTGAATATTTAATATCGCCATCACATGTTTTGTAATGATCATTTTGTGATTTTCATATCTATCAACAAATGTTGTGTATGCTACTTCATAATTGGCTTCCGCAATTTTAATTGAACTGATCAAATAAAAAGCGTCCTTTGTTAATGCTGTACGCAAATGATGAAACTTTTGAATGCAACTTAAACTTTCATTTTGATGCACCAACGCATTATACGTGTCGCGGAAAGCAAGCCAATTTTCATAATTCCCATCGAATTCTGGTATTTTGATGATTGGTAATTTCAAATGTTCTGTAGTTTTGACCGTGTAGTCAGCTTGGGTTGTGATTACGGTTGGCGATGCTTGTTTTATGATTGAATTCGCCTTTGCAACGACTTCAAAATATGACTCATGGAATTTTTCCACTTTACCCTCTTCGTCGACTTCACCATCTTCCAGTTCTTCTATTTGTGTTTGTATATCAAAAAATGTTTTATAAACTGCTAATGCTGTATTTAATCTGGTTTTCACAGCTTCAATCTCTTGACCGTCGTATTTTGTCAAGTAATTTTTTATTGTGGTTAAGGTGCCAAACACGTGTCCGCGTTTTATATTGAGTGATTTTCGATCAGCCATTTTTAATGTATTTGCAACACTTGCTGTAATATCATGAAATTAGTTTTTACGATAATTGATGCCGTTATCCGGCTTTCGAAGGACCAAAAATAAAATAGAGTAAAAATAGAATAAAATATAGTAAATTAATAGATTGTTTTCTCTTGCTTTTTATTTTTTATTTATTTTTTTTATTTTAATGAAACTCCACGTTACTTCACTAACAAATGTAAAAGCACTGAACTCAAAAAACAAAATCATATATATCTAAAAAAGTACTAAAAATGAAAAGTACTAACAATTTCATTGTACTCCACGACATCTCTTGGACGTGGTTCGTACTATTATAAATTAATGCACTGAACGTGTTCAAGTGTCATTTGGTATTTTGGGTTTCAACATGAAACCCAATAAGTAAGTAATGTCAATTCAAACTGACAGCGAGCGCGATGTGAAACAACAGGTTCAAAGGGCCGAATGTCGAAGGGCCGAATGTATCGAAGGACCGATTTTTTTTTGTTTTTAGAAATATAACTTTTTAAACAAAAACCGTCTGAGCGACGGTGGCGCCACTTTGATCAAAAGCGGATTTTTTATAACTAAATAAATGTGTGTTTGCTTAGCACTTTCTTTTTCTCAAACCAGCTCCATCTATCGGACTAAAAATGAACCAAAATTTCAAATTTTACGTTAAGCCGTGATAAAATAACTTTTAATAAATTAAACAACAATTAAACAATTAAAAGTTTCAAAATTTGTTTTAGAAGAAGACAAATCTCTGCTTGACAATATTGAAATATACTTGATTTGAATTTGTTTACGCTTCGTCAACCTTGCAGATACAGATCAAAGAGAAAGTATCGCTCGTATCGCTTCTGCTGATAGATGTACCACAAATAGCTAGTAGCTAGTAGTTAACTTAATTCGTTGTGTAAGTCCCTATATTATTTCAAATTATTTTGCATCAACAGCATACAAAAATTCCTTGGGGTGAAGGGTGAACCGTCTCAAAAATGACGAATTTAAATGACGAATATTTAATAATAATCGCTTGTGATTTAATAAAATTTACTTTATTTATAAACCATATATTTACATTTTGATTTTAAATTAATCATTTCAAATTATTTATTTTACTAAACAAATTTTTTTTATTTATAAAAATATCTCTAAGATGGCAGTCAATTAAATTAACAATTTTTTAGTTAAAATTATAACCATCTAAAAAAAATGTAGAAAAATTTAATCCAAAAGCGGAAAAAATTATAAATAATATATAAAATTGAAATTTATCTAAGATGGCGTCTGATATGTTTACATTAGTTAAAATTATGACCATTTTGAAAAAATGTCGCGACAGTCAATTTTGACTGCGATACTAAAGGCTAGCCAAAAAAAAATATATTACTAAAAGCAAAAAAAAAATCAAAAAAAAATCGGCCCTTCGACACATTCGGCTCTTCGACACATTCGGCCCTTCGACACATTCGGCCGTTCGACATTCGCCCCTTCGACATTCGGCCCTTCGACCCTTTAAAATTTGGCCCTTCGACATTCGGCCCTTTGATATCATACCGTTTGTTCTCACATAGAAGAAAATTGAAAATAAAACAAAAAAAATATTATTCTGGGAACATAACTAGTTTAAAAGTATTGTTCGAGTGTTCCTGCTGGTTAATGGATTGAACTTTTTATGTAGTACGGCCCAGCTTTTCAGTAGTCATGGGAAAATCGCAAATGAAGTCGTACCCTTAGTGTTTTATTTGATATTCATTTGAATCCAGCCGAAGAATTTTTTCCGAATGTAGAATTCATAGTCTGATTTTTCATTTCAGCCAAATGTTATGGCGGCAAGAGCAAAAGTGTGGAGCAAACTTACATACGTACATACGGAAAATGTGAACAATTTAGACTCCAAGTTAGGATGATAAAAGGCCTCTCATTTTTTCCTCCTGATGAAATGTCTCTTTATTATACTTCATTGTATAATAATCGTAAAGATGACGATGCAAAAAAAGTGCTAGATGGGTTAAATGTAGTAGACACAATTGGAAGCAGCTTTAACAAGAAATCGCGTTATGACCCTAGTTTTTGGTCCGTCGAAAACGCTACAAAAAGTAATTTCCCTCGTACTCAAAACAGCATCGAGGCGTGGCACAGTCGCCTTAAGGTTATCGTGGGAAAGAAGCACAGTGGGTTGTACTAAATAATATCCCACCTTGGAGAGGAAATTATTGTTTCTAAAACCATCATTGAAAAGATTAATACCGGAAAACGATTTTCGAAAAAATGAAAATTTCAGCTTGTTGTAGGTACATAACCAATTACGTAATCAAATTTTATAATCAAAGCAGGTGTTAAGCTGATATTCTATAATCAGTGCACCCAGAATATTAATTACTTCATTGCTATAAATATTTTGCTATCTGGCGTCATTTTATATCGACGATCCCAATCTTTGACTTTAGAAAAGTCAAGTCTGTGAAAAAAGCAATGACTTTGTTAGTAAGCATAAGTAACTTTTCCCTTACTTGCCTTTGGACTGGATCAGCTACAAACCCAAATTCGTTGCCCTTTTCCCAGCTTAACCCTACGAGGGGCTTTTATTTTAATTTTGAGGGTGTAGCACCGGCGGGTCTATGAACATGACGGAAATATAAAATTTGCGCTATTGCCAATTATATCAGTAACACCAATCCCACTAATTGGAAGAGTTATTTAGATTTACTCAAAATTATATTCAGAAACAAGAAGCTTTTGTGAAGGAATTTAAATATTTTAACATTCCAGGCTTTTCTGTTCTTCAGTATTTTTTTGTTTCAATATTTTGCAATATATTTTTTCAGAATTTTTAATTTTCTTCGTTTTCGTGATGTTGGTTCTTCTGGTTTTTGTGTAATCTTGTGTGTTGGTGTAAGTGTTAGTTGTTCCATTAATTGGGAGATCATTGCGAATTTGGTGCAAATCTGTGTACCGGAAGTGTCAGTTTAAATGGGAGCCTTTTCATTTTTTGTAATTATGTTAAAAATTTTAGTATTTAGGGAAAACTACAAAACAGCAATGGTTGTCCTTGTTGGTGTATTCGAGATCTGCAAGGCCACGAGGAACATTTGTAGGATATTACAGAATAATTACAGAGGTGGGACAGAGTGATTAATTAAAATTTGATTCAGGTCCTTCTTTATTGAGAAGCGAATTCTGTAAATTGGTCACGAACATAAAATGGACAATAGCAGGAGGAAATGAATGACCCTGTGTAATGTGCATCATAATTATTTGTCTAGGATGGTAGAAATGGCACGAATATAGTTGTCATACTATTTTGTCGTCCACATACATATATTATTAAATGTACCATGTTATGCCTATCAAAAACTTAACAAAAAAAATAACAAATTTTCTCATATACGTATACGCTATATATATGTATTGGTTAGTTATTTCCCTAAATGTTGCTCTTAGGTAAACAAATAAAAAATAGAGTAAAATTAGGCGAATTAAAATAAAAATATGCAATACAATCGAAACATTGATATAAAAATTAGAAAACAATTAGGCGAATACACATAAAATTCTGTAACACAATCAGCTGCGTTTTTGTGAAAATAATCGAGTTAAGTTCGCGTTTCCGAATTTGCCAATTTAAAATTAAAAAATTCTTATTTTTCAATTAAATAAATTAGATTTAATAATCCTCTAAGTATAAACGAAAAAATCCATCATAAAAGTTGTACGGTTTTCTTGTAATATCGCTTGTCTGCATAGTTCTGAACTACTCCATATTATACAGAACTATAGAGAACAAAGATACGTCTCATATATAGACATGGTTTTTTTATAATGTCCTTAGTATGTACATTATTACAAAATTGTCAAATGGTCGGTCCCTGGGGTCGGTCATATGAATAACAAGCAATAACTGCAAAAGTTGTTGCACGAAACTTCAGTGAAAAACTTTGTTCTACAGAAGTCAAAAGTCCCATATATAGACATGTTTTTTTATAATGGCCTTAGTATGCACTTTATTACAAAAATGCTAAATGGTCGGTCCCTGGGGTCGCCCATATGAATAACAAGCAATAACTGCAAAAGTTGTTGCACGAAACTTCAATGAAAAATTTTGTTCTACAGAAGTCAAAAGTCCCATATATAGACAGGGATTTTTATAATGGCCTTAGTATGCACTTCATTACAAAAATGCCAAATGGTCGGTCCCTGGGGTCGGTCATATGAATAACAAGCAATAACTGCCACAGTTGTTGCACGAAACTTCAATGGAAAATTTTGTTCTACAGAAGTCAAAAGTCCCATATATAGACATGGATTTTTATAATGGCCTTAGTATGCACTTTATTACAAAAATGCCAAACGGTCGGTCCCTGGGGTCGGTCATATGAATAACAATCAATAACTGCCACAGTTGTTGCACGATACTTCAATGAAAAATTTTCTTCTACAGAAGTCAAAAGTCCCATATATAGACATGGATTTTTATAATGGCCTTAGTATGCACTTTATTACAAAAATGCCAAACGGTCGGTCCCTGGGGTCGGTCATATGAATAACAATCAATAACTGCCACAGTTGTTGCACGATACTTCAATGAAAAATTTTGTTCTACAGAAGTCAAAAGTCCCATATATAGACATGGATTTTTATAATGGCCTTAGTATGCACTTTATTACAAAAATGCCAAATGGTCGGTCCCTGGGTTCGGTCATATGAATAACAAGCAATAACTGCAAAAGTTGTTGCACGAAACTTCAATGAAAAATTTTGTTCTACAGAAGTCAAAAGTCCCATATATAGACATGGATTTTTATAATGGCCTTAGTATGCACTTTATTACAAAAATGCCAAATGGTCGGTCCCTGGGGTCGGTCATATGAATAACAAGCAATAACTGCAACAGTTGTTGCACGATACTTCAATGAAAAATTTTGTTCTACAGAAGTCAAAAGTCCCATATATAGACATGGATTTTTATAATGGTCTTAGTATGCACTTTATTACAAAAATGCCAAACGGTCGGTCCCTGGGGTCGGTCATATGAATAACAAGCAATAACTGCAACAGTTGTTGCACGAAACTTCAATGAAAAACTTTGTTCTACAGAAGTCAAAAGTCCCATATATAGACATGTTTTTTTATAATGGCCTTAGTATGCACTTTATTACAAAAATGCTAAATGGTCGGTCCCTGGGGTCGCCCATATGAATAACAAGCAATAACTGCAAAAGTTGTTGCACGAAACTTCAATGAAAAATTTTGTTCTACAGAAGTCAAAAGTCCCATATATAGACATGGATTTTTATAATGGCCTTAGTATGCACTTCATTACAAAAATGCCAAATGGTCGGTCCCTGGGGTCGGTCATATGAATAACAAGCAATAACTGCCACAGTTGTTGCACGAAACTTCAACGGAAAATTTTGTTCTACAGAAGTCAAAAGTCCCATATATAGACATGGATTTTTATAATGGCCTTAGTATGCACTTTATTACAAAAATGCCAAATGGTTGGTCCCTTGTCATGTATTCTTCTTTTGTTAAGTAAATAAAAGTCACTTGCAAAACAGTGTTAAAGTTTTATTATAACATTTCTTAATTTTTTTAAAGTTTTTCATAAACTAGCATACTGGGGTTTACAGCTGTATCCTGATGTAGTAGTAATAAATTTTTGTAGGTCGTCGTGAACCTCCCAAAATCAATTTGGTCTCTTTATGTAGCTTTTATAATGTTTTGAAGCCATTTCATAGTGAATTATACCTTTAATTCTGTAATTTTGATCGGGTAGTAACAACTCGTTTTGAATTGATTTCAATTCAATTTTATATGTTTGACTGACATCAAGTGGCTGAACATCGACTACTACCATCCCAAATGGTGTGGAATGGGCCTATGGAAATTTTTTGTTGTTTTTGTATTTGGTGTCGTCTTGTTTGTTTTGTTTCCGTCATTCAACTTTGATTTTTAACATACAAAATCGAGTAAAAATAGTGCGAGACAAGGAAATGCAATTAATTAAAAACTATCGAATACTTATTTCGTCTATTCAATGCCATCTAGACTACTATAGAAAGTACTGGATGTATGTAACCCCAAATTACGAAAATAGGTACGAAAAAACACTCATGCATATGCTATAGAATTTTTGTTTTGAAAAGTTTTTTTTGACTTTATTTATTTATATTCTTTTTCAACCAAGAAAAAAAATTGCCTCAACTTAAGTACAAACCACACAAATGTGTGAGTAAAAACCATAGTATGTAATGGCGTTTTTCATAAAAAAGGCGCTTAATTTGAAGTAAAATCAACACAATTGTGTGTATATAATGCGAAAATAATTTAAAAAGGAATTCACAAATGTGTGAGTTATTTGAAAACACATGCAAAAATAATTTTTTGACATGGTCCTTTTGCCCTACCCGCACAATTGTGTTAGTAAAAGACAAAAGGGATATCTCTCGTAAATGTGGCAGAAAAATGAATTTGCATTCTCCTGAGCATGAACATAATTATCCTTTTCAAATTTAAAAAAAAAAATTACTTCAATATTAGTTCACCAGACACAAATGTGTATGTAGATAATGACAGGTTGTACTGCAGGTTCTATTTGTTTTTGTTAACATATTAAGTATTTTATTAATATTATAGTTCTTGTGTTATTTTTTGGACAGAAACGATTTAACTGGTGTGCACAATTGTGTATGTTGGTCCAAGATAAATACAAAAATCAATTTTTGACATATATTTTTTTCGTTTTCAAAATTTACATAGACAATTTTCTATTGACGATTGGAGCATCACGGATTCCACGTATTTTTTTGAATTTTTTTGAACTATGATACGAGTAACTACAATACAAATTTTGACTTTTATGCCACATGCATAAATAAAATAAATAATCAGCGACATTCGCGATAATTTATTCGTTTCACTGTGCTTGGCTTGGTTTAATTTTGTTTAATTACATATATAAATTAAAAATGATATAGGTTTTATATCATTGGTGATTTTGTGGCATATGTAATATAAAACACATGAATTTGTGTATATCCTTGATTTTGTCAGTGTATCCATCACACATGTCATTTTTTGTTGTTAAGTTAGTTTCAATCTGATTCACCAGCAGCACTTTTCGAACTTTTACAATCGTCAATACGGGTCAGGAAAAGGTAATAATTCATTTATGTAAATTGCTTTTTATTTTTAAAGTACTTTTCATTTAGAACTTCATTTTTTACTTCACCTTTTTCCGCTATGATGTCTTTAATTTAATGATCGCTGTATAATATATTCACTGTTGCAGCTGTCGTTTGTTATTCATACGACGAATGGACCTCCTCAGGGACCGACCATTTTACATTTTTGTATTAGAGTACATACCAAGCTCATCATAAAAACTATGTCTGTATATGGGACTGTAGGCTTCTATAGAATAAATTTTTCATTGAAGTTTCGTGCAACAACTGTTGTAGTTATTGCTTGTTATTCATATGACCGACCCCAGGGACCGACCATTTAGAATTTTTGTAATAAAGTGCATACTAAGGCCATTATAAAAAACCATGTCTATATATGGGACTTTTGACTTCTGTAGAACAAAATTTTTCATTGAAGTTTCGTGCAACAACTTTTGCAGTTATTGCTTGTTATTCATATGACCGAACCCAGGGACCGACCATTTGGCATTTTGTTAATAAAGTGCATACTAAGGCCATTATAAAAACCATGTCTATACATGGGACTTTTGACTTCTGTAGAACAAAATTTTTCATTGAAGTATCGTGCAACAACTGTTGCAGTTATTGCTTGTTATTCATATGACCGACCCCAGGGACCGACCATTTGGCATTTTGTTAATAAAGTGCATAGTAAGACCATTATAAAAAACCATGTCTATATATGGGACTTTTGACTTCTGTAGAACAAAATTTTTCATTGAAGTATCGTGCAACAACTGTTGCAGTTATTGCTTGTTATTCATATGACCGACTCCAGGGACCGACTATTTGGCATTTTTGTAATAAAGTGCATACTAAGGCCATTATAAAAAACCATGTCTATACATGGGACTTTTGACTTCTGTAGAACAAAATTTTTCATTGAAGTTTCGTGCAACAACTTTTGCAGTTATTGCTTGTTATTCATATGACCGAACCCAGGGACCGACTATTTGGCATTTTTGTAATAAAGTGCATACTAAGGCCATTATAAAAAATCATGTCTATACATGGGACTTTTGACTTCTGTAGAACAAAATATTTCATTGAAATTTCGTGCAACAACTTTTGCAGTTATTGCTTGTTATTCATATGACCGACCCCAGGGACCGACCATTTGGCATTTTGTTAATAAAGTGCATAGTAAGACCATTATAAAAAATCATGTCTATGTATGGGACTTTTGACTTCTGTAGAACAAAATTTTTCATTGAAGTATCGTGCAACAACTTTTGCAGTTATTGCTTGTTATTCATATGACCGACCCCAGGGACCGACCATTTGGCATTTTTGTAATAAAGTGCATACTAAGGCCATTATAAAAAATCATGTCTATATATGGGACTTTTGACTTCTGTAGAACAAAATTTTTCATTGAAGTTTCGTGCAACAACTTTTGCAGTTATTGCTTGTTATTCATATGACCGACCCCAGGGACCGACCATTTGGCATTTTTGTAATAAAGTGCATACTAAGGCCATTATAAAAAATCATGTCTATATATGGGACTTTTGACTTCTGTAGAACAAAATTTTTCATTGAAGTTTCGTGCAACAACTTTTGCAGTTATTGCTTGTTATTCATATGACCGACCCCAGGGACCGACCATTTGGCATTTTTGTAATAAAGTGCATACTAAGGCCATTATAAAAAATCATGTCTATATATGGGACTTTTGACTTCTGTAGAACAAAATTTTTCATTGAAGTTTCGTGCAACAACTTTTGCAGTTATTGCTTGTTATTCATATGCCCGACCCCAGGGACCGACTATTTTACATTTTTGTAATAAAGTGCATACTAAGGCCATTATAAAAAATCATGTCTATATATGGGACTTTTGACTTCTGTAGAACAAAATTTTTCATTGAAGTTTCGTGCAACAACTTTTGCAGTTATTGCTTGTTATTCATATGACCGACCCCAGGGACCGACCATTTGGCATTTTTGTAATAAAGTGCATACTAAGGCCATTATAAAAAATCATGTCTATATATGGGACTTTTGACTTCTGTAGAACAAAATTTTTCATTGAAGTTTCGTGCAACAACTTTTGCAGTTATTGCTTGTTATTCATATGCCCGACCCCAGGGACCGACCATTTGGCATTTTTGTAATAAAGTGCATACTAAGGCCATTATAAAAAATCATGTCTATATATGGGACTTTTGACTTCTGTAGAACAAAATTTTTCATTGAAGTTTCGTGCAACAACTTTTGCAGTTATTGCTTGTTATTCATATGACCGACCCCAGGGACCGACCATTTGGCATTTTTGTAATAAAGTGCATACTAAGGCCATTATAAAAAATCATGTCTATATATGGGACTTTTGACTTCTGTAGAAGAAAATTGTTCATTGAAGTTTCGTGCAACAACTGTTGCAGTTATTGCTTGTTATTCATATGACCGACCCCAGGGACCGACCGTTTGGCATTTTTTGTAATAAAGTGCATACTAAGGCCATTATAAAAAATCATGTCTATATATGGGACTTTTGACTTCTGTAGAACAAAATTTTTCATTGAAGTATCGTGCAACAACTGTGGCAGTTATTGCTTGTTATTCATATGCCCGACCCCAGGGACCGACCATTTGGCATTTTTGTAATAAAGTGCATACTAAGGCCATTATAAAAAATCATGTCTATATATGGGACTTTTGACTTCTGTAGAACAAAATTTTTCATTGAAGTTTCGTGCAACAACTTTTGCAGTTATTGCTTGTTATTCATATGACCGACCCCAGGGACCGACCATTTGGCATTTTTGTAATAAAGTGCATACTAAGGCCATTATAAAAAATCATGTCTATATATGGGACTTTTGACTTCTGTAGAACAAAATTTTTCACTGAAGTTTCGTGCAACAACTGTTGCAGTTATTGCTTGTTATTCATATGCCCGACCCCAGGGACCGACTATTTGGCATTTTTGTAATAAAGTGCATACTAAGGCCATTATAAAAAATCATGTCTATATATGGGACTTTTGACTTCTGTAGAACAAAATTTTTCATTGAAGTTTCGTGCAACAACTTTTGCAGTTATTGCTTGTTATTCATATGCCCGACCCCAGGGACCGACTATTTGGCATTTTTGTAATAAAGTGCATACTAAGGCCATTATAAAAAATCATGTCTATATATGGGACTTTTGACTTCTGTAGAACAAAATTTTTCATTGAAGTTTCGTGCAACAACTTTTGCAGTTATTGCTTGTTATTCATATGACCGACCCCAGGGACCGACCATTTGGCATTTTTGTAATAAAGTGCATACTAAGGCCATTATAAAAAATCATGTCTATATATGGGACTTTTGACTTCTGTAGAACAAAATTTTTCACTGAAGTTTCGTGCAACAACTGTTGCAGTTATTGCTTGTTATTCATATGCCCGACCCCAGGGACCGACTATTTGGCATTTTTGTAATAAAGTGCATACTAAGGCCATTATAAAAAATCATGTCTATATATGGGACTTTTGACTTCTGTAGAACAAAATTTTTCATTGAAGTTTCGTGCAACAACTTTTGCAGTTATTGCTTGTTATTCATATGACCGACCCCAGGGACCGACCATTTGGCATTTTTGTAATAAAGTGCATACTAAGGCCATTATAAAAAATCATGTCTATATATGGGACTTTTGACTTCTGTAGAACAAAATTTTTCATTGAAGTTTCGTGCAACAACTTTTGCAGTTATTGCTTGTTATTCATATGACCGACCCCAGGGACCGACCATTTGGCATTTTTGTAATAAAGTGCATACTAAGGCCATTATAAAAAATCATGTCTATATATGGGACTTTTGACTTCTGTAGAACAAAATTTTTCATTGAAGTTTCGTGCAACAACTTTTGCAGTTATTGCTTGTTATTCATATGCCCGACCCCAGGGACCGACTATTTGGCATTTTTGTAATAAAGTGCATACTAAGGCCATTATAAAAAATCATGTCTATATATGGGACTTTTGACTTCTGTAGAACAAAATTTTTCATTGAAGTTTCGTGCAACAACTTTTGCAGTTATTGCTTGTTATTCATATGACCGACCCCAGGGACCGACCATTTGGCATTTTTGTAATAAAGTGCATACTAAGGCCATTATAAAAAATCATGTCTATATATGGGACTTTTGACTTCTGTAGAACAAAATTTTTCATTGAAGTTTCGTGCAACAACTTTTGCAGTTATTGCTTGTTATTCATATGACCGACCCCAGGGACCGACCATTTGGCATTTTTGTAATAAAGTGCATACTAAGGCCATTATAAAAAATCATGTCTATATATGGGACTTTTGACTTCTGTAGAACAAAATTTTTCACTGAAGTTTCGTGCAACAACTGTTGCAGTTATTGCTTGTTATTCATATGCCCGACCCCAGGGACCGACTATTTGGCATTTTTGTAATAAAGTGCATACTAAGGCCATTATAAAAAATCATGTCTATATATGGGACTTTTGACTTCTGTAGAACAAAATTTTTCATTGAAGTTTCGTGCAACAACTTTTGCAGTTATTGCTTGTTATTCATATGACCGACCCCAGGGACCGACCATTTGGCATTTTTGTAATAAAGTGCATACTAAGGCCATTATAAAAAATCATGTCTATATATGGGACTTTTGACTTCTGTAGAACAAAATTTTTCATTGAAGTTTCGTGCAACAACTTTTGCAGTTATTGCTTGTTATTCATATGACCGACCCCAGGGACCGACCATTTGGCATTTTTGTAATAAAGTGCATACTAAGGCCATTATAAAAAATCACGTCTATATATGGGACTTTTGACTTCTGTAGAACAAAATTTTTCATTGAAGTTTCGTGCAACAACTTTTGCAGTTATTGCTTGTTATTCATATGCCCGACCCCAGGGACCGACTATTTGGCATTTTTGTAATAAAGTGCATACTAAGGCCATTATAAAAAATCATGTCTATATATGGGACTTTTGACTTCTGTAGAACAAAATTTTTCATTGAAGTTTCGTGCAACAACTTTTGCAGTTATTGCTTGTTATTCATATGACCGACCCCAGGGACCGACCATTTGGCATTTTTGTAATAAAGTGCATACTAAGGCCATTATAAAAAATCATGTCTATATATGGGACTTTTGACTTCTGTAGAACAAAATTTTTCATTGAAGTTTCGTGCAACAACTTTTGCAGTTATTGCTTGTTATTCATATGCCCGACCCCAGGGACCGACCATTTGGCATTTTTGTAATAAAGTGCATACTAAGGCCATTATAAAAAATCATGTCTATATATGGGACTTTTGACTTCTGTAGAACAAAATTTTTCATTGAAGTTTCGTGCAACAACTTTTGCAGTTATTGCTTGTTATTCATATGACCGACCCCAGGGACCGACCATTTGGCATTTTTGTAATAAAGTGCATACTAAGGCCATTATAAAAAATCATGTCTATATATGGGACTTTTGACTTCTGTAGAAGAAAATTGTTCATTGAAGTTTCGTGCAACAACTGTTGCAGTTATTGCTTGTTATTCATATGACCGACCCCAGGGACCGACCGTTTGGCATTTTTTGTAATAAAGTGCATACTAAGGCCATTATAAAAAATCATGTCTATATATGGGACTTTTGACTTCTGTAGAACAAAATTTTTCATTGAAGTATCGTGCAACAACTGTGGCAGTTATTGCTTGTTATTCATATGCCCGACCCCAGGGACCGACCATTTGGCATTTTTGTAATAAAGTGCATACTAAGGCCATTATAAAAAATCATGTCTATATATGGGACTTTTGACTTCTGTAGAACAAAATTTTTCATTGAAGTTTCGTGCAACAACTTTTGCAGTTATTGCTTGTTATTCATATGACCGACCCCAGGGACCGACCATTTGGCATTTTTGTAATAAAGTGCATACTAAGGCCATTATAAAAAATCATGTCTATATATGGGACTTTTGACTTCTGTAGAACAAAATTTTTCACTGAAGTTTCGTGCAACAACTGTTGCAGTTATTGCTTGTTATTCATATGCCCGACCCCAGGGACCGACTATTTGGCATTTTTGTAATAAAGTGCATACTAAGGCCATTATAAAAAATCATGTCTATATATGGGACTTTTGACTTCTGTAGAACAAAATTTTTCATTGAAGTTTCGTGCAACAACTTTTGCAGTTATTGCTTGTTATTCATATGACCGACCCCAGGGACCGACCATTTGGCATTTTTGTAATAAAGTGCATACTAAGGCCATTATAAAAAATCATGTCTATATATGGGACTTTTGACTTCTGTAGAACAAAATTTTTCATTGAAGTTTCGTGCAACAACTTTTGCAGTTATTGCTTGTTATTCATATGACCGACCCCAGGGACCGACCATTTGGCATTTTTGTAATAAAGTGCATACTAAGGCCATTATAAAAAATCATGTCTATATATGGGACTTTTGACTTCTGTAGAACAAAATTTTTCATTGAAGTTTCGTGCAACAACTTTTGCAGTTATTGCTTGTTATTCATATGCCCGACCCCAGGGACCGACTATTTGGCATTTTTGTAATAAAGTGCATACTAAGGCCATTATAAAAAATCATGTCTATATATGGGACTTTTGACTTCTGTAGAACAAAATTTTTCATTGAAGTTTCGTGCAACAACTTTTGCAGTTATTGCTTGTTATTCATATGACCGACCCCAGGGACCGACCATTTGGCATTTTTGTAATAAAGTGCATACTAAGGCCATTATAAAAAATCATGTCTATATATGGGACTTTTGACTTCTGTAGAACAAAATTTTTCATTGAAGTTTCGTGCAACAACTTTTGCAGTTATTGCTTGTTATTCATATGCCCGACCCCAGGGACCGACCATTTGGCATTTTTGTAATAAAGTGCATACTAAGGCCATTATAAAAAATCATGTCTATATATGGGACTTTTGACTTCTGTAGAACAAAATTTTTCATTGAAGTATCGTGCAACAACTGTTGCAGTTATTGCTTGTTATTCATATGACCGACCCCAGGGACCGACCATTTCGCATTTTTATATTATATTACTAATACTATCATGTAAAATTATGTTTTTATAGGTTTCATATATTTACTTAATTAATTTTAATTATTAATTTATTTTTATAACGCAACAATTGTTGCCAGTATTCCTCCTAAATGTATACTATTTGTATATTCGCACACATGTATAGTTTTTGTTATTTGGTAGAAACTTGACTTCAGTACCATGTTTTATTATTATATTCCGCAGTCTGTATAACGATCAAATCCAATTAGACTGTCATTACCCGAACACATTAAATTGTTTTTGTCTCAGTCACAAGCAGCGCAACAACTATGTATGTTTTATATATTGCATTGATTTTTTATTTTTTTTGTTCTACACCCAATTATTTTCTTGAACTAGACATGCATAGCAAAATCCATTCAATTGCAGATAAATTCCAGTGTGCGCTCGTATGTACGATATTAATATTTTCCACTTAATAAATTTTCTTGAAAATTTTGTAACAAATTGTTGAATCTTGTCTCAACTTTGTTGTGTTGTGAATCTATATAGTTATTGGAATTTCCTAGTTCGATGCATATCAACTCCTGCTTGCAAAAATGATATAAAACAAAGCAAAACAGAACACAACTATTTGCAAAGGATGTGTAAATCTTTTATCGTCATTTTGGCGCCATTAAAATCTAAATATTTTTTGTTTATTTGTACTAAAAAAAAAATTCGTTTGAAAAATAACATAACGAGTGTTATAAACATTCATGCGAAGTGTAAAACGATTTTAAAAACACTGTACGATTGTACTGTCGACATGCTGGCGTAATTATAAAGGAGCAGGCAGAACGTAAACACAGTAAATATAGATGTACTAATATGGCGAAAACTTTAAGTTTTGTTTTATTAAGGAATAATGATGTCACTCAACTCTCTCTCTCAATCATAAAAATGCAAACAAAAATTTGGAATAAATAAATAATCACTCAATTTTTCCAGTGTTTTTTCGCCTACATTTCTACTTCATAATAATAATAATAACAGTCATCATAATCATCTACTACATCATCATCGAAATATCAACCTAGTCGTCAGGAAAGTAACACAACTGACATAATTCCAATGTTTAGTTTTTCCGTTTTTTTTATTTTTTCTCTTTGTGTTATATGTGTGTCTGTGTATATTTATTAATGGGTATGAAAATTTATTTATCATTTTCATCATTTTCTCTGTTTTGTTTACTAATAAAATATGTCCGGACAGTGTGGCGCCTATAAAATGAAATACTTGTTACGCATATCCCTCCCCATATTCATTCTACGTATAAATACGATTATTGTTGTACCCTCTCGTTTAAACCCCTCCCAGACTCTCGACATATATACACTGGATAAATATACTCAACGCTGGGTGATTTTATTTTTAAATTGATATCCTGCTAATAACCTCCACCTTTTTTGCCATTTATATTTAGGATATTATGTTTTGTTTGTTTATTTACTTTTTATGTTTGAAAAACCAACATAAAAATAATTTCCCCTATACATACATAAATATATATTTGCTCATACTGTGACACATTAAGCCTAAATGTTTACTATATTTATATTGTGTATTAAAGCATATCTTTTTACTGTGATCCATTGGTTTGATGGATGATAAAATGGAGTGGACAATGATTAGATCTCGTATTTTTTTTTTTTGATGGAGCTAGGCCAAATATATACATATTGGATTGTGTCTTAAAAGCTTCAAGGATCGGTGTCAATGATTTTAAGATTTTGTAGGTTAAACAACATTTTTTGGAAACTCCAAAAATTTAAACGTTTAAAGTATTATATCTGCAAATAGTCTCAGTTGAAGCAATATTAGTGAATGGTTACTCCTGGAAAAATCGTTATATGTACAGCTCGGGATAGATTGGGCAAATGAAACCCGCGTGGAAACTTCAAAAATTTGTAAACATTTAATTTTTAAAGTCTTATGAGCTTCCCACATAAAGTCGACGTGGTGATTTTTCCAGAGGTAACCATCCACGAATCGCCTCACAGTCGCGTATTAATTACACCATTAAGTTTGTACGTAGTTAAATAAAGTGTTAGTAATCATGAAAAATTTTGAAATCAAGATTTTTGCAGATTTACCATTCGCTATATCGCCGAAGCCAAAAAAAGTAGTTTTTAAAAATTCTCGGTGCGATGGTATGCGGTTTCATGCAGACTAGATCTCCGTTGGTTCTCTACTGTCCAAACGGATTGACTGATCGTGTTGAAACTTCATCTGAGCTTTTTCGTTTTTTGCAGATACATATTTTGAAAAGTATATTATTTTCGAGAAAAATGGTTATGAACTGAAAGAATCTAAATTAAATTTGCCACAATACTTGTCCGGATCATTGTACCAAAAATTAAGCGGAAATGATTTTTTGTGACTAAAAAATGGTTTTTTTAACAAAAATTCAGCCCTATACGGGCCCAGACGGATGAAACTTTCTACATAAGCTTTTTCCACAATTCCTAGTGATTCTGGTAGAAATCATGCGTGTGTTCATGCGTCGTGCAGACTTAATGTTGTTGCTTCCCTACAGCCCAGTTAGGTCGACTGATCGTAGTGGTACTTCATAATTAAGCTTTTTCATAAATTGGGAGATTCGAGTGATTTTTGGCTGAAATCGGTCTACTGAAAATGGAACTTTTGAAAATATGAGATTTTTTAGAATTTAGAACTCCGGTAACGTCAAGTTTCATGGTGAAATAAACTCCGTAACAATAATCAAACGCTTTAAATTAAGGTAGCATGAGGGGCAATTCAGACTGATATTTTAAGCAAAAAAATAACGGAAACATAACGTAAGGTATTAATGGTCCTTTTGGACTGCAAGACACGTCGGAACACTCTGGTAACGTCAGTCAAAAAACGGTATTGATAAAATTTGAGAAAATTTCCGACAATTAAATTGCAATTTTGTGCTCTCGAACCTGAATTATTAAGTAAGCAGAATGCAAGCTTAATATCAGTAGAAATACCTTGTTTTACGTGTTCCAACTGGTAAAAAAATGTATACTTTATTATCACAGGGGCCGTTTGATCGTCTCGCTGCTCTTATTTGTTCATAAAGGAAGCTATCCGAAGTCAAACGACGATATTTCCTATTCTTCAAAAACTATTATCAAATAAATGTCCAAATCATTATGTTCTTATTTGTTTCTATTACAAGCACGAGATAATTCCGAAGCCATCAATAATAGCTCATAAGATAAAGTGGAATGGAACCATACGCCCTATGAGGAATTACAAACATATCTCCAGTTTTTCATATAAAAAAAAAATCGAGCATACTCGGATAATGGCGAACCGATTACTCGACTACCCGGAAAACTCTATTTTCCCCCTAATATTTAATTTTTGTTTTATGTGGAAAATACATAATGCGACATATCTATATGGGACTAAGTAATCTGTACTGTTTTCGTCAAAACCCTTCCGCAGATTTTATTTTACATTGTATGAAAAGTATAAATTTTTGTTATACTTAAACGTAATTTGAAAGAATTATGCCACGAGGAACGAAACTATGCCAACCGATAAACGAGCAAGGATCGAATGCTTTAGAGAGTCTGGTGCTATATCATTCGTCAGATAACCACAAAACTACGGAGAAATAAAAATAAAATCTATGACTTTTAAAAAACCCCCAAACGTTTAGCACAATAAAAAGGCAAGGACCAAAGCCTAAGCTTGATGCAAGAAGTAAAAAGAAATAAGGCGTCTTGCAGTTAGGAAAAATGTGAGCCCCTCCCAAATAAAGCGTGATTTACATCCGAACATCACTAAACGAAGAATAAACAGATTTTAGAAGATGATGTTAATTTGCAATACCAAAAAAGGATACGTAGGTAAACCTAAACTTCTGCCACGCCATAAATCAGCGAGAATTGAATTTGCTAAAGAATTAAAATTTTGGGATGAAGAGTAGCGAGCGATCAATAATTTTTTCGGACGACAAAAAAAAGTATAATTTTGATACCAGAATTGCAGGCGAGATGTTCGTGAGTCACCCCAAACATGTTATTCGCGCAACTTGCAAGTCATTTATGACATGGAGTGGTTTCTGTTATCGGGGAGAGACCCCAACTTATTGTTTTTCTCCTAAAATGAATGCGGAGTAGTATGTGGACTTATTAGATGACGTTTAAGTAAATTTTTGGAGAGGACATGTACTGTGAAGTCTACAAAAATGGACGTCAATTGATTACTTTAGCGGAGCTTAAAACAGTCATTCTAGAGGAATCGGTAAAAATTGATGTTCCTCTTCTCCAAACAATAACAAATTTACTGCCATGACGATTGATGGATCTTACTAACAACAACGTAAGTCATATAAGCTACTGAAATACACTTTTTGTAAGTAGTTTTATTATTAATGAATAAAATAAATGAATTCTAAGTTTTGTCCTTTATAGCTATTTCCTTTGACCAATCAGAATAAACTGCTACACATAACGATGTAGGTACAATGAAAACTAACCGAATTGATATATATATATATATATATATATATATATATATATATATATATATATATATATATATATATATATATATATATATATATATTAGGGTGGTCCAAATTTTCGAAAGTTCCAATTTCTAACGGGACACCCCCTAGAAATGTGAGGTTATGCTAAAAACTTAAACAGAAAAAATATTGGGTCGATCGAAGGTCGTTTAGAGGTCACGACTTGAGCGCGAAGTTCGATAAAAACGGTATTTTTTCGATTTTTCACTTTCAAACGAACAGAAAAATTATTTTAAAAAAATTCTCAGACTAAATAAAAATTACGGTCAATAGAGGAGATAATTACCTTTCCAAAACATCAAAGATATCGAAAATCGGTTAACAAATAGCGAGATTATTGCCAAATTTCCAAAATATAAAAACAAGTCAAATTATTACTATATTTTTTTTTATTATTAATGCATAATGTTTCTTCTATACCATGATATTATAAATTAATTTTTAGTATTAAAATAATCAATCTAAGTTGATATTCTACCCATTAAGGCTGTTTTGGTGTATGTTGGAAACTTCTGTGTGTAGTCCTTTACGACTTGTATAGTAAATATTGCATGTCATCTTCATTTCTTGTCAATTTCTTATTATAATCTTGTATTAATTTAACACCACGTTCTGCGATATCATTTACGACTTTTATTTGACTGATAATCTTCATTCCGTTCTTGAAATTATCATCACGAGGCCACATATCCGGATCTTTGTTCAAGAAATCTGTAGAAATATTGAACCTTTTAAAAAGATCGCCAGTGTTTGGTGTAACAAAATCTGCTAGTTGTTTCGTAATAAATGTTTTTACATCATCAATTTTAAACTCGACGCGCTTAATTGACTCGGCCTCTACATCCCTCTTCATATCCAACTGTTGCACCATTCTTCTTTTCTCCGCACTAGAGACGTTCTCGTCGAAAAAAGAGAATGCGATGGTTTCGTCGGATAAATACCACAATTGGCCACATATTTTATTCAGTACAGCCATCGCCAACCTTTCGTCATGTGTTTTGTACAAATAAATATCTCTTTAAATAGTTGAAATCCAGCTGTGGTGCTTTAGCAGCTTTTGTGCAATGGAACCAAATTTTCACATAAAATCTTACGACAAAAATGCAAATGTCCCGTAAATTCTTCTGTTCTTGTGCTGTTAACTTAAATTCCTCCCGAAAGATAAATACTTTCAATACATAAATGGCTTTGGACATCCAGAGAGCATGATGCATAGGCTCCGGCAGGCGGAAATGGACATTTTCAGTTGGTATCTTTGGTCTTTTGCCAATTCGTTGTTATAAAAACCCGCTAATTACGCTTTCACATCATTTAATTGTATATGAACGTTGGGATCATCTATGCCTGCTTTAAAATTATTCTTATTCAAGGAATTCCAGTCATTCTTGAATCTCACAAATAATGGAACATTTACTCCTGATGTATTGCCCATTTTCGATTCAAATGCAGCGCGTAATGTAATTTCACATATGTGATGTCGACAAGGGAGATATAATAAACTTCGTTCCAGTTTCTGCTCTAAAATAATAGCTGCTCCATTTAGTCTTCCAGTATTTTGAATATGTTGTATCGAAGCAAGCCGCCACGACATGGTCAGCTATTCTCCAATCAATTAAGCTTTGGAAAACAGCCTCCGCCATTTCCAAACCAGTTGCTCTTGATATTTTGGGAACGCCCAATAATTGTTCTCCATCTATATGGGAAATAATCACCGGCAAACGATCCACGGTCTCCGTTCCAGATAACTCCGGAAGTAATTTTCCATCCCAATGTACTACGCCTGTCGTAAACTTGAAAGTCGATTTAATTGATTCTGCTATTTCTACTCTATTTGTTTCACGAAGACGCTTCAGTGTTGTTCGACTCAAAACGAGGTCATCAATAGAATGTCCAAGACTTTCGGCAACGACACTGATTAAATGCATTGCTGCACGATCTGTAATCTTCCACTTATTCAAAGCTGACAATATTCTAGGAGTAATGAAACATTTGCTTCCTATAGAGGCTCCTTCTGCGCTTAGCACGGGCAAATCAATATTTTCGAAGCTCATGTCGTTATCAGATGTCCTTTTGCTGTCACACTCCGATGATGAAAATAATGTTTGTGAGTCTATTGGAATTGATTTACGTTTTTCTTCAAGATGTCTTCGTTTACGATTTTGTTCTGCCATCAGACGTTCCGATTTTCGCTTTTCTTTTTCGATTTCATATTGCCTGACTCCAGCCAAATATCTGGGGCGCCCTTTCTCACGCTGTGACAAGAGGAATCGCTTGTCGTCTTCACTAGTCATCATCGATAAGACATTAGTATGAGCGATATCGAAAATATCATCCAGTTTACTAGTAAAGGCAATTTCTCTTTCGCGGTAAACTTTTAAAGGTTTATTTTTATTCTTTAGTAGATTTTTCCACTCATCATGCAATTGTTCCAATTTTTCAATAGAATGTTGTTCCTTTTTCACTGGAATTCGTGCTTTTGCCCAAAAAATAGACATTTCCTGGATTGTCAGAGCTGCACTTTCACGAATAGTTAATTCTACAGTACGATGATTGTAAAAAAAAAGACACAACACTTGCTTTTTTGATGGTAACTTAGCACCAATAATTTGACAGTACTCATGCCCAAGAAGATAAATTTCTGTAGTGGACCGTAAATTAGCTGTCATTTTATCAACTGTAATAGCACTTTCTTAAAAATATTAATAAAACTGTTAAAATGACTAGATTTAATTTCTACAAATTTGTGTCCTTTTCTCGAGAGATTTGGATTTAAACTGAAATTAATTTGCATTTATTTTGTTTATATAGTATATGATACAATGAAATATACTGGCCATATCAGATCATAATTAGTGCAGTAGGCGGATTTAAATTTTAGATACAATAACTAATGAGTCATAAGGACTTAACATATGTAGTTGGGTTTTATGATAATGGCATCATAAATCACAACTATGGTAACTTCTCATGACTCATACGGTTTTTTATGACATCATAAAACATTCCTTTGTTGATTCTTTATACCTCCTTTTTATTTATTTATTTATTTTTTTTGTAGTTTTGAAGATAATTTCCAGGATTTAAAAAAAAATCGTTTATTATTTAAGTTTTTAATAGTTTCGAAAATTGGCAATAATCTCGCTATTTGTTAACCGATTTTCGACACTTTTGATGTTTTGGAAAGGTAATTATTTCCTCTATTGACCGCAATTTTTATTTAGTCTAAGAAAAATTTTTAAATAATTTTTCTGTTCGTTTGAACGTGAAAAATCGAAAAAACACCGTTTTTATCGAACTTCGCGCTCAAGTCGCGACCTCTAAACGACCTTCGATCGACCCAATATTTTTTCTGGTTAAGTTTTTAGCATAACCTCACATTTCTAGGGGGTGTCCCGTTAAATATCTCAACACTTTTTTTCCCATATAAACATGGGCCACCCTAATATATATATATATATATATATATATATATATATATATATATATATATATATATATATATATATATATATATCTATATATATATATATATATATATATATATATATATATATATATATATTTTAAATTTGTAGAGCTTTTAAATTGCATATGAATCAACATAAACCATAAAAATTATTTTTCCTTTCTTTCTAGGTAAGTGATACGTGGAATACATGGCAGGCATTTGCTTAAAGTTAGCCGAAAAAACGCTCCATCCGAAAAATAGCGATAATATAGATTCGATAATTGGCGCTAAGGCAGATTCACAGAAATGTTCATTCGAAAAATGTCGATAAAGCAAATAAACAATTGTGATGTTAGAAAGTATTTTTTTAAATCATAATAAAAGTAGTTTCAATGAAAGATCTTGGTGATCGTTAATTCTCGGAAAAAATTCAGGTCACTTTCCATGTGGAAAGCTTGAGAAAACTCGCTTGAATTTATCATATACTATATACAAAATTTGAAAAAGTCAATTTTTTAACCATTTTCATTTATTTTTTGCGTGTGCCATATATCTAAACGATATTTCCTAGAGTCCCCGAAAATTGACCTGAAATTTGCAGGGATAACCGTCACTAAGGCCTTTATTTTAAATCTATTTCTAGCCATAACACTTTAAACGGTAAAATGTTTAGACATAATATTCAAACGAGTTTTCCTGAGCTCCTAATCATTTCCAGAACTAATCAATTCTCATTTGTAGTTGATTTTTAGAAATAACAAAATAAAAATAAATTTTTCGACTGCAATTTCGATGGAAATGTGTATTGACAATTATCAGCTGTTATTTTTTTGGTTGTTTAGTTTGAATCTGCATTATGGGTTGTACAATTTCGGTTAACTTTAATGAGGTCTAAAGGAGCACGTAAGTTAAAAATTTGTTAATTCAATCAAGTGCTTTATATCAAATTAAGATAAAAAAAATCTTACTGAAATCTTAATTATACAGTTTGGCTTTAAGTTACGAACCCGCATCATTTAGGCGTAATTAAATACGCCTAAATATTATGTGTGTAACCCAATCACGAGACAAACAATTCTTAATTCATAATTTCCATTAACACTTCGAATGTAACACACACACACACACACATAGAGAAAATAACAAGGAAATCTAAAGACAAAATACAAAACACCCCAATCCATTAACACTTACATTACACATCATGTGATATGTGTTTTTGTTGGATCCTGCAAAACAAAAAATAATAATATTTTCAACATAACTTTAGGCGAATAATAAGACAGTAGCACAAAAAAAAATACAAGATTTCTTGTTGTCACATATTCTCTATATCTAGATCTATCCATATATTATGTATCCTATCTATATATATATATATATATATATATATATATATATATATAGAGTCGTCGTTTGTAGATAGACAATTGTGTTGTTTTTGGATACAGCTATCGTCCAAAGGGAAAAAAACAACATCTAAAGTGCAATAAAAAAAGAACCGATTGAAGTGAATTGGAATTTTCTCCGTATTCCGTTTTGTTGTACACATCTCTATATATGAGCATGTACGTGTATATGCTTCCTGGAGTCTTTCTTCATTCCAACACGTTCCGTTTCACAATACGATATCGAGCAACAACAACAATGCGGCAAAGTCTTTTTTTTGTCTTGTTGTTTGATTCCCGTACACAATCTTCCATTTAATGCTATTGCCTTTGGTTAAGAATACTTTCTAGTTTTTCCTTTTCGATTTTCATCTGTTTTATTTTCTATGTTACATGAAAATTTTATTGCAATTTCTAAGTTCTATTTGATAAGTTCTTGTATACGGTACATGCATGTACTGTATGTGTAGCGGAGATATGTTTGAAAATAAATAACATGACTCGATATACTCCTTCTCTCTCTATATATCGCCACTGTATATTGAATGAATATTGTCTTATTATTATTTTTAGAAAATATAACGATTTTCCATTGTTTTTCTTTTATGTTATATGTGGCGGTAACCATTTTGTTCAATTCAAAACGAATTATATTTATGTCTAATCCAATCATTTATATTTTAAGTGGATATACATGTACGAAGCCCGTGTTGTTGTTTGGTTTATAATTTTTTTGCTGCCAAATCGGATTTGGAATGGAATAACCAGTGTAATAATACCTAGACCAATCATATTTTGAAAAATAATCAAACTAATGGCTCGATCCAATCTATTATCTCAATCAGCAGAAATCGTTTTGCTTATTTTATCATTAAAGAACTCAGGAATAACCGAACATTTTGAAGCTCTACAAAACATGGGTTATCCTGCACATGTGCATGCAGACTAAATTTATGTGGCTTCTCGACATCCCAGACGGATTGACCGACCGGGATGAAACTTCATAAGCTTTAGCACTTCTCCCAATGATTTTTGGCTGAAATCGGCCCACCGGAAGTCGCAGCCAACATAGTTTTTTTTTCGTTTCTTGTAGATATGTATTTTGAAAAGTTTATAATTTAAAAAAAAATGATAAAGAACTAAACGAGTTTAAATTAATTTTGCAACAATGCTTTTCCAGATCAATTGTCTAAAATTGAAGCGGAAATGACGATTTTTGAGCAAAAAACTGTTTTTCAACAAAAATGCGGCTCTGTGATTGATCGATCGGACGGAATCTTCTTAATTAAACTTTTTTCACAAATCCCAGTGATTTTTGGCTGAAACCGATCCACCGAAAGTTACAGCTTCTATAGGAGCTTCTTCGTTTTTTTGGCAATATTTAGAAAAGTGTATAGCATTTAAGATTTTTTCTTAAGCTTTGCTTTAAGCAAATTTTTTTATATCTCCAGCAATATCGAGATCCTGATTGGTGTCGATTATTTCTTTGGACTACTAGAAGAAAGCCAAATTAAGTTGAATGATCAAGGGCTCATATTTCAGAGAATCGTATTTGATTGGGTTGCCTCTGGCAGACCCAGTAGTTTATTTCGAAGTCAAGTAGTATCATTGTCGGTCTCTCGAAACGGAAATTCATGTCTTGATATTGATCATAAATTAAGGTGATTTTGGCGATCGAATCAAATACGGCTGAAAAATTACGGCTGAAGACGTTCTTTAATATGTTGGTTCTGGGCCAAACTTTGCCATTTATTAAGGAATTATATTGAAATTTGGTTCATAGGGTTGAACTGAACTCCTAATCTGTACCTTAATAAATTGGAAATTTGGAGATGAACTATTTATTGTGTATATTCCGCTTCATTTTCTTAGATATTTTGTTTCGATGCAAATTATTTACAGTATCTGGCCTATGAGGGTTGATCAATAAGTACCCCGTGTTAGGAATGAAGATGCAAGGTTTTTTAAATTTTTATTTTCCTTATTTTCAAATTAATCTCATTTTAGGTCGATATACTTTTGCCAACATTTCTGCCATTTCTTTAACCCCGCCAAAAAATACGATTTCACAAACTCTTCAAAATACACTTCTGTCTCGGCGATAAACTCCTGCGTTTTTTTTCTCCAAGCCATGTTTTCATGTTGGGGAACAGAAAGAAATCGTATGGAGCCAGGTCATAGTGCAGTTCATGCAATTTGGCCGCGACAATTTGTATCCGGTTATTGTCCACTGTGAGCAATCGCGGCACCCATCGGACGGACTCTTTTCTCACACTTATCGTGTCATTTAAAATATTAATTGCCGTATGATACGCCTACACCTCTCAGAATCACGTCGTGAACCTTTTCAACGATTTCCTTTGTAACAACGTCCATCGGGTGGCGTGGCCGCTCATCTTCAAAAACAGATGTTTGAGCACGTTTAAATTCGTTGGAATACTTCTCAGTACTTAGCTTCGCTTTTATTGCTTCGCATGTTTTTCCATCCAAAAATAAAAAGCGAATTGCGGATCGATATTTCTCTTTTTCCGTTTTATTGAGGAACACGTACCACGAGTGATACAACTGGCTGCCAAATAAAAACTAACCGACGAACGAGACTGAAATTTAGTATGGTGTCGTTTGATAGATGACAGTACACGATGGTAATGTCAACTTTCCTCAGCAACGTCACCTGTTTTCATCTTCGCGTACTTAATTGATCGACCCTCGTATTTCTTAAAACCAATAAAAATTCAGTTACTTTCAGTTTACTTTGCTTAGCATCTGTAAAAAAAGGTTTTGGCCTCAATCAATAAAAACTTGTGGAGCAAGTCCTGCATAACAGATCTTTCCCAAATTTCTCATCACGATTCTAGTTCATGGACGGGAACGATTTTATAAAATACAAAAAAAAAATATTTAGGAAAAAATTTACGTGTGTGTAAATAAGTGTGAAGTATATCCTATGTAGTAAATATCTAATCATCTAATTTGGTTGGATTTAATAAATCCAATGATATCGTTCTCTCCGGGAAGTCGCTTTATCTTATAACTCGCACGAGTTTCGTTTTTCTCAACTTTAATTTGACCAAAGATGGATTGAATGATCTCACTTCCGAAAGTCAAAACCGCTAGCTTGCACAACTGTGTCAAATGTTTAGATCGCAATATCCTTGACTAGGCGTAGCAAACTCGATGTTTCCGGGAGATAGTCAGGTAGTCCGTGATAGTATCAGATAGTCCGTGAGCTCATAATGCATCTACAGGTGACTGGAGGTGTGGCAACTTCCGAAACAAAATGATTGGTGAACAAATTTTTAATCGCAAGTAGTGTGGTGGCATTACCGGTAAATCCAGTGAATTAAAGAATTCAACAGGATAATAGACTGCTTCATCAGTAGATATTTTTTTGCGGCCAAAATAGCTCGTTCACGTAGCCATGCATTATTATTGTATTTAGTGCGGAAATCTGTGAATATGCTTTCAATCGAAGAATCTTGGCTGGCTACCATGTTGCAAAAATTGTATGGCAATTCGATGCATTGTGTATTCCCATGCAATCGAAATCGAAATGTTGGGGTTTTTTGTTCGGATATGCAAAAAATCGTCAAAAATTAAAAAGATAATTTCCTAGAACCCGATAGCAGTGCCACGTACCGAAACCAGTTGTGAATCTAAACCAATGAGGGTCTCACTCAAACAAACAAAAAATTTCATCGAAATCAGTCCTACCATGTAGGAAGAGTTTGAAAAACATTTGAAAAACATTCCTAGAACCCGATCGCACTGCCATCTACCGAGTCAAATCGTAAACCATCCCAAGACCCACTCAAACACACACTAAAATTTTTATCAAAATCGGTCCAGGCATTTAGGACGAGTTCAGCGACACAGATGTACAGAAGAATTCTATATATAAAGATGGGTATGGGGCGGGAGGAGGAGGTGAAATTTTGGAGTAATATGCTAATGATAAAATTCCAAAACAAATTTCTAGTGCCCGGTCGCAGTGCCACCTCTAATTGCGAATCTAATCCATCCAGAGACCCACTCAAGCGACATACACACGTACAGAAAAATTATATATATAACGATTGGGAAGGGGGGGGGGGGCGTGGTGATATTTTGGGGTTTTATGTTCTGAATGTGAGAATTCTTAAAAAAATAACAAAATAAATTTTCGTAAAAAAATTTAACAAAAAATTCTTAAAACCCGATCGCAGCGCCACCTTCCTAATTATGTTTATTAAAAATGCACTTAACAAAATTTCGAATTCTAAACTAGATGCTTTTTCAAAAAAAAACAAAAAAAAACGAATAAAATAATTTTTTTTAATTAATTTTAAATATTATTTTAATTTCCTTTGAATTTCCCAGATTTGCCACTGATTCCTCCGGGTTTGGATCTCCCCCGGATTTTCACTGGACTTCCACCGAGTTTCCCCGGAATCCGGGACATCCAGCAGAAAACCGGGAACAATCTGAGTGAAATCCTGGAAATCTGTGGGAAATCCGGAAGAAACCCCAGAAAACCGAAGGAAATTTGAGAAATCCGGAAAATCTGGTGGAAATTCGGGGAAAATCCGGAAGAAAACCGGGAATTCCGGGAAATTTGAAGGAAATCCGTATAATAATATTTAAAATTAATAAACAAAAATTATTTTATTAATTTTGTTTTATTTCGGACGCTAGCGTCTATTTTAGAACTCGAAATTTTATTAAGTGCGTTTTTTAATAAACTCGACATACTTTGTGAAAAAAAAATCCGGCGAAAAATTCCGGCGAAAAATCGATATATATATAACGGAAGCTTGCGACGGAAAAGTTATCGCCAACAATATGACGAATAATTGGTGAATTTGATGAGGAGAAGAAATCAGTACTGCATCTGCAAGTGTAAGATCCCAAAGGTTGTCATCTTCCAGCAAATGCAATTCGCGTCACGTACGTGTCAAACAAAATACCATGAAGTGTACGCAAGTTTTGGAAGAAAATCGGTCCGTTAACGTTAAGCAACAACAAACGCGAAAAGAAGCATTCTCGCTACTTCGGATGGACTGTGTATAATCGGCCTAATGTATTTTCCATGGATATGGAAATATATTTCATCGTGAATTGACCGAAAATGCCTGGTCGGTTGTATACTTCAAAAAACTTGGTTATTGTCGTTTTTGCGGCAGTTAATGCGCGATGTAGAGCAGTCTTTTCACTGAAATAAACACGCTGTCCATTTTCAAGGTGCACGGCAAAATGTATAACAGCAGGGTCTCTGTCGTTTATGGGAAAACTCAAAATGCGCCAAACTTCTTCATTGCTGCTAATGGATCGGCCCATTTGATAACGTGTTATTTCGTCGTTATCATTTAAATTTTGAACAGCAAATACAGCCAGATCGCTGCCCTTATAAACGCATTTAAATGTATTTTATGGACTTCGCCGAACCGCAGAACTCCTCGTTTATGTGTGCTTTGTCATTTTTTCACAGCAATGGCAAAAACGGAACCAGCCGTTGTCAATGTCCCACCATTTGACATGCGTAATTGATATGATTGGCAGAATGGATACCATTGGCAGAACAAAGCCAAGCTACGACGTAAGTGGCTTGCGCATGTATTGATGCGTACGTCAAATACCACAGAAGTTGATATCAGCGACACCTATGGTACATAAACATAACTATATGAATTATTCCCACAAGTTCAATTATCCATGAACTTCTCAGATGTTTTTAACGATCAATTATTTTTGAACATATGATATTTTTCATTTTATTAAATATTTGAGGCTGGTGGGGAGAGAAGGGTGTCGAAATTTTCGGGTTATATTTTCTGATATGCACAACATCTTAAAAAAATAAAATATTCTGAAAAAAATAAAATAGTATCTAGAAACCGATCGCAGTGCCAGCTACCGGGTCCAATTGTGAATCTAAACCATCCAGGACCCACTCAAACAGACACAAAATTTCATCAAAATCAGTCCAGCTGTTTAGGAGAAGTTCAGTCACATACACACGTACAGAAGAATTATATATAAAGTTTGGAGGGTGGTGTGTGGTGAAATTTTGGGGTTATTTGCTCTGATATGCGAAAAATCTTAAAAAAATTAAAAATAAATTTGCCAAAAATAAAAAATTAAAAAATTTTTTTAAAAACTTTAAAAAAAACTAGGTCGTAGCGCCACCTACCGGGCCCAATTGTGACTCTAAACCATCCATGCACCATGAAGGGGGGGTGGGGGTAGGTGGGGTGCAATTTTAGGGTTATTATTAGCTGACCCGGCGAACCTCGTTCCGCCCCAAATTACTTCATTCCGAGCAAATACTTTTGTCCTTCACGAAAATTGATTTTGATGAGAGAAAACATCAAATAACTCAACTTAATTGTCAATAGACGAATCAGTTGAGTGGCCTTTCGTTCGTTCAGTCATTTTTTGACCAATTATCTTTTGTAGAAAAATCCTGAAGAAAAAATCGTCATTTTTGAGCGATATGATTGGTCGAAAAAATTGTCAGAAAGAACGGAAGAACGAACGCAAACATGAAGGCGGCATAATGTATTGAAAAGTGAATGAAATATCGATTCAAACTTAGGCATATATCGAAAATTAAGTTGTTTTTCGATTTTTTCTCTCTGTGTGGAAATGAATTCAAAATCAGTTGAAAATTATTTTATTCGAGTAGAATTAAATCAAATACAGACGCAAATCAATACAATGCATTGTGATAAATAAAATTTTTCGTTTTGTTCTCCGGCGCGTATAATGAACACAACGATGATGGTTTGCCAATTCTCGGACATGCGCCGTACAAATGACCATGAGAAAAACACGGAAATCGCCAAACTAACAGGGAATTGAATGCGCTTGGAATCGAACGAAATGTCAGTTGGAATCAGAGAAATTCTCGGAATTAGAACATCCTCTCCTTTAAATTTGCCCTTGATAATCGTCGCTTGAATCACGTTGTTCATCAGTTTCTTCACAGCCAATCGTGTTCCGTTACACAATGACAGATGGTTCAGATTGTAACAATGTATTTCCTTAACATTTGTAACAATGTATTTCCCTAGCGATTTGGTTTTGAATCAAGTAATTCAGACGGTCTACATTCTTGTTCTTCGCTGCCAAAATCGCTCGATTGCTAAGCCAATCGTGATTCATATAACTCGGCTTATGTTCGAACGCTTTCGTGATAAGCCGCTCCTTAGACGTCGTGAACATGCAAAAATTCGAGGGAAACGAAATCAATCCGAGTTTCTCCATTGCCAAGCGCCAACAGTTGTTTGGAAAATCAGCAGTTGATGAGTCGTCTGTAATGCAACTCTCATGATCGTAGTCAACTCCTTCAGACAGCTTCTTCACAAATCTCGACGATTTCAGACATGCGTTGAGTTCAATGGCAGCTGTGAATGTCGGAATGACAGGTAGCACTTGGTGAAAATCGCCGGCCAGCAGAAAAATCGCTCTACCAAAACGTCTTAGGTCACTTCGTAAATCCTTCATTCTTCGATTGAACGCTTCCAATGATCGTTTATGTTCCATTGTGCACTCGTCCCAGATGATATGATTTTGCATTCTTGCAATACCTTGGCCATCGCGCAGTTCTTTGCAATTGAACACACTGGCTTGCCATTCGTGTGGATATATTCATCGGCAACTTCAAAGCAGAATGTGCCGTCCGGCCGCCGTCTAAATTATGGCCAAAAGCAATGAAATCAGAAAGGCATCGAGGAAGAATATTCCGCCATTTCCTTCGTCAACTGCCTACGTCAATGCTTCGTACACGTTCTTTTGCTGTACATTCAAAAGCGGGACATTTGTTTGAACTATGTGGCTCAATGAATCTCGATCGCACACTTGCTCTCGTTGCAATTCATGATCAAATACGAATTGCTTCTGGCCTGTCTTCGTCGTTCATTTCAAGCTTATAATTCAATGTTGCAGTGCAAATTCGATGCAAAATGTCGTCCTTGTATATTTGTTCCACAACTCAAATGTGTTCGATGGAAGACACGTTGCGAAAATGACCGCGAACAATGTGCGAATTTGTTTTGCCGGCGCAGAAACAGTGGCACCGGCGAGTGTTGAGTACCAATGTGAGTCGAAATAGACACGTTGTCCATTCTCCAAGTGCATCCACAAATTTTGAACAGTGGGTTGATATTCGTGTATTGCAAATGAGAAAATACACCAAATCGCCTCATTGCAACTGGCATTTAGGCCCAATTGAAATTTTGATACTTCGTCATTTGCATCCGGAGCTGCAATGCCGAACACTGCCAGGTCGCTATCTTTGTTCACGTATTTTCGGACATATTGGGCTGCTTCACTCCATTTGTTGAATTTTTTTAAATTTCAATATCAAAGCATGAATATGTATGAATTTCACAATTTTCTGAGATTTTCCAAGTTTTGCATCGACTTTTGACGCTTTACAGCGTCTAAAATCATCAAAGCATGCAAAAAATTCAAAATTTCATAGAAAAAAAATTCAATTTTCTTCGGGTGTTCCCAAAAGTTTCCGAGTTATCCAGTCAGATTTTCCATTTTTCTTTTCTAAAAGACCATTTGGATTGGATACGTGCGAAATCCCGTACAAAAACATCATTGTTCGATTTTCCGACTGTTCCGACTGTTCCAGTGAATTTTCCCAAAATTTTATGACGATAGATACGAGTAGATAGATAGAAAAAATAAATATATAAAATAAATAGATAAAAAACAAAATACTAATTTGCATGCAGCCACCGGTGGGATTCGAATCCAGTACCTTCCAGCCAGAGCGCCGAAGCTTTAACCACTGCACCACCTGTCTCATATTAAATGTGCATACAAAATTCATATAAAAAGGCATTTTATTCGATTTTTGGGGTTTTCCGACTTTTCCGGTGAATTTTTCAAAATTTTTTTCTATAAGAACCAACTCCTGGCAATTGCGAACACAACAAAAAAAGATTGAGCCAAATCGGCTCAGCCGCTCTCAACCAATCTTATATATATAGATTACAAGTTTGTTTAAAGTTAGAAGAAAAGAGAATTTCTTGGTCCTGGACTAACACAATAATACAATACTTAAAATGAGTCAACAAGCACAAATTAAGAAACACATTTAAATATTAGAGAAAGAATTTCTCTTCATAAACAACTTTTATTTACAACTATTGAATTGGAAAACATTTTAGTATTAATAAAGTTTAAATCGGCATTTGGCGTTACCTGAAAAATTTGTCTACTATTTTTAACTGTGCTAATATTACGAAATCTCTTATTTAGTAACTTTTTAGTTGATGTGTATTCTAATTTAGATACATAGTCAAAGTGCACGGACTTAATGTTACTTCTAAATTTACACCATTTAAAAAATTCTTCTATATTATTGTCAACAGTTCTCTTAATGCTGCCTCCTATACCATCTGATGGTTCCTTTCCATGGCTAGGAGCAATTAAATTCCATTCGCAGTCAACGCCAAAATCCGCCTTGTGATAGTTGATGTTTACAAAATTTTTCTTGTTTTTGAATTGGGATACAGCTCCATCAGAATTTTGAAGATTCTGATAAAATATTGGCAATTTCATCAACTAAAGACGTGATCTTTAACAGTTTGTATATATTTTGAACGGAAATCCAATTATTGTATGTCGCTTCATCTCTGCACTGCATTCGACATGTTTTGGCTCTGAGTCACAATATACCCTCATTTTCACGTTGATAGCACTTGAACCATTAAGATTGTCGTTATGGTTTCTTCAGCAAAGTTGTTGCGCAGGTCAAGACCAACAACTTTGCCGAACATATCAAGACCGAAAAACCACATCTAATTTTTTTTTGCTTTTCATTTCGACGAAAAACACTGTTTTTATCATTTTTTATCATTTTGTTGAATTTAAATCGAGTAGAATCGATCGAATAAACATCTCATCGACAAATATAGATACAATAAAAACAATTTAAAAGAAAGTTAAATCGATTCAATTGATTTTATGGTGACTTTTCCTAAAAAACAAATTCCTAAAAAATTAACATTTTTCTTTTCTTGGGCAAAACTATGACGTGCCGTTGCGATAGTGGATAAAAATCCTGGATTTTCCATCCCATCCTTTTAACCAATTACGTCACGTAAATTATCACTTTGGACGGCAGTTCAAACGAGTGACGAAAGCACCTACTGTGCTGGAAGTCGAACTCGTATATATACAGCTAGTTTCGAACTTTTTCCCTTTGAGGCCGCCAGGATCATATTATATACCATTGGTCTATTATACCAAAGGTCTTGAAAAGTAGACCCAAATAATGTATAAAAGCTGGAATTTCTACCAACATTGAATGGAGATATGACCTTCCGAAAATTGCCCCAAAAAATTAGTTTTTCAGGTATAACTGCCCTAAAAAGTGCCCAATTATTTTTCAACTAGCAAATTATGATTGTAGATGTCGATACCAATTCAACGACACCTGAAACGTTCAAAACGGATAATTTTGACCAAAGTTATGACATTTGGAAATTTTTCTATGACGTCACCATATAATCTTGTTACAGGCTGGCTACTGCCAACCTGCAGATTTCACTAAGCGCATGCAGAGGCCTCCACGGTGATTTTTGCCGGCTACGTTCTCAGGGAGAAGTGCTAAGGTCGTGGGGTTTGAGGCTTGCATGACGCTCCTGGCTTACACCGTGATCATACAGAAAGTTAGGGGAACGCAAATAATAATGAAACCGAGTTCCGCCGAAATTCGTCGGCCGGAACCTGAGGAACGAACACAACAAAATTATAAACCGGTAGAGGTGCCTTGGTGCGCGCATCCATTCGAATTCAAACAGGGCAAATCCCCGGTTACGAAATTGGATGCGGGCACCAAGGGACCGCAAACACTAAACCGACACAGAGGGAGTCTCCGCTCCCATCATACCACACCAAAAAAATTTTAATAATTCATTTTATTTATATTTTTTTTTTTAAAGAAAACAAAAAAAAAAACAACTTCCCACGCGAAACAAAAGAAGAAAGAGAAAGAACGAGAGGGAGAAAGAACAATGCGTACCGAGCGCGCACCCGCTGTGCGGCGCTCGATCACAAAAATTTTGAAAATTATTATATAGGAATATAATAAAAATATATATAAAAGAAATAAAATCAAAAAAAAATTAAAATAAAAATAAAAAATTGTACCTTAATTATGTAATTTAAAAAAACTGTTGCGGCCTTGGTGCCGTTGTTGTTGTGGGGCCTCTCCCCGATAAAAAATTGAGTTGCGGCCTTGCGCGGCCGTCGTTGCGGCAGACCACCGATAAATAAAACAAGCCGGTTGGCTACCCCGTTGCGGCAGACCACCGATAAATAAACCAATAGCCGGTTGGCCACCCGTATTGTTGCGGGGCCTTTCCCCGTTACCAAATATGAATGACACGCGATGCCGGTTGGCAACCCGTATGTACTACTACGGCTGTCCTCAACTGGCCGCCGAATCCGCACCCCGCCTTCGCGCTCGAGCGCTTGCCTGGTTGGGCACTTAAAAAAATGTGGAGCGTTCTTTCGCCTTATCTGTCAAAATGTTGCGGCTCAACAGCCGAGAAATGTATTGGCCTTGACTGGCCACCAAAATAGGTTGGGCGTTGTCTCACCAACCGTAAATGCTGCGCCCATTAAACTATATGACACCAGTAATTCGGTACCCGTAGATAATTTGGCACACGATGATAAAGCGGTACCCCGAAGAAAATGTGGTACACATTAATAATACTGAACCCGTTAGAAATTGTTGAATGGCCTCAAATCGCCACCCGTTATAACTGTAGTGGCCTCACTTGGTCCCCCGTTGATAAGTTTCGACTCACGTGAATAATTTGTGGCACCCTTAAAATTTTGGCACTCTTTGGAAATACGGTACCGTTGGATAATGCGGTAACCGTATTAGTAAGCGATCTCGCACGCACCTCTTTTTACATTGCTCTATGTAGTAATACGTAACGCGTTTTGGTAATCACTCAGGCTACATAACCGAATCTCAGCCTTCTTTATGGCCTTAATCACTTTGATATTCCGCGCACAATAACTATACACATAAGACGAGTTATTTGAGATTAATTATCGACGGCTTCGATATTCCGTAGATTTTCACTTTGGGTATGCCAAAACCAAATATTCAACACAAAAAAAAAGTCTTACTATTCCACCAAAAATATTTATATTTTTCTCAATTAATTTCACCACATATAAATTTTCTCAATATTTCGAGTTGTATTTACATACATAATTATTATAATCTTTATTATTTATCCAAGGGCCAAGCGCCGATAAAAAAAAACCTTTTCTTATTTTTATTTATTTGCTTTATACGAAAAAAAAAAAACTCAAACGAGATTCAAAAACTAAACTTTTCTTATATCTCAAAAGAAAAAAAACGAGACTCCTCTCACATCAAAAACCAAAACTCTTTCAAAATCACCACTCGACTTATAAAAAAACCAAAACTCGAATGAATAAAAGCCAAAAAAAATTCGAGCGCCGCACAACTCGTAAAACGTTCTAGAAGAAATTAATCTCTCTTCTCTGTCTCTCCTTTATATCAAACTTTCGTTGGTATAAAAGAGAGACATATAAGAAAAAACATTTTTTCCAAAACGTTTTACTTTGCACACACTCGATGCGCATTGTTCTCTCTTTTCCCCATTCTTTCTCACCTCTGCGCCACCACGCGATGGGGCACAAAACAAAACGTCGAGAGTGCGTTCATAACACATTCGAGGTGAATAAAAAAAATAAGAGAAGATGGTTGCGACTACACAGTCGTAACAATCTTTAGATTTGCTATATATGTTTGTTTGTTGGTCCGTACTTCTTTCATTTGATCTCATATTTTCAGGGTTTGTAGTACTTGAACAACTAAGCAACTTTTGTTCTACAACTTTTTGATTTGGCCGCCATGTTGGCCGCGGCCAGCCTCTGAAAGGCCATTTTTGGCCATTTTAGCCACACTCACAGCGCTGAACTTATTTGACATACCCCGGACAGGTATGTATTGACAGCTATCAAATAGCATATAAAAAAAATTCAAAAAATTAAGGTTGAAGGTCATTTTGGCCAAAAAACTGAAAAATGTCAAATCGGCCGGCCACATTCGGCCAAATTGCTAAAAAATTAGCCCAAAACTTTTGGTTCATATTTTCAGGATTATTAGCCACAAACCTCACCTACAATATGACATTAACCATTTGTCCCAGAAAATTCGTATATTTTAAATATTGACCTCCATAACTTAAAAACCACCAAAATTGTTTACAAAATTTCATTTTTTGGCTCAAATGCACCCTAATATCGGTCCGTTGCGGTTCATAATGATAGTGAATCAACGTATTACAATGGAACAAATATAAATACATCATATTATTATCATTGCTACGAGAATTTTTACCAGTGACCGTTTTTTCATAACAAAAAAAAAATGAAAAAACTGACAAATGGATGTGATCGAAAAAATCACCAAAAACATTGAACATTTATTTGGCAGTCTCCTTGCATAAAATCGATATTTTTTTTTTATGATGATTTCTTTATACAGTAGATGTTGTCTTCCGTCCAATCGCATGAAGATGGAATATCAGCGAGAGGGTAGCTACCATTAATTTTTGTTTCCAACTAACACACTAAAATATGTATATTTTGTTGTATTGTTCAAGAAATCAAAAATGAATTGCTATCGAGTGTGTGTGAACTGTTTTCACTGACAACAATAAAACGAATCGCAATTCAATTCACTTTCAATTTGCCGTGCTAAAATCATTGATATCAAATAAAAACCTCTCAACGAGGTAAATGTTCGAGTGGAGAAAGCCGAATTCAATTCACAAAATTTCTGATATCAAATTTGTGCCGAAAAAAACAATTGCATTCGATTTGTCAACGATTTTTCGGAATGTTAGTGCACAACAGACACGCCGCTTTGCATACAAAAAAGTTGAAAAAAATTAAAAAATAATCTGTGATAGAAAAATCCGAGATTTTTATCCACTATCGGAACGGCACGCCATTGTTTTGTCAAAGAGAGGAAAAATGTTAATTTTTTAGGATTTTTTTTAAGAAAAATCACCATAAAATCAATTGAATCGATTTAACTTTCTTTTAAATTGTTTCTATTGTATCTATATTTGTCGATGCGATGTTTATTCGATCGATTCTATTCGATTTAAATTCAACAAAATGATAAAAATGATAAAAACAGTATTTTTCGTCGAAATGAAACTGCGCAACAACTTTGCTGAAGAAACCATAACGAAAATCTTAATGGTTCAAGAGCTATCAACGTGAAAATGAGGGTATATTTTGACTCAGAGCCAAAACATGTCGAATGTGATATCTCAAAAATGGGGACTAACTTTAAAATGGGACTAGCACCGTTGAACTCAGCATACTCGAATTAGGTTTACCCCCTGGGTGCCCAGCTTGTCACGAAAAAAAAGTTTGCAATTCAAGCACAGTGTAATCTTACCTTCAAACAATCCCACGTCAAATTTTCACAAGATATGTTCTTTAATAACTGTTTTTCATTCATCTTTCTTTTCAAGTCGTGGGTTCGAGAGAGCTGACGACTGATGTCCATACTTCTGTAGAATTCCTCTATTAATGTAATTGTTTCAAGAGAGACTCCATATGTCAGGTCCATCAGGTCCTGGCAAGCTACCATGTCCGTGGTCTTTGATGAGATTTTTCGACATTTCTGCCATATATTTCGAAGTATTAAATGTATCCATAATTTTAGCCATTGACTAATTCTCTGGTAACAAAGTTAAGAGGAACATCTATTGGTAATATTTTTGGAACCGGTATGCGTAGCACATTTTCACACGTGAGTTTTACTACTTTTCCTAGTTGTTTTTTGTTATAACCTGGCTCAATGAGCCTGTGTTTATTTGCTGGTGATCCACCCAATCGTATACATATTTCAGAGAACTCTTCCATATAACCTTCTCGGAACATTTTCGTTGGTGGTAGTGATATCGACTCCGACTGATTTGATGAAGACCCAGATGATGATGGAAGTTGACTTACAAACTCGGAAGCTGGGTTTGGTATAATTGGCACATCGTTTAATTTGTATAATTTTATGCTGCATCCACTGAATGATCCACCTAGCATTTTATATTCCAAAATCGCTTAGACCGAGTTCCTTAACGTAAAAGGCCAAGCAATTTGATAATTTAAGAAAACTTTTAATATTTTATTCTGCTAGAATGTTTTCCATTGGGAAAAATAAGTATCTCTCTTTTCCAATAGAACTGCTTCTTGTGGTGAGGAGAGCAAACTAATTCATGTACGCGTACGAGACCATGTAAAGTTTTTAGCATATTTAGTTGCGTCCGCACAAATTTGATATATTTATCTAAATCAAGTTGGGTTAGTGTTTAATAAACAAGGACTTGTAATCACAAGAAAAAATTGTGAAAGCTCTCCGGTTTAATAAACTTCATAAGCAGTTTACGTAAGCCAATTTTATCATTTTTTTAACTAATTTTTACAACAGGTCATAAAAGCTCTACCAAATTTAAGTATCCAATTTAAAAAAAAAAAAAAAAACATCAGGTTCCACAAATCTTATTCTACTCCAAAATTCTCCAACAGTAAAATAGCCAATTATTATTTTTAATTATAGTTGAAAGCTCGTAAAATAAACATAAAATTATAGTTAACGGGCGAATGATGGTCATGCACTGGTGTTGTGTATATGGTCATGGAAATAAGGACGATTTCTCGAATGCAGTTTTTTGTTATTATCCGAATTTCGTACATTAAGAATAGAAAAACCAAAATTTTCCAATATCATTAAAAGCTTTTATATTTTTGTTTTGTTTCTCTGTCTTTTTATTATACTGTTTTGGTGTGTGTTTGGATAAGTATTATCCTTTTGGGGATTCGAATATGGTAACGCAAAATCCAAAAAATACACAATACTAATATAATCGGTATTTTTAATCTACCTTCAAAAAATACCAACAACAAAAACGAAGAAAATGTCAAAATGATATTAAATTTTCATTTGTTTTTTTTTATTTATATAAATTTTTCCTCCCGAACATTTTTTTTTGTATATTCCAACTAAAATAAAAGCAAAATTTAAATTGGAATTGATTTTGACATGATTGATGATTATTCGATTGATATACAGATACACCATATACATTTTATAAAGCACCCGTAACTGAAATCCGAAAAAGCTTTTCATTTTTTCAGGTGGAATATTAACAAAAAAAAAAGGATTTTTGTTTTGTTGTTCCTAAAGTACTTACATTTTTCTGGATATTGGTCAATCCTTTAAGTACTTGTTAATGTTAATAACATACACACCTCCTTTATATATTTAGGGTACCCGTACAGTAATTCTCATAATACTTCAAATATGTCAAATCTGAATAGTCTGTATATATATATAGAGACCGTTAACATGCATCATATACATATATTGTGTGGGTGGGATGGGATGACTGGGAGACATAATAAAAGCTTCTCTCATTATATATTTAATACACAAATAAAATAATAATATAAACTTTTATTTTTAAATGTCAATTCGATTTAATTTTGAAAAATTATTTTGAAATCGGAAAAATAAAGTTTGAGAGTTTCAAAATGTGATTATGGTATATATATGATTTGGGATACGAGTGTGTATATAATATACGGTTGATGAATTGTTCGAAAGTTGAATGTGGGAGGTTAAGCACTAGACACGATATGATATCTGGTTTCAATATGCAATAAATCCAAATCGAATTTGTTGATAAATTTATGGCATAAATATTCTCTGGCGGGGGGCAGCCTCAAAAATTTTACATCGTCCCGTATTATCTCTCTATAAAGGAGGCGCGATGTAGGTCATGATTTATGAAACGAAATTTTTGTTCATCTTAATTTTAACTTCGTTATATTACATTTATTGCCCCTCGCCTTTTAATAACTTGTGCGATAATTAAATTGTCCTACATTTTATTTAGCGTAGCAAAATAATTTTCATTTTTAGCTTTGGTATTGTTCTACTAACTTCACACCATAAACATTTATACATAAAATGTTTGAATTTTTTTTTTAAATTAATGTCTTTTATATTATATAAAATTAAATAAAAATTAATTTTCTTATGGTTTGATATTTTTTTTGTCGTTTTTTTTTTGTTTAAAGAAGGAAGAAACATGTCTTTGTTTTTATTTCGTTTTTGGCTTTTATGTACGGAGCAGAATGTAGTATAAACATCACTAAAATCTTTTTTTCCTTTAATGTATCTATATCGTTCATGATTGTACAGGGATGCATCGTATAACGCGAGATAAATATTTTGTGGAGTGTGTGGCAGTTAAAAATATCTTAGAACCCGAAAATATCATATTGGATACAATTAGGCTGCCAATATTGTTTGGCCAAGTTGCTTTAAAAAACTTGCTTAAAATCTATAATTTTGCTCAATATGTAATTGCTCAATTTTTTTTATTGAAATAAGTTACTGAACTTAAAACAGCTGCTCAAATTTATAATACACTGTGGTTCACTTGCAATTTTACTTTTAAATATAAATTTTACTGTAATTTCTCGCGGCACTAAGGATATAATTTTATTGAGAAGAAAAAGAAATTAATACTCAGTAAAACAGTAATGAAGAAAAATTTAAACATAGCAATCTAACTGCGCTTTCCTTTGTTTGGGAATATAGTTTAAACGCATTTTATCGTTTCACTTGAATAGACGCATCGTAAAATTTAAGTATTTGTGAGTAAATTTCGAAAATTTTGTTCAAGATTTTCAAAATAAGTATTCAGTAGCTGATCAAGAATTAAAATTGGTAGGAAAAATATTTTAAATGTGACAGGAGGGGCAAAAACCGATCCCTACCACCACGGAGGGATTTTTCAACCGTGCTATAGCTTGTAAAATCGAGCGAAGTGAGCATGCTGTGTGAAATTATTTAAAAGAAGAAACTGCAAAGGAAGGTCGGCGAAAGCTCTGACTTCGTGCCATCATATCAACAGTTCGCAGATCAATTTTAAGTGCTTCATTTTAAAAATTAAAAAAAACACCTCTAAACTCTAAACGCAAGCAACAAAGATAGAAATTCGCCAAGCAGCACACGACTTGAGATGTGTATCCGCAAACAATGCATAATAATTGGAAAAAAGTTATTTTTTCGGATGAGAAAATATTTAACTTAGATGGACCAGTTGACTCGCATTCATGCCAGAGAAGGTGCTATAAAATGGAATTTTGTTTCCAATAAAATGGCTGGAAATTCATATAAGGGTATGCTGCAATCAGTTTTTCCATAAACAGCTTTTAGTATTTAGGCAGTATAATGTGCCCATACACAATGCCCGGGCTGTAAAGTCGTTTATTGCGAGTCAAAACGTTGAGTTATTACCCTGGCCACCTTATTCCCCTGATTTAAATTTCATCAAAAACGTTTCGGGCTGGCTCACTCACAAATGTTATGAAGGGGGAAAACAATACGAATCCAACGGATAGCTGATTACAGGATTGAAGCTGCCATAAAATTTGAACTTATCTTTAAAAAAATTGCAAGACAATTTAATTTGCATTCTCAGAATAATTATCGATTATGGATTTATCGTGTAAAGTTTTCTCTCTCTTCTCAATAAAAATATTTTCTTGGTTTCGTGACCGCCTGAACATCCAAGTGATGTTTTAACTGACATTGGTCTGATGAAACCGAATATTTTAATGCAGGAATGTGAAGCTAACCGCTAATCGTTTGTTTACTGGATTAACCGGAAGTCCTTCGAGTATATTACTGGTCCACATCCCATTTGTAATTGAAGATCGTAGTTATTTGTATTATTTTTTTTAAAATCAAATGACTGGTAATCAAATGACTTTCATACATAGTGCATACAGATTTCTTAGATAGAACCAACAGCACTATCAATGCTGTTTTTGGATAAGGCTGCAACGTTCGCTGGTTCTTTTACAAGAGTTTTGGTGCCAAGGTTAGAGCTTGCATTTTTATTTCTCATAATGTCAGTGAAACCCTTGAATGCTTCTGACCTCAAATAGGGGTTCATCTCTGCTCAACTATCCAAGCTCTTCTTAACATGAAATTCTGAATAAAGCGTGTGACCCAACTTTTGTAAATTATATAAGGAGGGAACTGTTTGATACTAATTTTTGTATTTTGTCATTTATTGATTTGGTATTCAACTGAAAAGTGACTTATGATATTCTTTCCTTAGACTCACATGTGTATCGCTTTTAATATAAACAAAAAAGACCAATTCTTAAATTTTACCGTAATAATCTTTTGGCAGACGCAAAGTTATCTTAATCCCTAAAGCTGGCAGGTCGGATTACACTGATCCTATAGCATTTAGGTCTATTAGCTCGTCGATTTATCAGAAATCACCAATTACCCAATTTTCCACTCTGTCCTTCAGTCTCAGTTAAAGTCTCCGAAGGTTGCTCTCAGGAAGGTGTTTTGTCACAACTCAAATCTGGCTTTATTGCTCAGAGCTATACTGATGATCTAGTCGTCACTGTTTCAGGTAAACACTGAATAAACCTGGTGCTATCAGGTGGTGCCTTGAGAGGGGTTGTACACTTCACAAAGCCACTGAACTTCTTTTCGTAATCTAGAGGAGCATTTTAGAAGTCCTGTGGTTTGACTTCCAAATTGTTGATATTTATTTACAAATCGTCGGTTTTATCTATGTTATCTCATGCTTCTGTTATTTAGTGTTCGTGGTAAAATCGAATCCTTTAGCGAAAATTAACGGACTACAGGGTATGGTGTGCAGGGCTACAGGGTTGCAGTTTTCATTTTGGAAACTGAACAACCAACTGAAATCATAAAAAATTATTTTCGGTCTACGTAGCTCTTAAGAGATTCATGCGCTGGCCACTTGGTAAGACGGTTTCAACGTCTTGGTCAGTTATTACCTAATTGTCGTGAATAATGAATCGTCTCACTCAAAAACTGTAACGGTAACAATCGGTAACAAACAGTGTAATTACAATAGCATGGGCGATGTGACAAAAATTAAGTTATTTCCACCTCTGAATCAAACACAAAAGAAAACCATATCCTCTGAGTTATATAGAGACAAGGTCCGCTTGATTTGGCAGAAACAGGGAATAAAGTTACTTCAGTCGGTACAAAGCCCAGTGAACATCCTGTTTCAGTCCAGTTCGTTGAATTTCAGATTAAATCCGAAATTCAAACCCGTTAAATTAGAAGTCAGTACGGCGGAAACAAAATCCTTGATTAATTCAATCCTTCTTTCGAATAATCAAGAAGATTCCTTACTTCTTCCACTACACGATACCTTCCACAAGATTCATTACTTAAAATGCACAAATGGAAACTACCTTTGTCGGGACAACTTTTGGCTCACCAATTCAAATAAGATTTCATTATTGAAATTGGTAAACGATTTACATATTTTATTACGAAAGACAGTCTTAGAATGGAACTGGTCGTTCTTGCAATGCAATAGTTTTCTTTTTAGGGAAAATTTAGCAAAAAATGTGGGAAGTTGATTTCAAGACAGAAAACGGGTCTCGAAATCCGTCAGTCTCTCGCACCTTGAAAATCGAAGCATCGGAAAAATTTGATCAACGTGTTGAGATCAAAATGCTATTTATACTGAATATTCTTCCGGCTATTCGAGCGTACCTATGCCAGACACAACATTTTCAAATTTACAATCATGTCAAAGTCCTACTCATTGTTGTAAAAGCATAATGTCGAAATTAGAATTCGTTTATAACGTGTCACAATCAGGATCTAATGGAAAGTTCTTAAGTTCATTTCTCGTTAGACCCCAACTTTTCTAATCTTTAACCTATTCAATTCTAAAAATCAAATTTAGTAAATGGTTTTGAGTCTGTTTTTAATTTACGTAAGTTGATGATATGTCTTGTTACCAGGAGGCCTTTTTACAGATCCCGTTGGGTACACAGAACCAAATTCACACCAATTCATCGTTATGCGCTTCAACCTATGTGCAATGCTTCACAAACATTGTGCAGGCTAATGCATCACGATCTTCACAAAAATATCGAGAACTGGACCCGGAAAATGTGACTATTTTGAAATTTGTAACGAATCTTACTGCGAACAGTGATTCGTTTACTCATTCACAGGAAAAACTCGTGTGGCGAGAGGGGATCTTTTTATAACACCGTTTGTGTTGGAGAGTGTTTAACGTTGAACAAGATAATTAAGGGGTAATTTTTTTTTGTTAAGCTCTACGAAATGTTCAAATCCAATTGGTGATGAACTCGCTAATCATGGTTGGAGACCTGAAAACGCCAAATAACTAAAAATATTGTTTTGCATTATAGCATTCGACGCCTCCTATTTTTATTTCTTCCGTTATGCGTGAATTCCACAGTGAAACAATTTTTTGTCCCCCCTGTCGAAGTTTGCAAAATTTCAAAATATAATAAAAAGAAAATTGATGTATAAGCGAATATCGTATTGAAAAATAAAATAAGAAAGATAACATTTTCTTATTTAGTTGTTGGTTTTATTTATTTCCTACATACAACTTTGTTAGCACAGAAGAAACAAATGCAAATATGCGACTTACACGCGCGACTAAGAAACTATTAATCACTTAAGTGATGTGCCCGAGCATGACTCGGGGGCATAGTTCGATTGTTTTTTTGATTTGCCCGAGTCTTGCTCGGGGTAGAGAGTAATTTATTCAAGTATTGCCCATTATTTGTTTCTGGCAATGCGTGGTTGCCACGCCAAAAAACTGTTCTTCTTTTGCGGCAAATCAGTTATCGAATTTTTGTAGGAAGTGGAGTGCTCCTCAGCAAGCCCGTGCCCCATCGATGCGAATAAGTGATAATCGGACGAAGCCAAGTCTGGCAAGTAAATCGCATGTGAATTTATTTCCCAATTAAGTGCGCTTCCGACGTTTCCATGACCGGTTTTGCTTTTGTGATGATGCATTGTCATGAAACAAAATCATTTTGTGTTGCCTTTTATCATATTCTGGTTGTTTTTCACGCAAAGCTCGATTGAAATTGATCATTTGTTGTATGTAGCGTTCAGCGTTTATGGTTTCACAAGCTTTTAGCAGCTCAAAATAAATCACACTCTTCTGATCCCACCAAATATAGAGCATTGTCTTCCGTCCGAAGCGATTTGGCCTTACAGTCGATCTCGATGGTTGTCCTGAACCAACCCAAAACATTTTGCGCTTTTGGTTCTCAAAATATATCCATTTTTCATCGCCAATCACAATTCGATGGAAAAATAATTTTCTTTTGTATCTGGCGAGCAACATTTCGCAAGTGGTTTTTCTATGTTCAAGTTGCATTTCATTCGATTTATGCGGAATCTATTTTCCCAGCTTTTGAATTTTTTGGTGGTCTTCCACGTTCTTTGTTTCTCACGTCAAAATCACCACTTTTCAATTTATTAAAGCACTCATAGCATTGTGATTTACCAAATGCATGCTTACCGTAAGCTTTGACAAAAAATTGATGTGATTCTGCAGTAGTTTTCTTCAAATGATAACAAAAAATTAATGATCGCAAATCGTAATATATATGCACAAAATTCGACTCTTTTAATACGTGAAAAACGATGACGTGGTTTGTCGAAAGGTACGTTGACAGGTGGCGTCATTTATTGGTGAATTCCGGTTTCATATTTACACACCTCCTGGCTCTATAATAGAATAATTCCGCTCCCCAAGAATTGGGAATAATTTCTTTTTGTAGCAGCTATTCCCCAAACATTTTCCCCAATTCCCCACCAGTTAATTCTGGCGATTGGGGGAATAAATTTACGGGAAAAATTTATTAAAGTAAAAAATTTTATATTTCCAATTGATACTACCAGTTTTCAGTATAAATTTACAGCCATAATATTGCTATAAGTAAACATGTATAATAAGTTTTCGTTATTCCTAGTTAATTCTTTCCTAAAATTATTTCCTAATGGGGAATAATTTTTTCGCATAAAATGTTTTTCCCAAAAGCCAGAATACACTTTGGGGGAAAGTGAATAAAACTGCTAGAAAATTTAAAATTTCCATTTCCCGGAAATTACCAGAATAGGGCAACTGATACATATATACTTTAGTAAATTTTAAACCGTAACACCAAATTATGAAGTATGAAAGTTAAAGATGATGAAAAAATAAAGTTCCCAAGTAGCAATTTTTGAACGTTTTTGAAATTATTTCAGACACGTTTCCGACGCGTCACGAAGCGTTAGCAGATACTGCTTTTGGCCGCAGTTTTTGATACCATCTCATTTTATTTTTCCACATCAAACATCATACAATAAAAATTGTAAATAAGTTGGTAATCTCAATTAAATTAAATTAAATTTTGGTCAGGTCGAGTTACCCAAACTTCGCTGGCCTTAATTGAGCGGAATGATTTTTTTCTTCCTCCGATAATGGCTCTTTGGCCGCCATCATCGAGTCTATGGTATCTATCAATAACCGATTTGTTTCTTTGGTTTTTGTTATATTTAAATCGGAAAATATTGTTTCCGCTGCTCTCGAATTGTGGGGAAAACTCATTAAGCTATTCATAAACGTGGCTAATTTTCTAAACATAATGCTCGTTTATTAAGTTTCTAATAGATCAAATTTTAGACCAGAACTCCTCAATATCATTGGTATTTAAATTTTAATATGGGGACAGTTTCAAAACTTTAAGGTCGTCGTTGTTTGTCGTCATTTGATATCAAATTTGGAAATGAATTCAGCAAAAATATGGCGGACACATTTGATGGAGCTAAATTTTCTGGACTGATAAGAGCTAATTGCTCAATCGTCGGATTCTTGAAATTAAATCGCGATTTAATTTGCCCAGCGAGTTCAATGTAAAATGTTTTAATATTTTCGGCCATTTCGAGCATTTTATCTTTTTAACATATGCATATGCAGTTAGGGTTTACAAAGTTACTCAATATCAGTTTGAAATTAGTTTCCATACTTTCATATATTTCAGACTGAAGCTCGAGATTCATTTTGTTTCCTACTTTTAGTTTAGCATGTACGATAAAAAATTCGATTTCAAGTGAAAGCCATCGTATTTGTGCAAGTCCAAGAATTTTATGAGGCTTTAATGAGTAATATTCTTGGAAATATTGTAATTCAATGCATCTTTTTGAACTATGCGCAAAAAATTTAAAAATATTTTGAGCCAACTACTCAACACATTGTTACAGGCTGGCTACTGCCAACCTGCAGATATTCACTAAGCTCCTGCAGAGGCCTCCACGGTGATGTTTTGCCGGCTACGTTCTCAGCGAGAAGTGCGAGGGTCGTGGGGTTTGAGGCATGCAGGGCTCCTGGCCTACACCGTGATTAACAGAAAGTTGGGGAAACGCAAATAATAAATAAAAACCGTAGTTCCGCCGAAATTCGTCGGCCGGAACCTGAGGAACGAACAACTCTAAAATTATAAACCGAGAACGGTGCCTTGGTGCGCGCATCCATCCGAATTCAAACGGGGCCAAGCCCTGGTTACGGAATTGGATGCGGGCACCAAGGGACCGCCAACACTAAACCGACACAGAGGGAGTCTCCGCTCCCATCATACACAACCGAAAAATAATTTAGTATTTCATTTTATTTAAATAAAAAAAAAAAACAACGAAACAAAGAAAACCAGCTTCCCAAAAACGGAAAAGGAGGGAACGAGAGAGAGAGCGAGAGAGAGAACAGCAATGCGCATCGAGCGCGCACCCGCTGTGCGGCGCTCGATCACAAAACTTTGAAAATTTAATATAATATACAAAATATAAAAAAGATTAAATCAAAAAAAAAATATAAATAAAAAATGGTACCTTAATATATTAAATACAACAAATTGTTGCGGCCTTGCGCGGCCGTCATGCCACACCTGGACCGTTGCGGCTTTGTGTGCCGTTACGCCACCGTTTCGACCTTGGTGCCGTATTGTTGCGGGGCCTCTCCCCGATACCAATATAAATAAAAAAATCAATAGCTGGCTGGCTACCGTTAGTTGCGGATGCGGGGCTTTATATGCCTTCGTTGGGCTTTGTATGCCTTTGTTGGGCTTTGTATGCCTTTGTTGGGCTTTGTATGCCTTCGTTGGGCTTTGTATGCCTTTGTTGGGCTTTGTATGCCTTCGTTGGGCTTTGTATGCCTTCGTTGGGCTTTGTATGCCTTCGTTGGGCGTCCTTCGCCTTAAGGAAAAATAGCAAAAAAAATGAGTGACGTCAACTGGCCACCCTGTACTGTACCGTTGCGGCACACCCTGGCCGGTAAATACTTTAAATAATACGGCTGGCCTCAACTGGCCGCCGGATCCGTCCACTGTTGCCTGGTTTGGCAATATCAATCAATGTTGGGCGTCCGTACGCCTTAACCGTTGAATTTCCTTGATAGGCCGCCGAAATTAAATTGTTGGACGTTGGCATTCCAAAATGACCTTGATAGGACGCCAAAACGTTGGTCGTTATCTCGCCTTGGATCGCAGATTATAATATTAGGCGTTGACTCGCCTTAACCCGCACTACAGAATTTATTGTGCGACGTCTTTCCACCGATATTCCACTCAACAAAACACTAAACGGTATGGTTTGCCAACGTACACCGCCCTTGTCGATGATAATAATTGAATTTTTGTTGCGGCGTCTTTTCACCGATATTCCACTTAAACTGTACGGTTTGCAAATGTACACGCACAAACTTTTACGTTCCCAACCAAGAGAACAAAAAACAAATCGTCACCAATAATTTTATTTACAATCCATATATTTATTGCCAATGAGACACAATAATTGTTTATATTTATTACAAAATATTTTACAGTAACTTTATATAATTTTTTTTTTCACGAATAAAAATACAGAACTCATATACAAAATGACGATCTAATTCTATCCAATTTAACTGAACTTCTTCTTATTTTTTTTTTGTTTTCATAAAATCACAAAACAAAACTTGATTTTACTTATAAAAACCAAACTCTATCCAAAAAAAAAAACTCGAATCTTTATACCAATCTTCACTCTATATAAATCACTACCCGAATGACAAACAAAAAAAATATTCGAGCGTCGCACAGCTCGTAAAACGTTCTAGAAGAAATTAATCTCTCTTCTCTGTCTCTCCCTTATATCAAATTTTCGTTGATATAAGGGAGATAGACATATAAGAAAAACATTTCTTCCAAAACGTTTTACTTTGCACACACTCGATGCGCATTGTTCTCTCTCTCTCGTCTTCTCTTCACCTCCGCGCCACCACACAATGGGGAACAAAACAAAACGTCGCGGGTGCGTTCACAGACAAATACAGAGGTGAATAAAAACATAAGAGAAGATGGACGAAACGAAGACAACAACTGGGGTGAATAAAATAACAAACAAAAAAAAAAATCGTCGTTGCGACCATACAGTCGTAACAAACGTGGGAACGTCCCACACCCTGAGATGTCTCATAAACCGGGCCTAAAATACAACAATACGAAAGAAAACAGTTCAATTGAATTGTACATCCATTGTACCGCGACAAACTAATTTTTCGATCGAGGAAAACATGCGTCACGTGCGGATATCTTTTACATGATACGTGCCCAATGATTTGCCATTCAAATCTTCGACCGCGTACGCCACTTGTCCGACTTTACTGGTAATAACCGCGGGTTTAAATTTACCAGCCAATTTAGCGGAAAATTTATTCGGTGCATCGCTCAAAACAAACGAACGAATGAAGACGGGTTGTCCGACTCGAAAAGTGCGCTTAGCACTACGTAAATTATAGTGCTGAGCCCCCTTTTCGTGTGCCACACGTAAATAATGTGTTATACGATCCTTTAACAAGTTTACTCGATCTGGCTTAGCCCACACCTGGACTTCGCTGGGATCATGTTCATCGAGTAATCTTCTTAACGCATAGTCCGAACCGTGCATCGACATATGTTGACCGAACACGACATAATGAGGGGAATAATGTAAGGTATCATGAATGGCATTACGTAAAGCAGCCGCAATTTCTTGTAAGTTTTTGTCCCACAAATTATGATCGTGATCGCTCAAATAAGATCGAATGCTGGCAATTAGGGTTCGATTAACACGCTCGGATGCGTTGCTTTGGGGCGAATACACCGGCGTACGAATATGCTTTACACCATATTTGGACAACAAATCTTTAAATAAGTTCGAGGTAAATTGCTTCCCATTGTCAGAGGTGATTATTTCGGGGACCGAGAACAACAGAAATACATCGTTTTCCAAAAATCGACATAGCAAAGATGCGGAAGCTTCACGCAAAGGTTTTACAACTACAAATTTTGAGTAATGATCCAAGATGATAACGATGCAAGTATTACCGAGTTTCGAACGTGGATACGGACCCAAAAAATCTACATACAATTTTTGAAACGGGCGAGTTGACGTGACCTGAGCTCCAATGGCTGGTTGTGTAGAGAAATTAACAGCTTTGTTCATTTTACATTTAGTGCAGCTAGCAACGTACTGTTTAACTTGTTTTGCCATTTGAGGCCAGTAAAATTGACGCTGAAGGCGTTCGAGAGTTTTGCTGCCGCCTAAATGTGCTGAAGTGGGAGGTACGTGAGCCTGTTCGATTAGTGATTGGGTCAAGCTATTCGGAATAACTAATTTCCAGTTCGAAAGGTCGGTATCCGCATATTTAAAACCAAACGAAGGGGATATTAATAATTTATCATCCTGGATTTTGTAGTTGTGCGAACAATCTTTTAAGGAACGAATTTTCGCGATCTGATCGACGTAATCTGGATCTTGGAACGCAACCGAATTTTGATCAACGTGCAGAATGGGGACTGAAGAAGGTATTAACGCATTCACGGAACGGTCGATGTTTTTACTCGACAAGACTGGATCTCCAAATTGAACACCAGGATCAGGCGTGCTCTTACTTTCGGAATCATCCTCACAAGGAGCGGATTCATCCGGAAAAGCTCGAGACAACGCATCAGGTACAACGTTAACTGAACCTTTTCGGTATCCAATCTGAAAATCCAGCGCTTGGAGTTTAAGACTCCATCTCGCCAAACGTCCGGAGAGGTCTTTTTGACTCATTAACCAGCGCAAACTGGAATGGTCAGTATAAATGACGAATGGATAGCCTTCTACGTAGGGACGGAATTTTCGCACGCTGAGGACGGCAGCGTAGCATTCCAGCTCGGTCACCGAGTAGTTTCGCTGCGCCGCATTGAGCTTATGGGAATAAAACTCAATGGGCCGCTCCACCCCCTCGGCGTCCACCTGAAATAAGACACTACCGACCCCAACGGCACTGGCATCGCACTGAATAAAAAAGGGTTTTGTATAATCAGGATGCGTTAAAACTGGGGCAGTTGACAAGGCGGTTTTGAGAGCATTAAAAGAAGAATCAGCAGCTGCAGACCAACATACTTTTGTGTTTTTACCAGTAAGATCGGTGAGAGAAGAAGCTAAGGAGGCGAAATTAGGAATGAAGCGACGGTACCATCCGCACATTCCCAGAAAACGTCTAATCTGTTTCGTCGTTTTCGGAATAGGGTACTCCAGAATAGCTTTACATTTATCTGGGTTTGTACGGAGGCAACCATCACCCACAATATAACCTAAATAGTCTACTTCTTTCAACACAAACTTACTTTTGGTCAAATTGATTGTTAAACCAGCGTCCTTCAGATATCCAGCAACCTGTTGTAGTAAATCGAAATGTTCAGCCAGAGTGGAGGATGTGACCAGAAGGTCATCGAGGTACACAAAGACCTTATCGTGCAGTTGGTACGGGATCACGCGGTGCATTAAGCGACAAAGCGTCTGTGGTGCGTTGCATAAGCCAAACGGCATCACCTTGAACTGATACAAGGGCCGTCCAGGAACCGTAAACGCTGTTTTATCGCGGGATGCTGGGTCGAGTGGGATCTGCCAAAAGGCATCCTTCAAATCAATCGCCGAAATGAATCGGGTGTGTCCCAAACGACCCAACAATCCGTTGATTATGGGCAGCGGATACGCATCCTTGACGGTTGCCTTGTTCAGTTCTCTAGCATCCAAGCACAGATGAACTTTCCCATTGGCCTTACGCACCAACGTGACCGGTGAACACCAGGAACTTTGTGACTCCTCGATAACCCCCAAAGACAACATCCTATCCAACTCGGCATACATGAGTTTCTGGATAGCTGGGGACACGGAATAAAAACGTTGTTTGACTGGTTTTGCGGAACCGACATCGATCATATGAGTGATGAGGGATGTGCGGCCCAAACCTAAGATATCGCTGCTCGGAAAATATTCGCGAATGAGATCCAGTTTACGACGATCATCAGATGTTAAACTATGAAATTTGGGTGTGTTGGTAGTTTCACCTAATTCGTCCGAATTATTCAACGCGGAGATTTTTGGGGAAATTCCAAAACGATTCCAAAAATCGATACCCAAATAAAGCGGTTGTTCCAAGGAAGGGACAACGTGAAAATTCATAAATTTAGTGACTCCGTTAAATTCGACGTTAGCTCGGATATAACCAAAAACTCGTTGGACTTGGCCACTCGCGGTAGTTATAGTGGAAGGAAAGTTATGGAATTCAACAAAAGGATTTGACAGAAGTTTCTCCGATCCACTCCCGAGAACACTGACACTCGCCCCGCTGTCGAGAAGACCCTTAAAAGGAATCTTATTTATTAAGACCTGGGCGTAAGGCCGAGTGTCACTACCCTCGGAGAATAGAACGGAGGAAATCACATCATTTCTCATTGCGACGCGACGGTTCCAATATTTTTTTGAACGTTTTAAACGATCTAACTTTGCCAATGATGGGGCATTATAGAAAAATTTAAGAGCGACAGGAAGGGAGGAAGGATTGGATGGGGACGAAGGATCGGAAAAGGAATCATTACTGACAGACGAGCTTACTTCTTCGTCGGATTCGAATAGGAGCGGATTTCCGCGTCCGTATTGCTCGCTGCATCCTCCAGAATCGGTTTGAGTGGATTTGTCCGTGGTAACATCAGTCTGGGTTGCGGTTGTGGTTGTGGTGATTCTCGTGGCCCAGTCCTCCAAGAACCACTGTTCTGGTTTTCCGACAATCTTGATTGAACGTTTCGTTCTTCGGCACAACGTCGACAACGCGCAGATATCGTTCCTCGAAGCCCACATCGATAGCAAAACAATCCGACTGGAGCCAACTGACAATCCATGAACGTGTGACCCATATCTGAACAATTGAAGCAGACGATATTTTTACCATAATTGGCATGTTGTTTGTAAACCAATCCCGAACTGCCTGCTGGGACTTGTCCACCCGAACGTCTCGCCGCTGCCGACTGATACCTGCTCTCCGTTTGAATGGCGGATACTGAATTATCGGATAGAACATCAGTTAAGAGATAATTCTCATAAGAGTCATATGCTCCAACATCATCATACGGACTGCCTGATAACTCATTGATCACGCGTCGTGGATGGATTGCAGGATCCGCCGGAGCTTTGAGCCGCCGGAAAGACTCCTCCCAAGCAGAACAGCTTTTGATTAGTTCGTTGATGCTGCTGAACTGACGATCTGTAAGGTGGTATTGTAGCGTAGGCTTCATGTTGTTCATCAAAATTTGAATGAGCTCTTCGTCTGAGTACGGCGTTCGACATTGTAAGGTAAGGGTCCAGACGTGGTTGTAGAAATCCAGGAAGCTTTCGTTCGGTTGTTGTTTACGTGCCTCGACCATTCTGCGGATTTCGTAATTTGTGCGCCGATCTTGAAAGCGCTCGATAATTCCGCTTCGTAGTTCTGACCAGGTCGCGTGCGGGTTGTGTTTACGAAATGTCCAGTACCACTGCAACGCGAGGTCCTTTAGAATGGTGTGGAGCTCTAACAATAAAATTTGTTCGGATAATCCCCGAGATGAAGCGATGGTATCAACTTGAAACAGGAACATATCGATGTTGATTCCCGATGGAGATCCCGTGAAACTTAGTCCACTACCGGACAACAAACGTCGATCGACAAATTTTGGCGATACTGGCGAACTGGTGGACGTCGGAGGCGCGCGATCCTGTACGGTGGGAATCGGGATGTCTTGTGAGAACAGATTATTTCCGACGATTTGAGTCTGGAGGTTGTTTTGCCGTTGATCCAACTTTACCAGCTGTTGTGATACCATTTCGAACTTTTGCAGCATGGATTCCAAGAGTGTGGTCTGTGCATTTGATTGTTGTACCGCCGCGTGATTCGTTTGGATCTGGCCAAGAAGATCCTCCAAAGTACTTCTTCGCTCCGGCTGCGGTGGGTTATCAGAATCATCCTCGCTACCGAGGTTTTCCACTCGAATCTCTTCATTTTGTTCCTCATGAGGCGGTATTTCCAACGCGAGATGTATGCCCTTTGCGCTTTCTATGGAAACGTTCAATTTTTCCTGGTCATCCAGGTACATCTGCAGACTAGTCAGTAATTCGGAACATGCCTGATGTATCTTACGCGCGGGCTGCTCATATTTCGGTGATTTGAATGCGCGACTAAGCCGGCCGGACAAATGCAACAACCGGGAATGGTAACGTTGAGCCAATAATAGGGGATCCTTCGTAGTCGGACCCAAAAGGGTGATTTCTTCCCGAATCTCCTCCAATTTCTTGAGACACGTTGAAATCTCGATATCCGGTTTCTTCGATGCGCTTGTATGCATTTTTCAGGGCGTTGGTTTAATCTCGGCCTGCTCACTTCGGACCGCTTCCTCGAGTTGATGAATTGCATCGGGCGTGTCGAAGCGAATATCACGAAGGAGACACTCCACCTCCACTTCGTCTGGTTGCAGTAAGGTTACGTCCATTTTAGATTAGGTAGGGATACTGAGTAAGATCGAATAATTCGACAAAAAAAACGTAGTCTTTATTGATTTATAAAAATACACAAATTTTAATTCAAAATAACTCTAACTCAAACGGAAGGTTTTAAATTAGAGGAAATTACAACTAAAGATATTCCACACCCACTATAACTAGATAATAAAAAAACACGAAATATTTTTATAAATAACACGAAAAGGAATGGATACCTTGTAAAAGTTTGTGGGTCCAGTATTCCCACGATTAGTTTAACGACGGATAGGACGAGATACCCCCGAAAGTGGCGCTTTTCGATGAGAACCTAATTTGGGGGGCTCGTTAAAATAATTACAACAAAAATTCAACCAATGAATATCAAATCGTGATAAACAACCAGAAAGTTACCCCGTGCGTTAGATAATACTCAATTCGAATGTGAATTTGGTTAACTTCCACTCGATCCCACGGATGGTTACGTTGGATACGTGGTTCTACGTCCGAGTTATCCCACACTGTACGTCTTTGAGGCCTTTCTGGCGTATCCCACGGATTTGAATTCATACAAAATAATAATAATAAACAAAATTTAATAATAATAATAACGTAGCTAATGAAACTACCAACACACCCAGATAAGGAGGCAAAGTAGCAAGAAAAAAAAACAAATAAGATAATAATAAAAAGGAAGGAATGGTTACCTTGTGGTGGTTTGTGGGTCCCGTATTCCCACGATTGGATTAACGACGGTAGGACGAGATACCCCCGAAAGTGGCGCTTTTCTATGAGAACCTAATTTGGAGGGGCTCGTTGAAATTCACAAAATGATACGAAAGAACAAAAGAAAAGGAGATCCAAATCTACCAACACACCCAGCGGTATGCAGGCAGAATAATAAAAAATGCGAAAAAATATAAAATGAAGTACTAATAAGTACCCGCGGGTTCCAATACCACCCAGCTAAACCAAAAAGAAAAAAATCAAAATATCCAAAAATCAAATATATTTATCAAAATAAAATTTTAATCAAAACGACAACACGGTCGGTATGATGAGAGTGGACATCCCCCTCCATGTCGGCTAAATAATAATAAAATAAAGAAAAATAATAATAATAATAAAAATTGTTGTTCCTCAAATTTCGGTCGAGAAACTTCGGGGCAAGGGAAGAAATGAAGCTAAACTAAACTCCAGACAAATGACATCCGAGCTCCACCACAATCAGACACAACATAGTGGAAATGGGAAAGAGCTCGGAAATCGGATGTCTGAAGAATAGGGGATGACACCCCCCATCTACGCGCAATCAAACAGCCCGTGCTGGTTGCGATCGTAGATAGGGAATGTCAACCGGAAGACTGGCTTTGGTGTGCGCGTCCAGGCGAAGTCAAACGGTGCTGAACACTGGTTTCGGCGCTGGACACGCACGCCAAAGGGAATGAAGCTACAAATCATAAAAATAAAAATTATCAAAATTCGCGAAAATACTTTGGGCGCCACTGTTACAGGCTGGCTACTGCCAACCTGCAGATATTCACTAAGCTCCTGCAGAGGCCTCCACGGTGATGTTTTGCCGGCTACGTTCTCAGCGAGAAGTGCGAGGGTCGTGGGGTTTGAGGCATGCAGGGCTCCTGGCCTACACCGTGATTAACAGAAAGTTGGGGAAACGCAAATAATAAATAAAAACCGTAGTTCCGCCGAAATTCGTCGGCCGGAACCTGAGGAACGAACAACTCTAAAATTATAAACCGAGAACGGTGCCTTGGTGCGCGCATCCATCCGAATTCAAACGGGGCCAAGCCCTGGTTACGGAATTGGATGCGGGCACCAAGGGACCGCCAACACTAAACCGACACAGAGGGAGTCTCCGCTCCCATCATACACAACCGAAAAATAATTTAGTATTTCATTTTATTTAAATAAAAAAAAAAAACAACGAAACAAAGAAAACCAGCTTCCCAAAAACGGAAAAGGAGGGAACGAGAGAGAGAGCGAGAGAGAGAACAGCAATGCGCATCGAGCGCGCACCCGCTGTGCGGCGCTCGATCACAAAACTTTGAAAATTTAATATAATATACAAAATATAAAAAAGATTAAATCAAAAAAAAAATATAAATAAAAAATGGTACCTTAATATATTAAATACAACAAATTGTTGCGGCCTTGCGCGGCCGTCATGCCACACCTGGACCGTTGCGGCTTTGTGTGCCGTTACGCCACCGTTTCGACCTTGGTGCCGTATTGTTGCGGGGCCTCTCCCCGATACCAATATAAATAAAAAAATCAATAGCTGGCTGGCTAACGTTAGTTGCGGATGCGGGGCTTTATATGCCTTCGTTGGGCTTTGTATGCCTTTGTTGGGCTTTGTATGCCTTTGTTGGGCTTTGTATGCCTTCGTTGGGCTTTGTATGCCTTTGTTGGGCTTTGTATGCCTTCGTTGGGCTTTGTATGCCTTCGTTGGGCTTTGTATGCCTTCATTGGGCGTCCTTCGCCTTAAGGAAAAATAGCAAAAAAAATGAGTGACGTCAACTGGCCACCCTGTACTGTACCGTTGCGGCACACCCTGGCCGGTAAATACTTTAAATAATACGGCTGGCCTCAACTGGCCGCCGGATCCGTCCACTGTTGCCTGGTTTGGCAATATCAATCAATGTTGGGCGTCCGTACGCCTTAACCGTTGAATTTCCTTGATAGGCCGCCGAAATTAAATTGTTGGACGTTGGCATTCCAAAATGACCTTGATAGGACGCCAAAACGTTGGTCGTTATCTCGCCTTGGATCGCAGATTATAATATTAGGCGTTGACTCGCCTTAACCCGCACTACAGAATTTATTGTGCGACGTCTTTCCACCGATATTCCACTCAACAAAACACTAAACGGTATGGTTTGCCAACGTACACCGCCCTTGTCGATGATAATAATTGAATTTTTGTTGCGGCGTCTTTTCACCGATATTCCACTTAAACTGTACGGTTTGCCAATGTACACGCACAAACTTTTACGTTCCCAACCAAGAGAACAAAAAACAAATCGTCACCAATAATTTTATTTACAATCCATATATTTATTGCCAATGAGACACAATAATTGTTTATATTTATTACAAAATATTTTACAGTAACTTTATATAATTTTTTTTTTCGCGAATAAAAATACAGAACTCATATACAAAATGACGATCTAATTCTATCCAATTTAACTGAACTTCTTCTTAATTTTTTTTTTGTTTTCATAAAATCACAAAACAAAACTTGATTTTACTTATAAAAACCAAACTCTATCCAAAAAAAAAAAACTCGAATCTTTATACCAATCTTCACTCTATATAAATCACTACCCGAATGACAAACAAAAAAAATATTCGAGCGTCGCACAGCTCGTAAAACGTTCTAGAAGAAATTAATCTCTCTTCTCTGTCTCTCCCTTATATCAAATTTTCGTTGATATAAGGGAGATAGACATATAAGAAAAACATTTCTTCCAAAACGTTTTACTTTGCACACACTCGATGCGCATTGTTCTCTCTCTCTCGTCTTCTCTTCACCTCCGCGCCACCACACAATGGGGAACAAAACAAAACGTCGCGGGTGCGTTCACAGACAAATACAGAGGTGAATAAAAACATAAGAGAAGATGGACGAAACGAAGACAACAACTGGGGTGAATAAAATAACAAACAAAAAAAAAATCGTCGTTGCGACCATACAGTCGTAACAACATACCGGTAAATGTTAACATGCGTTGCTTGCACATAAATGCAAGGAATGGTAAATGCAACTCATGAAAAACATGTGAGGAATGATTTCATTAAACGCATCGTTTGGACACCAGTAAATTGGTCAGCCATAATCGACGTGTTATCAGATCCAAGTCCCATTATATTTTGCACGGGTATTTCCACACAAATATGATTTAAAATTTCAGTAAAAATTGAGGCAGCATCGATTTTGATCAGTCTTAACAAACATAAAAATCGATCTCTCGTAGCACTTTGTTTTTGTTAAAAAAACGAGGTACTAAGGCCAACGACTTTTCTGAACATACATCCGTCGTGAAATCCGTCGTGAAATAATTTGCTCTTCCATATTTTGTAGTAAGTTCAATTGCTGTCCGAATACTATAATAATTTTGACATAATAAATTTGACATTTCAAAATTTGTGAAGTGTATAAATGGACATACGATTAATTTAACATTGTGTTAAGTGCCTGAAAGTGATTAACCAAATAACAAAACTAAAATGATTGAAGTGGAATTTGATCCAAATATAATAATATTTTGCCTGATAACTTGGTACAGGCATCTAATGAGAAGTCGTCGGAGTCTGGCGTGACCTTTAACAATGAATTTTGTTACAACACAGGTAGCTAACTCTGTTTGAGGGACGGAATGATTGTTATTTGTTAATGGTATGATTTTTATTGATTCCAGCGACCAACAATGTATACTGTTCCATCCACCAATAATATTACACATTCCATCTTAACATACGACGATGCTGGTAACGAGAATGTATCTTAGGATTTCATCAAAAACATTTATTGAAATCAGCAAATTTTTGTCCAATAAAAATCATGGTTGGGGGCCAGAAATGGAATTATTGGTATTTTTGTTGTGGTTGGCAAGTGGAACTAGTTACCGAGTAGTAGGGGCAGCTAGCGATATAGCACGATCTACTATTTGTAACATTGTTCACAAATTATTAGATTTTACAATTGATAATATAATGCACCGAGTGATAACTTTGCCTACCGAAGATGAATTACCAAATTTTGCTGGCAGATTTTTAATCGAAGGGCACGAACATCAATTTTTCAGAAGGCAGTTGGCATATAGCATCGATGGAATCTAGCATCGATGGAACCCATATTGAAATTGTATGCCCAGTGCGACTACACAACCAATATATTAACAGAAAATTAAAATATTCCATCCAGTGTTAAGCCATCTGTGATGCAAGCTATAAGTTTCTGGATGTCTTCAAAGGGTATCCGGGTTCTGTGCACGATTCTCGTATTTTATATTGCAGTCCAGTATTCAAGGAGAAATTGTATCCACCGCCAGGTTATTTTTTATTGGGCGATAGTGGTTACTCATGCAGAGTGGAATCAATTGCTCTCATAACTCCATTTAAAGAGCGCAGCTTAAACAATGATAAAAAAAAATTCAATAAAGTATTTAGCGCTGCTCGTAATGTTGTTGTGTGTGCATTTGGACAAATGAAAGTCCGCTGGAGATCGATTTTTGGACGTCCTTTATAACTCAAAGTCGAAAATATTGTTAAAACAATTGCGGCATGTTGTACGTTCCATAATATCTGCTTATTGACGAATGATGGTATTGTATTATCATTAAATGAAGAGCTTGAAGCGTTCAATGAACCTACCGATGAGGAAATTGTCGATACATTAAATAGCGATCAGCAAACCGGAATTCAATTACGCGAGGAATTATTTGAAAGCTTGTTAAACATCCGATAAAGAAAAGAAAAATAATTTTTGTAAATAATTTTTAATTCAATTTTATTAAAAAATATTTAAACATAAAAATATTTCAGACTTTTGTTTACATTTATGACAAAAAATAATTCAATATTATCACAATTCATTTAACATATTAATTATTATCACTTATTAGGCAGGTAAATAAATTATTCGGAATCCGATGTCTCGGAATCTGATGACGGGCGCTCAAAATGTATTACAGTAAAATTTGCAAAGCCCTCCAAAAATTTAAAAAAACATTTTGACTCTTTTTTATGCCTTTTGCATTCTTTTTTATATTTTTTCAATATTTCTTTCCCTGGAAGCGTGACGGGCTGGAGTTATGTCACCCTCCCTCACATAGTTACGGGCTATCTGTCGGCTTGCCCCCGGCTCTGTGTGGCGTTCAGCTTCAACTGACAAGGATGCGGACTCGCTTGAAACAATTGGGCAAATCAACTCCGACGACGCTTCCACCTCGTCTGTCCCAGTAAAACTATTGTTTGGATTATGTTGGTATCTAAAATTCCCAAGTGGCAGCGGTTACTTCCCCATCCTCTGTTTGTACCCTTGTAGGAGCATTTACTAGTTCCTATAAAAAAAGAAAAGAAATTAATAGCCCTTGACTACCATTGAGTATATCTATAACAAAATCATAATACATACCTTATATTGTTTAAATAGATTGTTCCACTTGGTCCGTAACTGCTCAATCGAATATTCCAATAAATTGGCGGTATCCCTAATAATTCTGAAATATTTACAATATTAAATACTGGATAATATTTAAATAAACAAATTGTATAACTTACGTCCAGTTTTCATTCCTTCTATAAAATTTTTTGTTGAATAGATTTTCTTCGGAAATCCTCGCCTTTAAAAGTCGGATTCTTTCTTCTTCTGACACTGCAACAAATAATTATATTAATACGTATGTATATAGAAAAAGTAAATATATGAAATAATAAATATCGTATTTGTTCTTCTGCCATTTTACAAGTTTGGAGTTGAAAAAATAAAAATTTATTTGATAGCTATGTTTACTAGCAAACCAAAATTATTACAGGAATGTCAAAATTATTACACATAGCTAGCTACCGTAATAGTTTGGTTGCAAACAATTTTCTGTCAAAATTATTACAAGAAAAATAATGTTTACAGAAATCGAACAGGCCCTTAGCTGAATTTGCAAAAAACTTCACTAATAGGAGTCAGCTTGCTCAAATAAAATTGTCTTTTATAGACAGCAATCGCGTTATGATTGATGTTGGTAAGTCGAGTATCGAATACTTTGCAAAATGCACAATCGTTGCGGCACGTTAGCCATTGATAGTCGTCAATCCACTACTTACGAAAAGCTCTTGCTGACCATTTGACCGTTAAAACAAACATAAATATATTTTCAATTCCTAGTTAAATTTTGATATATTAGCGAATTTACTTACATAGATAAAAGTGTCCAAAATAAAACCGTTTACGAATGGTTTCAAAATAACCAGTAAATTTTGGATATTTGGAAACCATTAAAAATTTTTTGCTGGTGTCAAAAGAGTTTTATAAAACTCGTCCAGAGACGTTTAAATTATACGAAAATGAAGACATGTTAGAACCGCAGTTAAAAAATACTAGTTACATAAACTCTTAAATGTAACCTCGATTCTAGTTTTTCTGAAACGTTGTTTATTATATTATATAAAAAAAAATTAAAGGAATAATAAAAAAAATGGGGGCCACAAAATAATCATGAATTAATTGGTGGGCCGCGAGTAACAAACGGTTAAGAACCACTGATATAGACAAACAAATGTTGCTATAAAAAGTATTGAGTTTTACACTTTTTATGGCAACATTTTCCACACTTACTGCCAGTAAATTTTACAGAATTTTTTTTTTGTTTCTTTCTAACAAGTAAAGGATTTATATTTTTATCTCTTGTTAATTTTACTGAAAAAATTGTTTCACTGTGGATTTCACGCATAGCGTAAAAGGCCACAATCAAATTAAATATTTAACACATTGAAGCGCTTGATGAAAATTTATTTTTACAATTTGCTAATTTGTAATCTTGTGGTACCTGTACCTGTAATTGGTTTGTGGGGCGTGACAGGAGTGAAAATGACAATACGCGGAGCATGGAAGTAATTGTTTAGAAAATGAGTATGGCTTCATGAAGGGGAAGCGAAACTGTATTTTTGTCCAGCAGGCCTTGTCTTAAAATGTGTCTAAATTGTATTAAATAATTTATTGCTTATTAAGTTTTAAATATCGTTAAAATAGGAATAGCACCTCATATTATGTATCGTTAGATTTAGAAGTATTGAAAAATGCGTTTTCTTGACCAAATGCCGTCAAGCGCATCAACCTATTTTGTCGCTGCCCGACCCATGTGACCAAGAAATTATTTAAAGTATCCAATTTCAAGAATGTAGAATACCCAAATTGAAAATGTTAAATTGCACAAAACAATTGTTTTGTTTTTTGGTCGATGGTACAGTTTGGTTTTTGGTTGATTTAAGTTTTGAGCGACCCCACACTAGGGAGAATTTATAAAATTACTAGCTGACCTGGGGGAAAAATCTGGGTGGGAAAATTGTCATTATCATTTTCATCAAGGACTGTTATTAATATCAACATTTTTAGCCGCCAAAATAGCTATTTCGCTTACCCATTGATGGCTTTTGTAGTTTTGACGAAGATTTGAAAAAAATTAGAATTAAATCGTTTCTGGATTGTGCATGACGGCAGAAATCTTCTGGAAATTTCAAAATTTGGCTTGTGAAGTTGACATTCATGGTCTCCTTACCAATTTCAAGTAATTGAGTATAAAATCTTGCAGCAGATGGATCTTTTAACATTTGCACTCTCATATTTGTTGTTAATTTAAATATGTGGAAGCTGCGCCATAAAAAGGATGATTTTAAAGAGGCTATTTTTTCGTCAGCATGCGTTGATCGCGGAATAGTTGTCTGTCGTTCCTTTTAAGATTTTTAAGTGTACGGTTCAGGGCTTCTAATGATTAGTACGCCATTGTATATTCATCCCCAATAATTATGTGACATTGTTTAGGATTATTTCGAAAGCAGGTTGTTAACAAAATACCAAATATAAACTACGTTTCTGATGTGGACTTGAATTTAGTGCCGCATCTGTCTAGTTAAACCCCAATGCCCATCGTCTTCTAATAAATCCAAGGCTCCATGCACTTTGATAAGTTTCATATAAATAACGATTAACTGGATTAAGATAGGCAAATGATGTTAGGCCGCATACAGTATGCAACTACACCTCAAATAAAAAACACTCGCGTTTGAAAAAAGATGACAGGATGAGCTTCAACTGGACTACCTAGTTTGCGTGGCTCCAATTTTTTTCTTGATACGTTCCATGTGAAATCGCTAACTTTGCGGGCATGTTTACATATGTATTTGATGCAGTTCACAGATCTGCAATATTCGACATTAAAATGCGCTTTATATGGCTTTGAAAGTAACTGTGAATATGGTACATGCAACACATCTGTTGTCTATTTGAATGTCAATGTGCATATCCATACTACGGTAACTTGAATGCGATTCCTTTTTCTTTTCTTTCCTCTTTACCTATAAAATAAATAAATATTATTGATAAAGGGGAAAGAAACGAAGAAGTTACCGGATAAAAGTTACTCTAGTGTGGATATACACATCTGCTTGATTATTCATTCCTAAACGATGTGTATCGTGTATAACCTAAAGATTCTTGTATCCGGCATCTCCAACTAAAACAACTGCCTCTTCATTTAAAATTGGAACATTAAATCTGCGCGAATGTTCTCCAACTGGAACTTTATCTGCTTTAATCACAATCATGTTATTATCATTATGCATTCCCTTTGATGGACATTTAAATAATTGAAGAAGTTGATTCTTTTCAGCCAAACAAGTTCCTAACGATGCGACAATTTTCTTGTATTTGTTCAATATAATTGTATGCACAAAAAATATCTACTTGTTCTACATCGCTACCCAAAATAAAAAAAATTGGTGAAATTTTGCGGCTTCATTTGGTAATGGAAGTAAAGGGCCAATTTGATGACACACTCGTCCCAGTATTTTAAAAGTTGAATCAAAATTACGGCCTTGCGCATCTGAATTTGAAATAATTTTGGCAGCAAGCGAAGTCATTTGGACACAATAATGTACTAAATGTTCTTATTTTTCTTAAAAATAATTTGAATCTGAAGTTTGACCCAACAGCAATGATTGTACTGGTTCGGATGGTGAATTAAGCAGTGGCCGTATGCACAACATCGTGCAACGCACTGAATCAACACGCATATACCAATATTAATTTTGGCATATGCACTGTAATTTATTTCTGGATTTTAGACGAAAGCAAGCCGATTGTAACTCGATTTTCCAATTGACCCAGCTGTCTATTTCAATCAGTGATTCATACACTCAGTTGGTATATTAACACTCGAAAACTGAAAGAAAAATAAATGGAACGAAAAATATTTATTTTAAAGGAACACACGCTATTATATTTACATAATAGCGTAAAAACATAAAAAGTCGTAGAAAGTATATATATTTCCATAATCCTCTTCAATAAAAACACTAAAAACCTTCGAAATTTTAAGATATGTTTCACAAATGTTAGCTATTTATTATTTTGATGCGCATCCACATTTATATTTGACAATGTTAAAAAGTTTAACAAAAATATTGATATCAGCGCCATCTGCTTTCGAATAGAATAAACTAAAATTATAACAAAAAATGGTTCCAGAGAAATAAAGGGTTTTTCATATCTCGACTACAGCGCTACCTACCAGCTTCAACATTTACAGAAACCCGTTTACAATCAGGACAAACATATATCCAAAATTTGGAGTTAATTGGGCGTGTAGTTTACAAGATTAGCGGTATCGAACGTATGCACTAACGTTTTTGTATCGGTGGTAATTCAATAAAAACACTTATCTATTTTTTAGCTACTTTTCAGAGGGCCAATTTAAATTTTAAACTAATTTGTGAAAAAATTATGGGATAAAACTTGACTATTTTTGAATCCATGGTATCAAGCTTTTTAAAGTGCGTTTATTGACACCTTCAAGCATTGGTTATGTGCTCTGGGATCACCAGAAATTCTCAAAAAAAAACTTAATTCGATTTAATTAAATACCAAACGCAAAATTAAATTCAAAATAAAAACTTATTTCTAGATAAGTGTTTATTCTAAATTTATTTCTGGTTTTACAAATAAAAAAGTTTGAAATATAGGTTTTGCACTCCAAATTCAACCTTTTACAAATCATATTCATTAATTTGCATATAAAATTCTCCTATATCAAATCCAACTCTATTCAAATTAAATTCGTCTAAATTCAGAACATATTCACCGTTTTCCAAATCAAATTCACCTTTATCCAAATCATATTCATTCTTTTCCATTTCAAATTCAACCGGAGTCGTTATAAAACCAAACGACTCCGGTTAAATTTGAAATGGAAAAGAATGAATATGATTTGGATAAAGGTAAATTTGATTTGAACAAAGGTGAATTTGATTTGGAAAAGAATGAATTTGGAGTGCAAAACCTATCTCACTTATTCATTAAGTGGTTTTCAATAAATACCAAATACCTATTAATAACAAACATAAGTGGTTTTGTTTTTTGCTTATATCTCGATCAAAAATAGTTGGATTTGGATGAAAAACTAAAGGGTAAGAAAAAACGAGAAATAGTATCGAATAGAATATAGTTCAACATAACCACTTACCTCCACTTAAGTGATTATGTTAAATTGACACAGATATATTAAGATTCTATTTTTACAGAAAAATAGGCCATTTTTATAGGGAATGTTTCATTTCAGATTGTAGACTAATCTACGGTTAGATCTGTCATTTTTTCGGCGATTCGACATGTATTCAAAAATTTTGACTTGGTGATTTGACTGTAACCAAATAATTTTATAACACGGCAAGTACAAAGTAAAGGGTGTAACAATAACCGGATTTGACATATCGGTTATTTTGGCCGCGGCAACACTAATGGCATTCTTTCTTTTCCAATATTAAGTTCAATTGGTGCAGCAATTGAAGCCCCGTGACCATCCGCTTCGATGTCGATTTGCTGTGTGGGCCTGCGACAAACTCGAAATTGATGAGGATTTTGCTCAAAAAATCATTTTTTCTAACGAGACGCATTTCCATCTCGCTACAAACCTGGCAACAAACAAAATTGTCGCATTTGGCGATCGGAAAATGCTCAAGGATATGTGGAGAAGCCAATGCATCCATTGCGTGTTACTGTTTGATGTGGCTTATACCGTGCGGTCAACGGAATCAACTGCCGCCATATGCTAACATTTTTTTTGTACGCCATACCACACATCGGGCGTTACAATATCGAAACTACGTCAAAAATTTTTTGGCCGCATTAACATTCGAAATGGTGACGTGAATAAGCCGGCAAGCAGCTGTGATTTGACGTTTTTGAATTTTTTGTTTCTGTTGTGCCGTGAAGGACAAGTGTTATACGGACAATTCACAAACAATTATTCATCATTGAACTGTTATAGTGTCTAGTCGCATAAAAACAAATAAACTAAAAAAAATATAAAATAAAATTTGGAATTTGGACTTATTAAAACATAAAATATAAATTAATTAATAAATTATTTAGTGAATAAATTAACTAAATTAATTAATAAATAATTAAACTAATAAGCTAAATCCTCGTTTATTAAAAAATAATTTCATTTAGTTTACCGCCATTTTGATAAAACAGTGTAGTGTTTGTTTCCAAAACAGTTTTTAAAAATAAAATATTGAGTGGAAATTGTGAAAAATGCCTCAGTGGTATCTCCAAAGCACGCCACCCGGGCGTCAAATGTGGCTTGTGTGGAAGTTTGTTTCACATTAAATGAGCCGTTATATCCGATGAGGTTCTGAAGGACCTTCAAGCTGGTTCTACTACGTGGTTGTGCCCCGATTGCCGATCCAAAGCGAATTGCTCAATCATTGATGATACATCGAGTGGTGATAATATTCCAAACACATGTGTAAAAAGCAATCTCTCGCTCAGCAATTTAACCATAATTCTGCAGGGCATGAAGAACCAATTAGATACAGTAGAAAGTTCCGTGTCATTATTATGCAAAGCATTTGATGATATAAAGATGACTTTCAACAAGCTAACTAATGAATCTGAATACTCACATAGTAAAATTGATAGTCTCGAAAGCAAATGTGAAACACACGAAAGGAAACTCAATATAAAAACGGTCTAAACAAAATGTAACTTTCAATTCTTATGGTGCAAAGAAAATAGAATATTCTTACGTAAAACAGCTGATTATCCAGTTCATGAAATATTTTCTTTCAACGATATTAATTCAACAACCGGCTGCTAATGAGAAGAGTAAGATGATGATAAAATTTATCGCAACGCAAATCATTATTCCGTTCGGACAAACGTGTAACGCTGCTAATTGTACCTACTCTAAATGGATTTTCACAAAATCGTTTGCAGATAAGTTTGTCATTTTTTTTAAATTAAACTATAATATTTTCATTAAACTATCACATAAACCACATAATTCTGGGCCACTAAAATTTGTTTTTTGTTTATATTTATGTTTATTCTTGTCAACTTTCAGACTGTCAATTTCTGACTGTCACATAATGTTATTAACAATTATTGCCAGAGCCTTAATATTAAGATTGTTTGCCAATTCCATTGTAAATATTAGTATAAATAGTATTAAGGTCGTTTGCCAATTAATTTTGCTAAGTATGTTTTACGAGTATTTTTCGTCACTAACTAATTACGCATGTCACGTAACATAAAGATTGTTTTTCAATACACGATACATTTTTATAATTATATTAAGCGCGTTTACCAAATTTTAACTTTATTTTTGTATAATTTGTCATATTTCTTCTTGTTAAACGCGGGTTCACGTACGTGATCAAAAAATGATTCGCGAATCAAGCCAATCAAATCGTTGGAATTTCCCCGCCTGAGATGAAATATTTTTATCTTTGGGCAAATTTTTGATCGCAAGCATCCAACATAGAAAAAACAAATTATGAGCAATAATGACGCTCATTATATCCCTTTTTCTACAAAAAAAAAAAGTATGGCTAAATTTAAGTCCAAACCACACAAATGTGTAAGTAAAAAAACAGTACTTAATGGCTTTTTGATAAAAAATTTCGGTTGATTTGAAGTACAATCAACACAATTGTGTGAAAGTAAGGCACAAATGTGTAAGTTGGTTCAAAACACATACAAAACATGATAATTTTGTCTTACCCACAAAATTGTGTGGGTAAGTGGGAAAAGGGATAAATAGTTTTGCTGTTTTTCTGACATTTCTATATGACTCACGTCAATATCAAAAACAAACAAAACACACGCCATTTTCACTGTCGGCATTTGGTGTTTTAATTTTGTCGTGCGTTTACATAATTAATTAATTTTAATATTTAATAAATGTATTAAAATTGTGAAAACAATTTGTAATTTTGTGCGACGTATTTTCAAAATATCTTGCGTACTAAAATGTTGTGTAATTGCGGAATTATTACATTGAATAAAATTCGGAAATAGGACAGCCGATGCGATCACTGACCATTTCAAACGATTCTGTGCCACATCGCTAATATTACAGTAAAACAGGATAATCATAAACGTAAATTAGATGTGCTTGAAAACTTAATTTTAAATAACCGTTTGACAGCTGTAACATGTGAGTAGATCGTTTGTTTAAATCACTAAATTATCTCCATTTAACTTTTGAATGAATATTACAGCAATAATTTAAGCGATTTGGACGTACTACGAAGGATTCGAAAGGTGCAGATATAGGCGACCAGCTGGTACAAATGAATTTAACTAGCCACCGTAAAATGATCACACCGATGCACGGCGCCAAATCCAATTCGAGGTTGATAAAGTAGAAATCTGTATACCGACATCTGTCAAAGATAAACGTCAAGCACGCTGTCATTTATTTAGTTGACATTGTGCCATTTAAGAATATGGAGCATTTAACAATCGACCAACGCGTTAAAATTATTAAATCTGCTGATGCTGATTTTTCGAACAAAATTTTCTTCAGTGATGAAGCTCATTTTTCGCTTGGTGGATACGTTAATAAGCAAAACTGTAGAATTTGGGGCTCAGAAAATCCACAATTGATTGTAGAGAAGCCATTACACCCGGAAAAAGTCACTGTTTGGTGCGCATTGTGGTCTGGTGGTGTGATTGGGCCGTATTTTTTTTGAGAACAACCATGGACGAACCGTTACCGTCAATTCTGAGCGCTATGGCCGCATGTTAACCGATTATTTTTTTACGAAAATCGAAGATTATGATCTTGACGAAATGTGGTTCCAGCAGGATGGAGCAACCAGTCACGTAACACGAGCAAATCGAGATCTTTTGCAAGAGAAATTTCCTGGACGTTTGATTTCGCGATTGGCTGATGTCAATTGGCCTCCAAGATCCTGTGATTTAACGCCTTTGGATTTCTTTTTGTGGGGCTACGCGAAAGATCGTGTTTACGCAAACAATCCTCAAACTCTTGACGAATTGAAAACTAATATTCGTAAGGTAATGGCCGAGATACCGCCCGAAATGTGCCGAAGTCATTGAAAATTACCTCAAATGAATCAAGGCCTGTAAGAAGTCCCGTGGAGGACATTTGAATGATATCTTGTTTAACTAAAAATGGCAAGGATCAATCTGTAAAATGAAATAAAAATTACAATACATTCCGAATATTTTGTGTGTTTTTTTTAAGTTTACTTTATCAAGCTTGAATTGGAAAACCCTTTATTTATACTATCGCATATTGTTCGTATAATAATTTTACGCCCATTCAAACCGTTTTCTATTAAATCGTGAGCAAAAGTCCCAGGCGAGGTACGATTCGTTAGAATAATGCTGTTGTTAGAATTTGAAGCTCATTGTACAAACAAATCACGTGCTTATCCACATTCAATATCGGAAGTAGAAGCTAACACGATCTTTGGGCTCGGAACTTTACTTAAATCCGCCAAATTGTGACACAACTGCAAATGCCGAAATTGAAACGGATTGTTACGGGCATCTTCAAAACTTTTCGTCAATTTATCACTCATTCATTCGATTTGTGATTTAGCAAACTCAACCATAAACGAATGTTGATGAAAAATGAAATGAATGTTTTTATTTTATTTTATTTAATTATTAGTCGTCACCACAGCCACACACAACACACAAATTAAAATGGTTGAAAATGACAAATGAAACGTCAAGTAAAATAGCTTAATATTTAGAGCAATAGCTTTTGTTTCTAACTTCATATTGTGATCAAATTTTTTTGATCACGTACGTGAACCCGCGTTAATGGAACATTCAATTATATACTTTTCCAGGCAGAATGGTTCGAATATTTGGTGCATTTTTCATATATTTTTAAAAGAATTTTTTAATGAATTTGATGAATAATAATATTAGTATCTTTAATTTTATCTTACAGAATATTCGCAGTTTACGGAAAATTTTTTGACTTATTCTTGAGTAATATTAATGCTCTTAATATCGATTTTGATGTCATATTTTTGACTGAAATATGGATTTCTAGTTCGGAAATTTCAAATTATAATTTGGATGGCTTTATGCTCTATGCAAATTGTAATGATCAATATAGATCAGGTGGTGTGGCGGCACTTGGTAGGTCTTCGTTGGATTGTCAGGTATTTCCGCTAACGTTTTCTTCCGCCGATGTTTTGAAAATTGTCATAAGTCTAGGTAAAGTTAAATATTGCTTCGTGTTGATTTATAGGTTGCATTCCTATGGATTTGAAGAATTTTTGAGAGAATTGAACGACTTCTTAAACTCCGATACTTCGAAACATAAAATATTGCTTGGTGATATAAATTTTGATCTAATGAAAGATTCTCATTTGAAAGATAATTACTTATTATATTATGTGCCTCATTTGGTTTGGAATCTCTTGTCAATAATGTAACACGACCATGTTCTAATACGTGTATTGATCATGTTTTTGTAGAAACTGATCACCAACGGTTTACTGTTGAGCTTAGCAATGTACATTTATTTAAATCTGATCATAATACAACTATCTTCAATTTGAAAATTACTAACCAACTGAAGAATAATCGTAAATATAAAAAATTATGTCAAACGAAAATAAATTTTTCAGAGATACCAATATCCTTAAGTACATATGATTGGTGCACAGTTTGGAATTCGGGTGATCCAAATACAGCATATTCAAATTTTGTCGAAATATTCATTTCTAATCTGAATAAACATAAATCGGTGCTTTATGTTAATCGTAGAAACTGGAAACTTAAGCCATGGATGTCCGACGCCTTACTAAATTTAATTAATCTTCGGAACAAGTTATTTAAGAAGCTAATCAATGATCGTAATAACAGTTCCTTAAAGAAAAAAGTGGATGCGCTGAACTCTAGAATTAGAACCTTGATACCGAAAACTAAAGAAACATATTTTAAAAATAAGATGTCGTCAGCTGCAGATATTAAATCAAAATGGAAAGTTGTAAATAGTGTATTGAACAACGTTCCCGTTTCAGATACTATTACTTCTTTAGAAATTGGTGAAAATAATTTCATTTCGGATCTTAATGAAATTGCTAATGTGCTAAATAATCATTTTATTAATATACCAAGCGACGTGCTGAACGAAACACAAGAAAATACGACTGTCGAAAATACTGTTCGAAATAATATGGTTTTGACTCGGTTTAATAGCTCCAATCTATTTTTTTCCCAGTTAGTGATTTGGAAATTGTTTCAGCCATCTGTGAACTCAAAAATACAAATTCGTGTGGTATTGATGGAATTTCTAATATAGCGGTTAAAAATGTGATCTTTAGTATTGCGCCTGTCTTAGCGTTTGTTTTTAATTTATGCCTTGCTAAAGGGGTTGTTGGAGCAATTCCACATAACAAATACTTACCTAATATAATATCTCACTCTGAAATACATTTAACCTAAAAAACAAACAAATGTAAATACATAAAATAATCAATTTTATACTTACCCTTTATCATTGTATAAATTCCAATTTGATCCTCCTAAAATAATTAATTAAGCATTAATTCATAATTTATAATTGTATAATTTATATTTATATACTTACTTAAAATTATTTGTATTATATCCAAATGTCAAAACGTCACCCATCCAAGTGTCAATTGGTGGACGAATTTCTGTGCTGAATTTTCAGTTCAGTGCATGATTCAATACCGAACTTACGCTCGATGCGACACCTGCGTTTGAGCGCTTTTACTAAAGACACTTTTCGGAGTCGTCTACGCTAATAAATACGTGCAACCATTTTGACAATTTCTCTTGTTCCAATTTACACTCCATTGCATTAACATAAGTTTATTTAAAATACAAAATCATAAATAAATTAAAATAAAATTTAAATCAATAAAAACTTGGGATTACGCAGTTTATTATTGCCTTCGTTTCGCAACATACAAAATATCAACGCAATAACGAATTGCCTCAACCACATCGGATATTTGTATCATCGCAACATTAAACTAGCCCCAACATATGGTCCTTCGAGCCGGATCCGGACCAGCGGATCGCAAAGACACATAAAGGAAAGCGCTCACTTCATCCAGTAACGCATCGTGGTCAGCAATTCGAGCAATTTAACAACAACTTTGGGAAAAAACTTTGAGTGGACATTGTGGAATTTTCATCACCACGCGACATCATTCTAAGCTAAGTAGCCATTTTGAATTTTAAAATACAAGTGTAAATTCAATTCTTTAAACATTTATTAAAACCAAAACTACTTATCAAATCGATCCATAGAACACGTGAATCGCGTTAGTCCCAATTAATTGTTAATAAATTAAGTGATTTTAAAGTGCTCACTAATTTGCGTACAATCAGCCGCCAACATAGTTTGCTGATACATTTCGAAGCGAGTAGTTATAACTATTATACAACGATCGCAAATCGAGTTCTACTAAACCGCGTGTTCTTTCACAAATCAAATTAAAGTTAGTGAATTAAAACTATAGTGAATATACTGAGTAAAAATTCCTGTGATAACCTCAAACATTAAAAAGTGCTACGATCATTAAAATGAATGAACTCGCTTCACTAAAAAAACAACGTGCCACCAATAAGGGCCGACTAACGAATATATTGAAATTCATCAATGGAGCGACCGAAAACTTATCAATTGAAGATTTCCGAACCCGCCTAGCCCGAGTCGAAACATTGATGTCCGAATTCACCGTGATCGAGAGCAAAATCTTCAATATAGATCCCGAGGAAGAATCGGATGTGTTATATGAGGATAACTACTACAACGCTGTCACGGCCTTGAACAAATTCATAAGAGCAGAGACAATGGCCGTGGATAATACATCACTAGATATGTCTCTTAATGCAATGCACGCTGCACAGCCAATACCACCACCGAGTGCTATTCCGCCACTACCTGCAGTGTCTGTTTCTCCACTAACTATTCCAGTTACAAGCGCACATCCGCCAACGGGATTGCCGACACCGGCTACCGGAGGTCCTCCGCCATCACACACAAGTCAGGAGTTGCCATCAGCGCAATCGCCTATTGCTCAATCACCTCCACCAGAAGACGCCGGCGTTCCACCACCCTCTAGCCAACCGGGCGTACCACCAATAAATACACCGTCATCTACCGCCGATGAATCAAAAAAGGTAGATAAGAATAGCTTCGTTTGTGAACGAGAGTTTCAAATACTTTGCCAGGATTTTATGTCAGAATATCGACAGCTAAATCATATGATTGAAATTCCGCAAGCAGAAATTAATGATGTCGGATATTACTTACCGCACCACTGCGTCCTTACGCGTTCCAGTTCCACCACAAGATTAGGAGTGGTTTTTGACAGGTCGGCAAACCATTCATCTGCGAATTCTTTGAACGAGTGCTTGGCAGTTGGCACAACGGTCCGAACAACCCTGCATGCTGTCATCCTAAGATTTCGAGAGCACAAATTCGTCGTTGATGCCGATGAGGCGAAAATATATCGACAAGTGGCTATCAACAGCCAAAATACAAATTTCCAAAGAGTAGTTTGGCGTACTCACCCCTCCGAGCCAATACGCCATTTCCGATTAACGACCGTTATTTATGGTTTAGCATCCTCTGCTACAAGAGTCCGAAAAAAGATAGCCGTTGATAACCAAGCATCAATACCAATCGCCGCCAAGGCGATCCGCCGGGATACATACATCGATAATATAATGACTGTGACTGATACGGAATCGGATCTCATGCAATTAAAGAATTCCATAAGTAAGCTACTGTCTCAGGATGGATTTAATCTCCGCAAGTGGATGTACAATTCAGCCATTATCGCACCTATTCCGAAAGAGGAAGCCAGCCGAGGCATCAAATCTATTGATGAGAATGGTCAAAGCGATCCAAACTCAATAAAAGTACTTAGACTTAATTGGGACGCGGATACACACCAATTCACATTCGTCTCCGAGTTGCAACCAAGAGGCTCATTTACAAAAGAAATAGCCGTGTCCGAAGCCAGTCGTCTATTCGACCCGTTAGAGTGGTTAGCCCCCGTCCTAATAGAAATCAAAATTGTCATCCAAAAGTTGTGGGCCAGTAATCTCGAGTGGGATCAACCACTTCCAGAAGTGATATGCAAACGGTGGCAAACAATTCGAAATGACCTGAAGAACGCCAATCAAATCTCCATTCTCAGATGCATTGAACGAACCAAAGCCGAAATCGTTCAAATGCATGGATTCGCCGAAGCCAGTCAAGATGCCTTTGCTGCTGTGGTCTATCTACGGGTAGAAACATCGTCTGAAAACATTTTCATAAAATTAATTGCGGCCAAAACCAAAGTGGCTCCTACGAAACAAGTCTCGTTACTACGACTTGAACTTTGCGCTGCGTTGCTTCTTGCCAACCTGATCAAATTAATCCAAAGGAAAACTGAAGTAGAAATTTCGGAAACATATACGTGGAAGGACTCCCAAACCGTATTAGCTTCGGTTGCTAGTCATCCCCGACGATGGAGTACCTTTGCAGGCAGCAGAACAGCTGAAATCATAAACATTTTACCTCGCAAACATTGGTTTCACGCGCCTTCAACTGACAACCCGGCCGACTGCGCATCCCGAGGTTTATCGCCGAATGATTTACATCACCACGCTCTTTGGTGGAGCGGCCCTATCTGGCTCTGTCAAACCTTGAAATCATGGCCTCCTCAACTATGGGATTATGGCTCAATTGAAGAAATTGATAACAAAATATTCACTTTTGCAACTACAACCGTCAGTCCATGGCTCGATGAACTAATGACAAAATATTCGTCTCTTACGAAATTTCAAAGAGTATTCGCGTACATTTTACGCTTCATCACGAACTCAAATGTTGAAAGGGGCTCGAGAACCTACGGAACGTATTTAACGAGAGAAGAACTGTTCCAGGCACTATTCAAAATATGTCCGCATGAACAAGGAAAGTTCTACTGTATGGAGCTAGCGCAAATTCAATTAACAGGCGAAATAAGTAAATCTAGCAAAATCAAATCATTGAGTCCCTTCTTAGATGAATACGGCCTCATTCGCGTTGGCGGGCGACTACAAAATTCGGACTCTGGTCCATCGTTGACACTAGCCATCACCAGACAACAATATTGGATTCCGAATGGCCGAAGCACGGTTCGTCAAGTCATTAATCAGTGCGTCATCTGCTCCAAATTTAAAGCACAGATAAATAATCAAATCATGGATAATCTGCCAAGCTGCCGTGTCGAACTAATTCGCCCGTTTTTAAAAGTTGGCGTAGACTACACCGGGCCAATTCTAATACATTTACGAAAGGGCCGAGGCCAAAAGACATATAAATCATATATATGTTTATTTATCTGTCTTAGCACAAAAGTTATTCATTTGGAGTTGGTCGGCGACATGACCAGCGAATCATTCCTAGGAGCCCTGAAAAGATTCGTTGCAAGACGTGGGATTTGCCTAGAGATTCATAGCGACAACGGCACAAATTTCGTCGGTGCCAGCAGTCAATTAAGGCAAACCTTTAATAAACTAATATCCAATTCGCAAGTGATTTCTGCTTATTCTTCCAGGTACTATATAACATGGCATTTCAATCCTCCCAGCGCACCTCATTTCGGGGGTATCTGGGAAGCAGGAGTCAAATTCGCCAAATATCATCTCAAGCGGGTCATTGGCAGCACTATACTTACAATGGAGGAAATGAATACTTTATTATGTGAAATCGAGGGCACGCTCAACTCCAGGCCTATCTGCGCAATGCACTCCACAGACATCGACGTCCTGACTCCGTCTCATTTCCTGCTTGGTCACCCAACAACAAAAATCCCCGAAATCGACGTCACTCACCACAAACCATCATATCTAACCAGATGGCAAATGGTTCAACGGCTGGCACAGCATTTTTGGAAGCGTTGGAATGTTGAATACCTCGCATCATTACAACCAAAAGTGAAATGGAGAAATTCTCAGCCGCAAATCCAGATCGGAGACATAGTAGTAATTAAAGATGAAAGCGTAGCCGTAAATCAGTGTCCAGTAGGAAAAGTCACAAAACTACATCCCGGTTCCGATGGCATTACCAGAGTGGTCACTCTCAGAACCAAATCCGGGGAAATGAAGCGTCCCACTAGTAAACTGGTCATACTCCCAATATCGAGCCAAAATGATTCCGAAGACCAGCAAGATGCGTCAACGTCCAGTCAGTCATATTCGAACAAGGAAGTTACAGTTCGTACATCATAATTGCATCCAATTGTTGAACCAGATGGTTCAAGAGCGGCGGTATGTTGGAGCAATTCCACATAACAAATACTTACCTAATATTTTACTCTGAAATATCTCACTCTGAAATACATTTAACCTAAAAAACAAACAAATGTAAATACATAAAATAATCAATTTTATACTTACCCTTTATCATTGTATAAATTCCAATTTGATCCTCCTAAAATAATTAATTAAGCATTAATTCATAATTTATAATTGTATAATTTATATTTATATACTTACTTAAAATTATTTGTATTATATCCAAATGTCGAAACGTCACCCATCCAAGTGTCAATTGGTGGACGAATTCCTGTGCTGTATTTTCAGTTCAGTGCATGATTCAATACCGAACTTGCGCTCGATGCGACACCTGCGTTTGAGCGCTTTTACTAAAGACATTTTTCGGAGTCGTCTACGCTAATAAATACGTGCAACCATTTTGACATTTTCTCTTGTTCCAATTTACACTCCATTGCATTAACATAAGTTTATTTAAAATACAAAATCATAAATAAATTAAAATAAAATTTAAATCAATAAAAACTTGGGATTACGCAGTTTATTATTGCCTTCGTTTCGCAACATACAAAATATCAACGCAATAACGAATTGCCTCAACCACATCGGATATTTGTATCATCGCAACATTAAACTAGCCCCAACAGGGGTGTTTCCTGATAAGTTAAAACTACGTATCGTGAAACCACTTTTTAAGAAGGGTTCACGGGCTGACTCGAACAATTATTGTCCAATCACCTTACTGAACACTTTCTCTAAGATTTTTTAAAAAATTATTAAATCCAGATTATTGAATTTTCTAGAGAAAACTAATTTTCTCGATAAACGTCAATTCGGGTTTATTAAAATTTCTTCAACCGAACTGGCTCTTCTTTCATTTTTAATGCCTGTTCATAACAATTTGAATAAGAACCTTAAGGTATCCGCTCTTTTCATAGACGTTACTAAAGCATTCGATACCGTTAATCATCAAGTGTTACTGGAAAAGTTATCGCATATTGGTATTAGGGGTGTGGCACTTTCTCTATTTAAATCCTATTTATGTAATCGAGTTCAGAGTGTATGTATTAACCATGTCCGAAGTAATGAGGTAATGGTTAATGTGGGGGTTCCTCAAGGATCTGTGTTGGGACCCCTTCTTTTTTTGATTTATTGTAATTCTATTTTTGATCTGGATTTGCGTGGTAATATTGTCGCCTTTGCCGATGATGTTGCGTTGCAGTATTCAAATGTGAATGTGGATTCGTTGAAATATGACGTTAAGTGTGACCTAAAATTACTAAAAAAGTGGTTCTACGTTCATTTCATGGTTCTTAGGTGCAAGTCTAAAACTATATACTTCAATCTGAGTAGCCCTGACATTAATTATGGCTAAGTGACCCATTGGCGTGTAATGACTCTATTTGCAGTACTCTCTGCGTTCCCATTGAAACAGTTTGTTCGTTCAAATATTTAGGTTTAAATCTTGATTCACAGCTTAACTTTAAAAATCACGTGATTAGTTTAAAACAAACTCCGACGTGCTTTAAGAGTTTTTTTCCATTTGCGTAATATCTGCAGCTCCGAATTTTTGAAATGTCTCTATTATGCTTTGGTTGATTCTCATCTACAGTACGGGTTAACATGTTGGGGTGGAATTTATTTGTCAAATATCAAACCATTATTGACGATACAAAAAAGTGTGATTAGAATTTGGAATCATTTGCCAAGAACTACACCATTGTTTTTAAATTATAAAATATTACCACTGCGGTATCTATACGTACTTAAAGTTTTGAAAATGTTTTATTTAAAAAGCGGGAATCGTTTAATGAATATATATAGTGCGCCATATTTGTTTCGAAATAGAAATAGAATTAATATTCCGCAACCTTTTAAAGAGCATTTCAAGAATTTCTTTTCTTACACTGCACCTAAGTTTTATAGCCAGTTGCCAGCCTATATTGTAACCGCGGGCACTCCCAGTCTTTTTATAAAATTGTTGAAAGAATGGTTGTTTTCAAAAAATGACATTGAGATCTTATTTAGAACACTATCCTAAACTGTATATTCTACTTATTTTTTATACATCTTTCATTTATAAGGAATGTAAAAAATATGCTACGAATGTTCAAACCATGCGCAAATATTGCTTAAAAATTTGTTACTATGTATTATACTTTGTATTATACTTTGTTTTTATTAGTTGTGAATCATGACTCCGTGACATTTTTTAAATCAGGAGTTCACAAGCTAGTTTTATTTTCACTATTTTTAACAACTGATTAGTTTTAATTTACATGTATATAATTTTTTTTAAAATAAAACTATGAATATAATTGAGCTTTTGAAAGCCAATTTTAAAGCAACCATTGCCGAAATAGATCCGCACACAATCCAAAATGTACTCAGAAATTGAACCGACCGAATGGAGTACGCCAAGGCCAGCCACGGCTCCCATTTGAATGAAATCATTTTCCATAAATAACCAGGAGGATTGTACGTTCAAACAAAAAAATAAATTTTGTTTTTATTAAATTTTTAAATCTGAACTTCTTATTGGGACACCCTATACAATCGACAGTTATTTTACTAGAATTGGTATGCTAGAGTCGGATATTCTGAATTTAAAGTGTGATTTGACCAATCTGTTCGATAGATTTAGACACTTTGGAATTTTATTGACGAATCATATATTGAACTGTTGTATTCCGTCAAAATCATAACCATTGTCCAAATATCTTTCCTGTTTGTACTGCCATAATGTTTTCCAGGCAACACAATTTTTTTTTTTAATTTTTAAGTGGTTTAAAAATTGAACCAAATAAAAATGACAAAATTATAAATAAGAAATTTAATTTTTATTAAGTAATATGCAGAAATGTTAATATAAAGAACAGTAAAAGCTAATGGAACAAAATCATATATCACTTTCTATAATGTACCGTAACTTCTACATTTCTCGTTAAGTGTGTAGTTACACTTTTCACTATCGTTAAAAACTTTACTACGCCGGCCCCAGCTTAGTGAAATATTTTATCAAACTCACGTTAAACTAGCCCCCCACTTCGTAAAAAAACTGAAACCAAGAAGACATCACCGAATAAAAATGTATCCAAAAATTTCGTGTTAAGCGAGTGCTTCCTGTATACACCCATAAAATGATATTGGTGACGAAAAAAAGCTTAATGTGCTTTTAATTAAATTGGTATTTCTATATTTTTATTAATAAAACAAAAATTTTTAATTTAATTATAAAAATAATGCTTTTTAGAAATAAATATATATATTTTTAAGAAATTGATTTATTTTGTCTAAATAACATAATATATTGAAAAACTAAATTTGTTAATTAAATTAAATTATGTTTTTGGGTGCCTTCGACAATGCTATATACATTTACACACACTTATCAACGTTTTTGAAAGGATTTTTTGAAACACTACAAAAATTTCCAGTGTGTACTTTTTAATTATACATACGACATTTTTTTGGTATTGTTGTTGCTTTTTGAAAATTTAAAATTGTTTTTTAAATATTTGTGTATGATGATCATCAGACGTATATGCCAGACCGTACCATATGCATGCACAACAACAACAATAGTACCAACAAAAAAATGTTTGTGTCTCATTGTGATAATCTAATTATATTCTAACGCCCCATATTTTTGATGGTTTTTTTTTTACATTTTGTGTTTGACTATTTTTGCATGATGTGTGCTGCTTTTAGAGGAGGATTGTATGTGCGATAAGATAAACATTTGACTGTACATATTGCATATCCATAAAATGTACAACGCTAGCAATCCATCCATCTACATATATATCTATATATTGTGTAGAGTAGAATTGAGTCAATATATCTTCTATTTATCTCCACATATGTATGTACATTTATACGTTCATCATGAATGTGTATAAAGTCCCCAGGGTGCCGACAATAAAACATTTTTTTTTTTTACTAAAACAATTTGTTAATTGATAACACAAATGTTTAGCTGAGTTATTTTTTTACTTGGTGTTGTTGTTATTATTATTATTTTTATCTATGTGTTTGTGATAATTAAATCATAACAAAAATATAAAACTTCAATCAAAATACGAGAAAAAAATCCAGATAAATAATATTCCCATTTGGGTAAATTGAATCCGTACATTGGCGCTGCTTGGAATAGAGCACATAATACTGGGTATGCACAGCACAAAAGTAATACAAAAAAGCAACGCCCAACAAAAATAATTTTTTGTGGTTCAATTTATTATGACATTTTCAATTTTTCTGTAATACATAATAGAATTATAATTTTAAACAGATATATTTACAAAAGCAACAAAACTTTTTTACTTTAAAGTTGCACTCGCTCATCTCGATATTTCTATATAATACCGCACCAATCAAACTACCAAACCATCAATTCCAATTTCCAAATCTAACAAAAAAAAAAAACTTTTTTTTCTGTTTTCTACCTCGTGCAATATTTTCACTGTCAAATCATGGGGAAAAAATTGGAAAACTAACAATATTATATTTTCCATCGCTCGACGTCGCGTCCCCCCAAAAAAATACATAAATATAATTTCATTTTTTTCACGTGGAAAATTATTTTTTGATCCACTTTAAATCACACACAAACAACAACAATGAGCATACATAGCAACATATCCACATATATAAAAGAGTTAAAATACTCTAACTACTAAAACCAGTTTATATATAAATATGAAAACTTTACCATTAATCATTTATCATAATAATATTTTCCTAGAAAAACTTTATTTTTTTTATTTTTATTTTCCACCCCGAGTTTTTCCAAACAAAATAAATTCAATTGGATTTTCGTTTTATGTGGCAACAAAATTTATTTTAATTTTCATTTAATACACATCTAAACTTGGTTGAACTTTGAGGTAAAGTTTTTTTTTATTATTATTTTAACGAGAAATATCCGATTAAAACGTGTTGCTCAATTACGACTACACTGGGTAAATAAAAACTGATATTTACCTTAAGTCCCTGTGGAAGCTGAATCAAATGCGGTAATAAAAGGAAGAAGATCGAAGATTTGATGGTTAATAGCTGCATTGAGTTTCATTCAGCATTATCAATATCTAGAACTTCATTCTCTTTAGAATTTAAATCAGTTTGCAATACTCAAAATCACTCAAATTTATTATTAGAATGTTAATTAAATTATAAATTCCAGACCCCCTTCCAAAAACATAGGGTCGTCGAAGTTTTGTTTTTTTTGAGTTTCACTCAAAATTTGTTTTAGAATTCCAATCAAATTCCGTTCACTCGAGATTCATTTGCTCAATTCTATTGAGCTGTGTGAGATTGACAACTGATCTAGTGAATGTAACTAGATCAGTTGTCAACCTCACACGCTCAATATAATTGAGCAAATGGATCTCGAGTGAACGTAATTTGATTGGAATTCTAAAATAAATTTTGAATGAAACTCAAAAAAAACAAAACTTCGACGACCCTATGTTTTTGGAAGGGGGTCTGGAATTTAAAATTTAATTAACATTCTAATAAAAAATTTGAGTGATTTTGAGAATTTGGATTAGCTGAGTGGACTTTGGGTATTTGGAAACTGATTTAAATTCTAAAGAGAGTGAAGTTCTATAAATTGATTATGCAGAATGGAGCTCAATCCAACTGTTAACCATCAAATCTTCGATCTTCTAATTTTAATTCCAATTTACAAATAAACTTAGTTAAATAATGTTTAGAGTTACAGCCAATATGATTAAATTTCAGAATTTCACTCAATTTTTTTTAGAATTCATATTCCATCTAATAATTTTAATATAATCAAAAATTGTTAACAAACGTCTAAAATCCACCGGGACAAATTAAATTTTGAGTGTCACTCAAATTATTGGATATAATCCCAATTAAGGTTTAAAAATCAACTTAATCATTTTACTAAGTTTCAAAATTCCACTCAAATTTATTTTAACTAAAACTCAGCAGTTATATTCTAAGTTGTGTTTTAAACCGTTAGTATTTTGAGCATTTGTTAACCGATTCTGACTTAGTTTATTTAGTAGGATGATACTTCGATTCGAAATTGAGTGAAATTTTAAAAACTTTATCTTATTTTACTAAATGTGAGTTAAAAATAATCTTTTTCGTTCACCTAGAATCAATCATAAAATCCGATTTTTTAAAGCATGTGGATGAACCGATACCATCTTACTAATGGCCGGATTTCAGCCAATCGCATCCTACAAACTAAATTTAAGGTCTGAATCAGTCAGTAATGGTATAGACGAAAACCTTTCATTTACAATATATAGAGCAAAAAGGAAATGATATTCTCTGAAACTTGCAACACATTTTACAGGCATTCGATCATGAATTGCCTGAAATATATTCCAAATCTTTAAAGAATTCAAACTTGAACTTACAATTTAAATTGAAAGAATCACTTAAAATTTTCTCGAATTACAGTAAGCAACTCTAAATACTTAAATATATTCAAATTTCGTTTTTCAGTGAACATAATCAATTTTGAAATTTCGGTTATTTTTTTTAAACCCGATCGAAGAACACATGTCTGAATTCCATTCTCTCTCTCTCTCTGTCTCTCTCTCTTTTTTTTTTTTTGTTTTTTTTTAACCGGGTAAAGTGAGGAAAATCTTCAATAAGACGAGGCTTCGATGGTCAAACATCACAGCAACAGTGATGGATTTCTACCATCTAAAAACCACACATCCTTTCGAACATTACTTCGCATGGAGGTGACTAGTTACTAGACTCTATTCTCCTCTCAGCGTCTCAACCTAACATCGAGATTGCCATCGCTATCTAGCCATACCGCGATGTTCCACTCTAGCACGCTCTAAGCATCTCAGCTCCTTAAGCACCACTGCTGCCATGTGGCTTACTGCATTCCAATTACCTTCACACATAAGCATTAGCTCTAAAATGTTATCAGGTGTCACGGGCTGCCCGAGGACACTGGACAGTTCTATTCGGGTTGTCTCGAACCGTGGACATTGAAAATATATATGTTCCACATCCTTTTCTGATCCTTTGCAGGCAGGACATTCCGGAGTGTCGGCATGTTTAAATCTGTAAAGATATGCACCAAAACAACCATGCCCACTTAACATCTGCGTCAGGTAGCAATTAATTTCACCATGCCGCCTATTTATCCACTTATTGATGGATGATATAACACGATAGGTCCACCGGCCTTTCTCCGAGCTATCCCAGCGCCTGGCCATTCTATCGTGGTTGCAATGCGATTTGATGATCTACTTCCTAGTTTTCCTCGACACACATACCATTTCTTCCTTTTCTTTGCAAGTAGATTTACAATTAATTTTCAATTTTTGGAAATAAATCTATTTTGAGTGAAAATTTACTAAAATGCAAAAAATTCGTATTTCCTTATTCAAAAACGGGGTTTGTTGCATAAAGTTATTTGAGTGATTTTTTTTATTTTTAATGTATAATAAATAATGTTAATATAAAAACACATTAAATTGAAACAAAAGATACTTAACGTTTGAGTGATAATTTATGTAACTTGTAATAATACTTAATAAACTATCTAATTATTTGAGTGAAATGTAAATAATTTTTTTTCCTAGCATTTTGTGTTTTTTTACACAATTAGACAAATAGAACAAGTACTTAAAGTCTCCGTCATAAAAATATTTTTCAAAAATATTTCGGTGATAATCCATCCTAATTCTCCAGTTTTGAGTGATGTTCAGATTGCTATTTAAATTTTTTGTGCGTAATAAAACCAATGTTATTGACGATTGGAGGATCACGAGTGATACGTAGCGGAAAAATTTGAAACTGATCGAGCTATGCCAATTTGAAAATACGCGTGTTTTTTCTACGAAATGTCATTGAAGGATAGCTAATGTAATTTTTATTTTTTGCACTAGCTGCGTTTTCCAACATTTACAATTGTCAATTATAATTGGTTGATTATAATATTTGAGTGTTTTTGTATTTTTGAAATGCATTATTTACGACTAAATAATTCTTTGATATGTTTAATCAACGATATTCAATTTTCAGTCATATGGTCTGCAACACTCAAAAACTTAGCAGGTGGTGAGTGTAATTACAATTATTAGAGAATAGTTCTAAATTTTAAAACAAAAATTTAAGGAAATACTGATTAAAATTTTAATTAAATAAATTAGAAAATATTTATAAATATTTTGGTAATTTCCCTTTTAGGCAAATCGGTAAAAAAATGATAAGTTGTTCGAAATCGCTTTGATCGAGTTTGGTTAGGCATAACCGTTTCACGGAACTTCACTCAAAACTATTTTTAAAATTTACTTCCTTCAAATTTGAATTTAATCAGAAACCTTTACGAAATTAAATAATGAATTTCATACTAATTTATTGATAATTGTAATTCTAGATTTTAAATCAATTTAGTTTAAAACAATCGGTCAAGTTTTAACCAATATTCGCAAATTTTCAGAATTGTACTCAAACTCCGTGTTACAATCCCAAACAAAAGCCGTTTATCACAATCAGCTAAAAATGATACTGAAATCCATTTTGCAATGCAGAAACGAGTTTCACTGAAATTCTGAATTGAACTTAAATTTATTGTCAGAATTCTAATTCCAGCTTACAGATCAACTTACTTTAATAGCGGGTCAAGTTTAAGCCACATATCAAAATTTCAGAATTTCACTCAATTTATTATATTTACTCAATTCTTTCTGCGCATCTTCAAAATACATATCGTCGGTTGGGTGCAATAGTGACACAACTCAAAATTCATTCATTTCTTAGATATTCGAATCAATTCATATTTTGATGAAAACTCACTCAATTTGCGAACAAAAATTGGTAAATGATTAAAGAATTATAAATATTAAGATCCGATTGAGGATGTATTTTTATTTACTTTTGAACAACGCCGTTTTTCAAACAATTTTAAGTGATTTTTTCAAATCGATCTGCTGAAAAATTAAAAAATTTGAGTTGTATCATTGTTGCACCAAACCGACGAGATACAATTTTATTTTTCACTCATTGGTCATCTAACACTTGAAAACAGATATCGTTCAATTCAATTTTTGGGAATAAAACTTATTTGAGTGAAAATTTATTAACATGTATAAAACTTGTATTTCCTATGATTCAGAAATGTGTATTGTCTACAGGTCTAAAAAAATTTGAAAATATTGTATAAAGTTATTTGAGTGATTTTTTTAAAATATTAATTTATAATTAATGATGTTAATATCAAAACACATTAAAGTGAAACAAAATAGTTTTTAATTTGAGTGATAATTTATTTAACTTGTAATAATACTCAATAAACTATTTAATCGTTTGAGTGAAATTCAATTACATTATTTTTTTTGTAAACATTTTCAGTTTTTTTTACACAATTAGACAAATATAACAAGTACTTTGGGTCTCCGACTTAGAAATATCTTTCAACAATATTTTGATGATAATCCATCCTAATTCTCCAGTTTTGAGTGATGTTTAGACTGCTATTTAAATTTTTTTGTGCAATTAAACCAATTTTAAATATAATTGGTTGGTTATAATATTTGAGTGTTTTATTTATTTTTGAAATTTTGATCAAAATAACTCATGAGATCAATTGATTATTTACGATAAATTAATTCTAAGGGTCTGCAACACTCAAAAATGTAGCAGTTAGTGAGGGAAATTTCAACTATTGGGAAATATTTTTAAATTTTTAAATAAAATTTAAGTAAATACTGATTATAATTTAAATTGAATAGCTTAGAAAATATTTATAAAATGTTTGAGTGAAATTATCACACACGTTAAAAATATTTTTCAAACTAAAATATTATGAAACTACAAATAATACCATATAAAATTATTCAAATGATCGAGTGAAATTCAAAATTTTTTATAACAAATTTTCCTTTACTATTGCCGATATCGTCGGTTTAGTGCAACAGTGACACAACTTAAAATTTTTAGTTTTTGAGTAGAGAGATTTGAAAAAATCACTCAAATTTGTGTATAAAAACGGCGTTTTTCAAAAAAAAAATAAAAATACATCCTCAATCAGATCTTAATTTTTATAATTCTTTAATATTTTGCAAATTTTCTTAGGATAGAGTCCAATATCTTAAAATGTTAATTTCTTTCGCGAATTGAGTGATTTTTTACATGGAACTTTACCTTATTTGCTAGAAATAACTACATAAGAGAGTATGCTTTCATAAAAATAATAAAAATATGAATTATTGGGAATCGTTTGATTCGAATATCTAAGAAATGAGTGAATTTTGAGTTGTGTCACTATTGCACTAAACCGACGATATGTATTTTTATTTAAAACGCCGTTTTTAGCAAATTAAAATTCTTGATATGTTAGTGGAAATAATTGTAGATATTGAATCTATCTATTGAATTTTAAAAATAATAATCTTACTGTTAATATAGCGTTTTTACCACTATTTGAGTGAAGTTTTGAAATAATCGTATCAAGTGCTATTTTATTATCACTCAAAACAAATTGAGTCAAATTTCTTTTTAGAATTCAAATCACAACATTCAAATACAATTTAACCAGAACCGGTTAAAACATTTCGGCATATCAAAATTTTGAATTTCACTCAAAATAATTGTTAACTAATTGTGAATTTGGTTTAAGTCAATAAACAAAGTGCGGAAATAATTGAGTGGTTTCTAAACTCATTTTTAATATAATTACAATCAGAAAATTGTTACAACACTAAGTTTAATCATTTAAGGTGTAATTTCTATAATTTAAATAAATTTCATCCCCTAAGTATAAAAATTAACATACAAAATTGTTTTTAATTAAAAATTATTAATTAAATAATAATAATAATTTATGAAAAATAAATTTATGTTCAAACGTCAGTGTGAAAAGCAACAATAAAAAAGTTGTCTCAGAACAAAAGAAACAAATTAAGCAATTTTTGTCGTCGTTTTCGTGTCGTTGTATGTTTTAGCATATTTTTTGACATTTTAAGTGTTTTATTCTTCTTGAGCAAATAACATAATTTTTATTTTCGTTTGTTTTAAGTTTTTTTTTTATTATCCGAAATAGTAAGTCAAATGTCAGGGGTGGTATACTATATAAAGTTGCTGTACTATGTGCAAAAATAAAATGATTGTAGTTTGTGCTCTATAAATAGTTTAGTGCTGTATATAGCGCGAAATTTATCGATTTACCCCTAAATGGTGTCTAAACATTGCCAAAAAAGGTTAAAAGTTAGTTTTTCCCAAGCTTTCATGTTCGTATCTGTACGCTGGCATTATTGTTACCGAAATATATGATTTTTCATGTATGCACACTCATTTTCTATGATGACAATGACGACGAGGATGATGATGATGATGATAATAATGTCTGTCTTAACATTATTATTATCTTCGTACCAAAAACAAAAAAAAATATAAGCGAAAAGTATATCTCTTAAATTATACAGAGGTTTTTCAATAAGTGCTTGGCGAAAAAATCCAAAAAAAAAATTAAAAATTTATTTTTCTTATCATCATTTCTAATGTAATAAGAAGACAGAAAAGCACAACAACAACAACATCAAAATATAAAAAGTTTAAGTAAGAACGATCTTTTCATTTTTCCGTTATAATTTTTTTTCGTTTTTCGTTTTTTTTTTGGTAAATTGAATAAAGCGTAAAGTAACAATAAAAATCGCGTGAAAAACTTTCGAAATGATTATATAATTTTCATTTTTATTTAATTTAATTTAAAATAAAATTGAATTAAAAATTTAAAAAATAAAAAAAATTAAAATTGAATAAGACAAGGAAAATAAAATAACATCAAAAAGGAAAAAAAAAACTGTTTTTTTGTATTTCAAATTGGAAATGTGAAAATCGTTCACAAAAAATTTGCAAAACGAAAAATCAAAATCAAAAGAGAGATAATTTTCGTAGAATGCGTGTTAGTAATGTAATTGTGAGAAGGTTTCGTGTATTGAACATTTTTATGCGGGTTGCTTGCTGCTGATCAGAATTTTTTATTTAATTATCGAAGTTTCCTTAAACATATTTTTGCAACATGCATTAACTGTCAAGACCATTTTTTTTATTCAACTTTATTATTTTTTAAAAGCTCTAAAAATTAAAGTTATAAACTGCATATATTAAGAAGACGAACAGAAAGTTTTCAACAAAGCTTTTAATAAATAATCTTTTTTAGTTATTAAGGTCTTATTAATTTATTAAGGTAATAAATTATGTAAAATCTTAAATTTGGCCTTTATAATTATGATTATTAAATGTAAGTCAATGTTTTATTACAGTTTTTAAAAGCTTTATAACTAATTATGAACCATGTTTAAAAAATTTTATGATGTGGTAGCTTTGCCATCTCCAAGCATTTGATTTGAAGTCTTAATCATGTAATAAATATAATAAAATTTATTAATCTGCCATAAATTCATTAAAGCTTTTAAAACGTAGAGCTTTTATTAAACTTTATCAATTTCTTCCAACAGTTCTGTCAATTACAAAAATTCAAGTTTTAATCCCAGGACTACATATTAAACCAAATTTAAGGTAGTCTTTAAATAGCTTAAGAACAATGTATTTAAAAGCTTACATCTGAAACTTTATATCATTATTGGAAATTAAAGATTAACCGGCCACAGCTTCTGTACTCAATTTTAACCTTTCAGCTATTCAAAAAAAAAAAACTCAAGTCTCAACATTTAGTTGGTTCGAAATCATGGTTGTAACATCACTTTTTCGATATTTATTGAATATTATATGCCTTTTTCCTCAAACAAAATTGCTTGCCATTTCGATTTTCAATTTTGCTTTCTATTTCGCGATCGCACGCTGCTAGAATAAATGGTCTATATATCGCTTTTTGTTTTTTGATAAAGTATCACTCATAAAAAACGTAGATAATATAAACACAGTTGAGCGACATAATGTTTTCTTGATATCGCAATAGAAACAACGTATGATGAAAGAGAAAACAAACGTATGATGAAACAACGTATGATGAATATCGAGAAAAAAACTAATATTACAACATCGCTCCCCTGTTGAAGTTAAAGTAAAAAAAAAATCGATAATGCAGATAGTGTCTCGACTAGTCCCGTATAAACTTGAAAAATATTTGCAATACTTTAAATAGCTCACTCGCAACTAATTAATCAACAATATCAGCCGAAATATCAACTATCGGCTGAAATAATTAAGACACTATCTATATTATCAATATTTTTGTCACCTGAATGTAAACAATGTAATTTCTTTGAAAGTGATATTAAAAACGTTCTTTAAGCTGGCAGAACCCATACAGCAGAACATTACAAGATAGTATGGATAATTATAGGCTAATTAAATGCCGCATTTTTGTGGCGAGCAATAGCAGAACCCACGTTTTAGTTGGACGGGATGGAGCCCAAAATTTTTTAATGCGGTATTTAATTAGCCTATAATTGTCCATACTATCTTGAAATGTTCTGCTAGCTTAAGGGACATTATTAAAAATACATCCTTCCACTAAAAATAGTAATATAATTTCTCGGTGTTACTCAGAGCCGATGACGCGAGCATGTTAAGATTATGGCTTCTTGTTTTCTTTATTATTTCTTTTATTAGATTATTTTGTGTTTTGTAATTTTGATGTTTTACAATTATTTAAATAAAATCTTGAACGTATCTCATTTAAAAAAAATCCTGTAGAAAAACGGTTTTCGCAAAAAACTTTCGAAAAATATTTCTTCGTAAAACAATGTTTTTTGGTGTTGAAGGCAGAACAGCGAATCTATCGGCTTGTTTTTTACTAAATTTGTTTGCGAGGAACTGTTTTACGGAGAATTATTTTTCGATGAATTGTCGAATGGTACAAAAATATTTTTGGTCTTGTATTTTTGGCGAATGGCATTGGTGGAATTTGCTCACAAAACGAACCATGACAATTGATAAGTAAGAGTTAACCATTCCAATATAAAACTTTGGCTTTCTCCAACTGCTATTCGTGGACTGTGGGAGGTAAAATTAAATTTTATAAAACCGCCACAATAATGAAATAAATAAATTTCGATTTAAATTCACAGTTCACACAAGTATATAAGGAAATTTAATGAGCTTTTCGAAGCTAACAGAACCTAAATCGATAAATCCACGTGTTCTTGACCAAAAGTATTAGGATTTTTCATCTAAAGCCAGCAGATCCCAAATCGAAAATCTGTCGAAACCAAAATTTAAAGCGCAAAACGTGATCTAGTGTTTTATAAATAATTAAAGGATATCGGAGTGGACACACTTGACGAAGGTGTTACTGTTTACGGGAAAACATTTATTTTCCATTTAATTTTAAAAATTACCATACCGTAATAACGTGAATCCCGTAATGAATCATTTCGTTATGCCATAATGAGCTTTTAATTAGTTGTATTCAATAGTGATTGTTTTGATTTTGAAAATGGATTTCCAACCAGTTTTTCGATTTGGGTTCTGATAACTTTAAATTGGAAAAATCCAATGCTTTATGAAAAACGATTGGATCTCAAAATATTTTAATGAGATCTCGATATGGGTTCTGCTAACTTTTACTAAAGCTAACAGAATCCCTAGTTTTAGTTGGAAGGGATAGATCCCACATTTCTTACAGAGCCTATAATTATCCACCGTGTCTAGTAACGTTCTTCAGGGTGGGTTCTGCTGTCTTTGTTGTCCATTGTTTGTCAATTGTTGTCAATTGTTTAGATAGTTGTTTAATGTTTGAGATCGAAGGAATTTTTGAAAAGCTTTCAGCGTCTGAAACTATAAAATTTTGTATATTTTAAAAAAAAAATATCAAAATTTCAAATTCCAGAAATAAAACTTAGAAAGAAACACAAAAAATATTATTTAATATTAATTTCTAAACGCTTACATAAAAAATATTTATGGAAAGTTTATCACGTTAAAATGAAATGAAACCAAATAAAAGTTTGCTTGGGTAAAAATAACTTTATAGGCTTTTAAGAGCTTCTAAAGTTCGAATGAGACGTAATTGTTCTAAGTGGAAACGTTATTACGTTTTAATTTATTCTGAAATTTATTTCATAATATCTCGTTATATCCCTTTTTCTACCGAAAAAAACATGTTGGCTCAATTTAAGGCCAAACCACACAAATGTGTGACTAAACAGTATGTAATGGCGTTTTTGATAACAAAAAATTCGCTTGATTTGAAGTACAACCAACACAATTGTGTGAATAGTTATAGTTACAAAGTTTGTTTAATACAATGCTTTACCCCGATTAAACAAACCGTCTGGACCCTAGAGAGAACACATACATTTGCCGTAGAGAAGACTCAAAAACCTTTTGAAATCCACTTTTTCGGTCTTCGAAATGGAAAATCTGTAAAAATCTCGGGGTCAATATTTTTCACAGCGAACTGCGAAAGAGTTGAGAATGTATCGGTCTCAGAGAAGATTGCAAAGATTAGATAATAATAAAAAAAAAAGATATGGAAATCGAGTCGATAAGGTAGCTGATCAAATTTGCGGCGATAATGATTCAAATTTTCGAGCAATCAAAATGATGAACTAAACGATGAAGGTACACGTTCCAACGAAAATGGCGATAAATACAAACAAAAATGAATATTGCCAAAATCATTGAAGCTGAAGAGGCTGAAAAACAACAACCAAATTCACATTATGTTAGAAAAACCACCAGAGTTCAAAAACGTCGAGAAAATATTGAAAAAGCTCCGACAGAGGCATTATTATTTTGATATCTTTATATATACAATTCCGGTGTGCTTGTGTTCGCCATCATAGGTTTCGCTCTTGTCGATATTCAGAACTTTTTTTAATTTTCCGTATCTTGGACACTTTCATTCAGTCTCTTGAAATTTCATATTTTTATTTTTACAAAAATGGTAAAAATATTCTGTATATTGACATCCTCTTTATATTGAAACTTGGACACTTTGAAAATTTTCATCTAGTCTTTAATAAATTACCCTTTATATATTGGACACTTTTGTTCAATATCAGTAATTCGATTTAATGATAAAAAATATCACGTTATGTACCATATCGCGTTCTGAAATATTTCGTTTTGAAATATCGCGTTTTGTACCATATCGCGTTTTGTACCATATCACGTTTTGAAATATCGCGTTTCAAATGGGACCCGTTTTAGAAAGCGCAGTCATTCGTCAATGTCATGAAGTTGAACATTTTGGATCAAATAAAACTATTGATCTTATTCTGCGTTAGTATTGGTTTCCCAAAATCAAAACGAAAGTTGAGGGGCATATTCGTTCATGTCTGAAGTGTATCTTATTTCAACCTAAGGATGGAAGAAAGGAGGGATTATTAAACATTTTCGTGAAATATGATAAGCCGTTTCATACATTTCATATAGACCATTTACGTTCATTCAGAGAAACTAACCGAAAGTATAGACATTTGTTGGCAGTGGTAGATGGTTTTACTAAGTTCACCAAGTTTTACCCAACTAAGTCTTCGTGAGGTTATAGCACGTCTAAAATCACATTTTTGCATGTTTATTGTTCCGAATAGACTTGTAAGCGATCGTGGATCTTGTTTCACGTCAAAAGAATTCAAAAACTTTATGGATCAGTTCAACGTTCAGTTAGTTTTGACAGCGGTTGATTCAGCTCAGTCAAATGGTCAGGCGGAAAGACAGAATAGGATGGTAGTTCCCATTATAGCTAAATTAGTTGATTTAGATAATAATTGTGACTGGGATAGTGTAATACAGGATGCAGAATTTGCAATTAATAATTCATTTAATAGGTCAATAAAAACAACTCCTTCGATGGCGTTGTACGGAGTAAACCAGTCGAAAACGGCAACCCGAAAATTATGCGCAACACAACACAATTTAACACACTCACAAAAGTGCGACAAACAATTGTTAGAAATGAATTCAGAGAAGAAGAATTGTACTACAAACAATTGTACACAGAACAATTCATCGAAAAATCAAATATGCGAAAGAAAGAAACAATTCATCGAAAAGACTCGTAATGCATATTAAAAAATATTGATCAATTTTCTCTAATTGTTCAATTTTGTGATATACGGAAAACAAACCAGGACAATTTCACTTGAAAAAAATTGTATCGTTATTAAGCAGAATTTGAAGCGAATTATTGTGATGAACAGCATCATTTATTTAAATCAAATTGAATTGTTGTAATAATTCGAACATCTCGGGCAAATAGTGTGTTGGATATGAGTTTAATTTTGAAAATCTGAATCAATTACACACTAAATGTCGCAAAAAATTGAAAATCTGTGTTAAATTTCAACTTATCTGGCACGCAATGGTTCGATCGCCCATTTTTAAAAAATCAGTGTAAGTTCCAGTGGAATTGAATCGTGAACATTTTCGTGCGATTATTTTTTACAACTTTCGACGTGGATTAAGGCAGCAAGAGTGCATGGATGAACTTAATTCAATTTTTGGCGATGAAGCTCCATCAAGGACCAGTGTTTATCGATGGTATGGTGAATTCAATCGAGGTCGTAGTTCACTCCAAGACAAATTTCGTGAAGGTCGTCCAGAAACAGTTGTTGTTCTGGAAACCATTGATGCTGTGCGCAAACTGATATTGCAAGATCGTCATGTGACCTATCGTGAGATTGAGACAACCTTAGGCATTAGTGGGACCAGCATACATTCAATATTGCATAAACATTTGAATGTCAAAAAAATTTGTTCGCGTTGGATCCCACACAATTTGTCAAAACACGTCTATGACATAGTGACAGGTGATGAATCGTGGATTTACGCGTATGAGCGCGAAAGTAAACAGCAGTCTACTGTATGGGTGTTTCAAGATGAGCCGAATCCAACAAAAGTTGTTCGCGCACGAAGCACTTGCAAGCAAATGATCGCCTGATCTTTCGGAAAAAATGGACATGTCGCAACCATACCACTAGAACAACGCAGAACAGTCAATTCTGAGTGGTACACAACCATTTGTTTGCCAGTTGTCTTCCAAGAAATCAGGAAAACCAACTGCCGAAGACGGATCACTCTTCACCACGACAATGCGAGCTCTCACACATTGGCTCAAACAACTGCATTTTTGGGCACTCAAAACATCGATTTGATGAGTCATCCGCCGTATAGTCCTGACTTGTCACCAAATGACTTCTTTTTATTCCCGTACGTAAAAAACAAACTGAGAGGTCAACGTATTTCGACACCTGAAGAAGCGGTTGCTGCGTTCAGAATGCATGTTTTGGAGATACCTCAATCAGAGTGGAAAAAGTGCTTCGACAATTGGTTCAAACGCATGCAAAAATGTATAGATCTTCATGGGGAATATTTTGAAAAACAATAAAGCGATTTTCGATGATTAATATTTGTTTTTGTTCTCTAATCCCGAAATATAAAAGGCAGCCCTCGTATATTAGTGTGTGTAATTTTTCTGAGGTTATTTTGTTTATTTTCGGCGAATGTGAGCATCAAAAATTATGAATCGGTACAAATCGGTTGTTTTTTGGTGTTTATGTCCTTTCGTCATCTCGCTTTTTTGACATCCCACTAAGTTTTTGAGTGGTGAGTTAACACGTTCGTGTAAATGACTGCTGTATCGAACGTGTTTTAAAACCGAAAAATGCAAACAACTTTATTTTTTAAGGAATATCTCGACACATTTTTCAATTCTTAACAATTCATTCCTTTCCGCAAAGAAATATCATTGCAATTACAAAAGTTATCAAATGTGTGTTCCTCAGTAACACACATATTTAGAAACTGAGAGTTGATGTGTTAAGAAACAAAATTTTTAACTGCACAAAATATATTTCGATTTTATTTTATTTTTTCAATGCGATATCGAATAAATGTTTTTTTCGCAGAAACACAGAATTTGCAATTATTTTAAAACTAAAATTAAATAATTAAATAAATTTAATTTTATTTAAAGCATATTTGCATTTACAAATTTTAAATTATAAATGGAAATGTTATCTAGAAATGTGATATCCAAAAAATTTAAATGGCGCACATTCGTACTAACACTAACACACATACCATTGCTATATACTTGCGGTTATTTTTTCGTCATTTGTCGAATTTTGAACAAAATCGACCCTCTGGTATTGATATTTTCGAAGACAACTAATAAACTGATTGGATATGTTTCCTTATAGAATCACATTAGTCTGATAACTCCGAAGCTGCCAGTCCAGTATGGGTAACCCTTTCTGGCATTGCCAGCTCCTTCATTGTTATAGTCAAGCCGCTCCGCCACGTCAAGGCTGTGATGTTGGAGGGTGGGAGATGGGGAAATGAAAAGGAAAGGATAGTGAGGAAATGAGTTTAGGATTTATAAGCTATTCTAAAGTTTGGCAATCGAAAACACTTTGTCCAAACCAAGACAAAATACGATATAAATGACGAATTCAAACTATAAACATACGGGAAAGAAATATTTTCGATTTAGTACCATTTAAAAATTCATTATTCTAATATCTACAACAAAGGAAAACTAACTTGTCTACAAAATGTATCAGTGGAACGAAAACAGATCATTCAGTTTGGTCCATCAATGTTGAACTAATTATTTTCAATTATGAAATAAAAAAAACTCGATTCCAATGTTTATTATTCTTTAATACAAAGGAAATCTTCCTGCAATACTATTTTTGAGAGCAAGACGTAATCTTTGGCAAAGATCCACCCTAAAATTAATAAAATTGAACAAACTACATACCACATCCAGAACGTGTTCCATACAAAAACACAAAACTTTGTTTAATTCATGTTAAGCCTATAAACAAACTACAATTCAGATACCCAACAATGCTCTTCTTGACAATGCACAGCTTTAGCTAGTTCCAATAAATGCCGTAATTAATGTATAATGATTCCGTAAAAATTCCAAATAGTGCCATAACTTAAACATATTGAGGTATATAATTTAATAATTTTAATAAAATAAAATTTTAATAAACTTCTTAAAAAATATTACTTACAATATGTTCCATGCAATAACACAAACCAATACGTGCCCGATTCAATTATGATGAAGATTGACATAACCATTTGAGAGATTTGCTAACGGCATGAGCATCCAAACATATGGATTAGAACAATCTCAAATGAAATAGTGAGGAACAGATAAACGATGCCATCATTTTGACTCAATTCTTATCATATTTAGAAAACAAATTCAACATTTACCTGAATGAATTCAGGTAATGTGTCATTATTTATTTTAATAAAGATATGATAAAAATGCTAAAAATGGTTTACATCGTGAGGTTAACCGACAACACTTTTTAAATATTCGAACTTATTTGCGGATTCAAAATATTTTGAAGTAACATTTTGCAAACGCAAATTTCGTTCGCGATATTTTTTTTTGGGTGGGGGCATTTCACTATCAGCGTTTATATGTTCTATAACTACTTCATTTGTGGACTGTTCTAATTGGAGTTTCGTTAGAAACTTCCATATGTTGGGATGATCACAACCTACAAGTCGTCAACATAATTGTTAGTTCTTGGCGTATTGTTCTGTGTGGCATCAAAATGACTCCAGGCATGGATAGCATATCGAGGATTCCTTCTGAATGGTGGCTCGCTGATACGATCATCGAGTGCACCAATATAGGTATCCTCAAAATATGCTACGAAATTATTCGCACTAGATGGAATTTCGCCAGAGGCTTTCAACGCATCAAATACTTTAATTACATCATATACAGGTACAAAAGCTAGAGACAAAAACATTTTCAATCTAAGAGCAAAATCAGAATCTGAATCATATTTTGCTTTAAGTCCGTCGCACACCACCTTACGATAAAGCTTCTGTGCGAAATGAAATAAACAAAATCTTTGTGTAATTGTAGGAAATACGTTTCTTGCTGAATTAGTAACAGCTTGCTCAAAATCACTCATGATAGATGTAGGATTTAAGCAAGGATTGACATTTTTGAGCTGCTCAAAAATAGTAGTGTAAGTGGTTTCCAATTTATTAGGAAGAAGAGCAAACACCAGAGGAATTGATTTCTCTTCTTTTATTCCATGAATTGTAAATAATTGTCCAAATATTGATGGAACAACACCAAAAGTTCCATCAACGTACCATTCAGAAGCATTTTGTAAACAAGTCATATTCCTGTCCGTTGTAAATAATAAAATTCGATTTTGAATGGTACGATTTTTGAAGGAAGTTTGATGCATTTAGATCGATTTTCGTGGGTGTGGGCTGTTGTAATAAATTCAGGGATACCTATATCTTGCATAGAAAGGATTTCATAAATACCATCTTGCCATCTGTCTATTTTCTGGGAACAAATATCAGCTTTAAACACTCAGTGGAGGTTGCTTTCAGCAAAAGAAGAATAACTTCTATTCGCACTGGTTTCTGTAGGAAAAATCCAGTTTGATCCGGCGAATTTAAATCACTTGGATCCGTTTATCACTCACAACATCCAGTTTTGAACGATATTACTGTGTATTGTTACATGTAGAGGTTGCCAGTTTAGAAGAAAACTTTAAGAATTTCGCATTTGAAAATGTCCATACATCACGCTGTCGAGTTTAATAACTGGAAGTGGTTTGATTAGGAGAAATAATCTTCGTAAGGCGTGAGGGCTAGGAAATGCCATTCTATTCCCCATTTCATCACATAAAACTAACCAAAACTTGCTTGTGTATGGTCCGATACACCTCTTCAATTTAATAACAAAACTTCCTTTAACCTTCCTCAGTTCATATTTAATAATATTAAGGTTCTCCTTGTACGAATTCCAAACCAGAGCCTTTATACTAATTTTAATTTTATTGTTGGTTTTTGTACCTCTATTTTCTGGTAGGTCTCAAGTTCCACTGACAACCATATTACTATTGGCCAGCCCCAAATTTTGTCTAGTTATATACGTTTTTAACAGCCAGATCTTGTAGTAACGACGCTTATCTCTAGACAAGTCACCATTATATTGCCGTCAGTATATCGAGTAGAAGGTAGGATTAAAAGTTTTTAAATTACTTTTCAGAAGAATGCTAGATCTAATATTCCCGGGATTACCTGAGAATATAATTCAATACCTGTTCGCTCTAAGGTCATAATTTATGTTAATTTTTAGTAGCGATTATTGTATAAGAACTATGTTTTCTCTAGAGTTTGCTAGTTTGTGAGGAAGAACTACCAAAACGGCTTTGTTGTGGTTCAGGATGATCTAAATTAACTGTAGCATGTTTCAGCCAAAAATTGGTTTCTAATTTCTTCAGTTTGGCCTCTTGTATCATTTTACACTCCATCCTTTCAATGTATTCCAGGAGTTATTCTTAAATTTTAGTTAAATTTGTAACACCTATTTGGAAGAGAGGCTAGAGATTGGTATTAATATTAAGAGGGAAAAATAAACAGAATTTTTTTGTTTCCCCTGTATGACAGTTTTCTAATTGTCGGAAGATAATCGCTTGGTTAAATAATGCCCTAGATTTTATCCAAATTTGACTGTGTTGAAAAACAAAAACCTGCTATTGATTTAATTGAAATTTTCTCATTGCTACCAAAGCAAGCTTTCCACTTTGAACTTTTACGGCGATTGGGGATTATAAAGAAAATGGTTATTAGTTTGGGAAATATATTGTTCAAGCGTATTTGTTGATTTTGGAGCATCACTTGGCGAGAATATTCATATCTCAGCTCCTACTCAATAAATCGTCAAGCGGCTTTCTGTTCTCGATAGAGAAAGAGTTATTACATATCTATGTTAAATTATAAATTTATGTGAATTACCTGGAATTTACACTGATTTTTTAAAAATGGGCGATCGAACCATTGCGTGCCAGATAAGTTGAATTTATAGAAATTTAACACAGGTTTGCAATTTTTTGCAACATTCAGTGTGTATTAAATTTTAAATTCACATTTTCAGATTTTGCTTCTAAAGAAATGGAATATTATCCCATAATCAGCTAATTTTTTGCAAGCTTTTTGTGTTTTCACATTTTTTTCATCTAATTCATGCTTGATTCAAATAAATAATACACTTCAACTTAATAATCTTTTTCAAAATCTACTCAACATCGATATAATTTTATTTTGATGAATAATTGTAAAATCTTCATTTAGGAAATCTTATGTAAGTACTGATTTTCAACAGGAACTTTTAGGTGAAAAATTTTGTTTCGATGAATTGTGTTTTCGATGAATTGTTTTTTTCAAAATTGTTTTCACGCAAATTTGGTTATTGTAAAATTGTAGTTTTCATATTTGTTTTTCGATGAATTGCTTTTCGATGAATTGTTTGTCGCATAATTGATTATCGCACAATTTTCGGGGAATCGTCGAAAACAAATGATGACATAGTGCGTTTCATTGAAATGTTGAATAATGAGGTACGTGATTTAGATTCGATTCGAAGAGATATCGTTGAGGAGGTGACAAGGAAGGTGCAGCTGAGAAACAAAACTGATTTTGATTCGCGTCATAAACCTGCATATGTGTATAGTGTGGGAGATCTTGTTTTTGTCAAGAATAAGATAACCGAACCGGGCGTTAATCAGAAAATAATAGCGCGGTATAAAGGTCCTTATATAGTCGCGAAGGTGTTGCCTCATGAGCGCTATGTTGTGGAGGATATTCCGGGACAGAAGCTGTCGCGTGTTCCGTATCATAGTGTTTGTTCGCCGGGTAACATGAAGTTGGTTCTACCCTGACCGATCAGGTTGATTGTCCAGTCAGGAATGGCCGAATGTAGCAAGTAGAAAAAAAAGAAAAAAACGATTTGTTGTGGGCGTATAAAAAACGAATTAAATTTTAAATAATATTTTATTCACAAAGAAGTAATGTGCGACCATTCTGTTTGCACGTCACATCAAGAATAATCTATTACAATCCTCTTTTATATTTTATGGTTTTAGTACAGACTATTTCTATACTTTTTGCAGTGCCATCTATTATTATACAGCAAAATTAAAATTAAAATTCAGTTACTACATTCGGCCATACCTGACGCTCCAATCGCCTCGATTTGGAATGGCAAAATAAAGAAAATCAAAATAAAAGTTCACATATAAAATTATTAAACTAAATGAATCACATATTCAATCTATTCATACGGCTTCATGTTGAACGGTGCACTGACTCCTCTGAAAGGTCTGTTCGATATCTGTTGGCCTGTGGCCCTATTCTGGCTTTCCCTGGGAATAGGGAATTAGGAAAAATATGTTTATAGCATTTTTGTCTAAATTGTATTTTTCTGGCCTACTGAGGGAACATAATTGGTGTTAATATTTTCGAAACAAAGTTAAATGGGAAAATATTTTTCCCTACAAAAATTGTATGGAACAAAAGTTTCCCAAATCACTTTGTTTTGAAAATGTTTGCACTAAACTTATTCTTTCAGTAGGCCAAAAAAGTATAATTTTAGCAAAAATGCTATGAAAATATTTTTCCCAATTCCCTATTCCCAGGGAAAGCCAGAGTAGGGCCATTGGAATGTCTTCACATTGATACCGATCATTCGGCAAAATTTTGGTCACCACATACGGGCCTTTGAACCGCGGTAGTAGTTTCTGGCTTATTACAGTTTCTACTGAATTATTTTTTAAAAATACTAGGTCGCCAATACCATATTTATGAGCAGCCCTTCACTTCGAATCGAAATATTCCTTTGATTTCAATTGAGAACGTTCAATTTCCTGAGAAGCCTGAGAGTCTCGGATGTCGTTATTTAACTCATCGATCAATTGTTGAATTTTGTCGTTTTCAAATTTTTGATTAACACCAAAAAGAAGCATTGATGGGGTATTATTTACACTACGATTGATCGTATTATTAAACACGAACTCGGCGTTGCTAAGAACTGAGTCCCAATTTTTCCCATTTTCTGTATTACGGAGTTTTGCGAGCTTTGGAACCAAACTTCGGTTCACTCGTTCAGCCTGACCATTCGACTGCGGTGAGCTGGTTGCGTTGAGCACTTGAATAATTCCTAACTCATTTAAAAACTTTTTAAACTGGTGGGATGTAAAACAAGTTCCTCGATCTGATATGATACGCGTAGGAACACTATAATCTCTAAAATACTTTTTTAAACTATTAATAACCTTATTAGCATTAGTACTCTTTGTAGGATAAAAGCGACAAAACTTCGAGAACGCTTCAACCACTACTAATATATATTTGTATTTTTTATTCGTAACTTCAAACGGACCAACGTGGTCTATATGCAATGTATGGAAAGGCTTATCGAACCGATCATACATATTCATATAGCCTTCTTTTTTACCATCCTTTGGGTTATATACAATACATTTTATACATTTTTTAATTGAAGACATAATTTTATCTTTCATAGACGGGAAATAATACTGTCTGCTTATCTGTTCATGCGTCTTGTTAACTCCAACATGACCCATTTCATGAAACTGTCTGATTATATTTTCCTCCAATGACTGTGGAACATAAAATAAAAACTTATCTCGATCTTTCTTATATACAAGATTGTATCTAACTATAAAATGTTTACTGTCCCCATTTGTGGACTTCACTGACTCTTTTATACCGGCAATTATGGGATCAGATAATTGATGATAAGAGAGTGTTTGTGACAATGTGCATTCAGTTATGTTCATAACTCCCGGAGCACGACTTTTAGAGCATCGACATGAGTCATACGAGTTCCATTTCTATGAATTATTTCAAAATTATATTGTTCTAAAAATAAAGTCCATCTTAAAATTTTAGGATTTGATTCCTTCTTCTGAAGTGTCTGCCTCAGAGAATTGCAATCAGTCACAACTGTGAAATGTATTCCATATAAATAAATATGAAACCGCTTAACTGGGTTAACCAAGGCTAACGTCTCTAATTCAAAAGAGTGATATCGGCTTTCAGCAGTAGTAGTTCGCTTACTAAAATAAAATACTGGTTGGAACTGTCCAGATAATTGCTTCTGCAGCAATATGGCACCAAATCCAATTTGACTGGCATCTGTGTACAGTTCTGTAATTGCTGATGGATTATAATATGCTGAAACCGGCGATTCTAATAATCTGAGCTTCAATAGCTCAAATGTTTCCAGTTCTTTCGATCCAAAACTAAATTTTGCATCTTACTTTTAAAAATCATACAACGGCTTCGAGACTAATGAAAAATTTAAAACGAACTTACTAAAGAAACTAACTAACCCTAGAAATCGGTGAAGTTCATGCACGTTTTAGGAATAGGATACGAACGTATAGCATCCACATGCCTTCGCGATGGTCTAATTCCATCATAGCTAACTTCATACCCTAGAAATTCAATTTTGGGTTTCAAGAAATGACATTCTTCTATTGATAGCTCCAAACAATTTCTATGACATAAATCTAAAACACTTTTCAAAACTTTGAAATGATTTTCGAGGGTATCGGTTGATATTAATATATCATCGATATAAATAGTTAAATCACCTGATTCCAATAGAGGTTTAAAAACTTCGGCAATAAAGCGTTGAAAAACTGAAGGTGCATTGGATAATCCGAAAGGAGTCCTAACGTATTCGAATTGTCCATCCGGTGTGACAAAAGACGTGTAACGAATCGAGTTTCTTTCTACGGGAATATGGTGAAATCCACTTTTTAAGTCCATTAGACTGAACACCTTTTTCCCTCTTAACTTCTCAATACAATCGACCATTACAGGTAAAGGAAAACGATCCTTCAATGTGATTTTATTTAATTGTCTGTAATCAACACACAGTCGATGACCACCATTTTTCTTCGCTATTAAAACTATGGGACTTGCATAATCACTATTACTTTCCTTCACGACACCCTGCTTTTGCAAGTCGGTTACCATGTTTCGTACGAATTCGCATTCCTTCCACGATAGTTTGCGTGGAGCTGAGTAAACCGGTTGATCGGACCTCAATATAATTTTTAATTCATGTCTGACCTCAGGTGTCTGTACCTTTGGTTTGGAAAAATGATTGACTAACATTTGTACTAATTGCGTCTCAATCTCAAAGTTACATTTCGACTCGTTTGAAAATGGCCCTACATCATAAACATAATCTTCACATACCTGCGAATCGAAATCAATCCCCAAAATTTCACCAAACAAAGCTACCGTTGACATATTGAGGTCATCTTCATTATTGCCGTTTGATTCGAACAAAACCTTCAGAACACTTGAACCGTCCAATGTTAGCTTCTTAGATTGTTGCAAAAATTCACGTCCAATAATGCAATCAGGATTCATGGTTTCGTCAGGTACGATATAACATCTACAATTATAAATTAAATTTTCAATTTGACAATTAATATTTAAATAATCTAAAATATTTAATTTAGCTCCATTAATTCCTGTGTAGCTGATATCGTCCTGATACGGAGACAACGTCACATTTGGAGGAATATGATGATATTTTAATAAATTAATAGGACTGTCCGTATCAATTAATGCGGTTGCAACCCTAGAACCCTCTGCGAACTGCAATTCGATGATAGCGGTCAACTTTTCAATTTTTTTTGTCAATCAGTCCTACTTCCTTTGATCGAGCGCGTGTACAGTACAATGATGTATGTCCTGGTTGCTGACACGAATCACAAAACCGTTTTGATGGATTAGGACACTTTGTAGCGATGTGTCCATACTCGTTGCAATTATAACATCTTAATTTTGACACAACTGCTGGCTTCTGTTGTGTTTTGCCAGATGGAAAATTAATCAATTCTCGCTTTTTGATTTCCAGTTCAGTAAATATTGCTCTATTCGGAATTTGATGCTTCTATGTGGATACTATTGGTGACCTACCAAGTCGAGAATATGCCGAATACCCATCATGTTCACGAAGAACATGCAAAAGAAGATCTGAATTTGTAAACCGATTTAGGGCTAATATTTTTGACATTTCAGGATTGCGTAAACCAGATATCACGTATTTAATTATCGATGAATCTTTCAGGTTACCCATTCGTCCAAGCTGCCTGATCTCGTAAAAATATTGCTCGGACGTTTCATCCGGTTTCTTATACCGTGACGACATTTTCGAATGAAAATCTGCTTCATCCATATAACATCCGAATGACTTAATCAAACTGTCGGAAAAATCTTGAAAAGATTTCAATGGTGTTTCTAAATCATAAAACCATGATTTAGCTGGTCCCTTAAGGCGGAGAGTTGCATAGTGAACTGCTTCGGTGTCACTCCAGTCATATACAGCTCTTAAATATTCTATGCGTTTCAGCCACTGCACTGCGTTCATTCCATTTTTACCACCCGGATTATACTCTGGTACTATGTTCTCTATTTCTGACGGATATAAGTAATGTGGTGTGGTATCACGCTGATTTTGACCGTTAACACGTTGTACTAACATTTATTTTTGCAACTGAATGATTTCTAGTTGTTGTTGCAAAATCTGCCGATGAATATCTGTACTTGAGATATTTGGTTGAATACAGTCTTGATTAACCACTGATGGGTTAACATGTGATAACGGCACTGAATTCTTAGTACCGTGTGTCGGCACATGTTGCCTATAATAAGTGAGGTTAGGTTGCATAAACTGATGTGCTTGTTGCTGTGGCAAATACGATTGCTGATAATTCGGTGATATTTGAACCGGCTGCAATCTTAGATAATTGGAAGACACTTGCGGTAATGGATCATCTATTACTGTAGACGATACTTGCACTGGATGTGCACACTGTGCGGTAGACTGTCCACACGTGGTTGGAGGTTATAATTTTGGTTAAATACCATTGTGGGCATATCCAAAATTGTTGAATCGTTCCGGATTGTTGACTGCAATTCCGGATACATAGGCGTTAAAGGCCTCGGTTGAAAATACCCTCCGGGGCTCACCATTGATGACTCACCCTTTCCGTTTAACCAACTCATTTTCACCGGAGTAGTACAAAACTACGTACGTAAAACGTTCACTAATTTACTGAATCACTGAGATAACTGGGATCACTGAGATAACTGGGATCACTGGTATCACTGGGATCACTGGTATCACTGGGATCCCACTTCTGATTTTATTGTGGGCTTATAAAAAACGAATTAAATTTTAAATAATATTTTATTTACAAAGAATTAATGTGCGACCATTCTGTTTGTACGTCACATCAAGAATAATCTATTACAATCCTCTTTTATATTTTACGGTTTTAGTACAGACTTTTTCTATACTGTTTGCAGTGCCATCTATTATTATACAGCAAAATTAAAATTAAAATTCAGTTACTACAGATTTATACTTGAATTTGATTATTTGATTTGTAATGCCATCTATTGGTGATAATTTGAGTTGTATTTGTTATTGTAATATTATTATTATTTGTCCCTACCAAATATGCAATGCCGAGGGAAATCCATTTACATTCGCGTTCTAAAACCACACTGCTTCTATGGAAAGAACCATGTCTATCACGCGGAAATTCGTACTCCCCGCCAAAGAAAAGTGTCACAAAAATTCCGGTGTCGGTGTGAATCCCAACTAAAAAGAGAAAAAACCACAGAAACAAAAAGCACGTGTTTGTATATATTTTCCAATTGGAATAAATATATTTTCCAATTGGAATAAATAATAATTCTTATTTGAAATAAAAATTTTCCATTTATAATAAAATAAATATTAATTTATATTCACATTATTTTTTATTTGTGTACAAAAAACATTGAAAATTTAGTTACATATTTAAATTTCATAAATCAAGTTTTGTTATATTTGGTTTTGTATTGCATCCGCCACGTTGTATTGCATCAGCCAGCATATTGAGATCTTGAAAAAAACTCATTGAAAATTTACTACGTAAATGTATTTCACGACGACGCCATTGTGAGACAGATCTCTATTACCTTTTTAGTCCAAATTATCACATCACGATCACATTATTTAAATTTAAAATTATTTACTTTAACAAATCGAAAAACATTATAATGAAACACAACACTTTAAAGTAAAAAAAACTAATTATGTAGTGCAACCGTGCACGTCGACTTGTCAGAAGAAACTGAAAGTAAAAGATACAATCGAAACTTATATCGTTTTCACTGGCACAAAAATCCACATTTTTTTCTGATTGGAATCAATTGGAAATGGATTTTTTTTAGATTTTTTGTCTTTTTTTTTTTTTGAAAAAAAAACCCAAAAAATTTGTTGGATTTTTTTTACGTTTACTCACACATATACTAAACGTCATGTCAATTGTCAAAAAAGACGTCGCGCCATTTATATTTTATTATATTTGTGATAATTGTTTAAGCAATTTGTGTTTTTATTAAATTAAATTTTGTTTAATTCAAAGTGTTGTTTTATAAACATTATTGCGTGTGCACCGATAACAATGTTACAACAAATAACTTTACAACTTTTGCATTTCATCCGCTGTAAATTATAGTAAATAACGCAAACTTGAAAGCCGTGTTTTTTTCTTGTTTTATTATAGATTTTACTATATTTTATTAAATAATTCATTTATAATAATGTCTGACGAATCAAATGAAAGTGAATGTGGTTAAAATGGATAATAATCGAACTAAAATTATCAACAAGCTTCGAAGAATATGAAAGTTTGCAAAAATTATTTAGACGGGCTCTTCGTGACTACTACAGCACGGATATTGATATCGAATATGCTAAATTAACCGTTTTATGGGATAACGATGAAATCTGGGATGAAATATTATTATCAAAATATGCCTTTAACTGTCTTAATGACTCTCAGCTGTTTCAAAAACAACTTAATCATTTTCAAATTAAATTAGATGAGTAAGAGAGTGCATTTACATTCATTTGAGGTATTCACTAAATTGTCTTCAAATTTCAGCTTTCCAGAAATTATAAAAAAATGTTAAAGATTTACCGAGCATATGTAAACCTTCTCTTATAGAAGTTGAAATAGTATACAAAGAATTCGCTAAAAAACACGAAACGGTAAGCGCAACGAAGATTGACTGGGAAACGGTGGATCGTAGTTATAATCGTGCGATTAATATACTCCGTAAAATTCTTCCATTTGAATTAAAATTAAAAAATCTTGACGCAAAAAAATATGGCGAGAAGGAGCGCTTATACTTGTAGTACATAAATGACTGTGAATATCTCCTGGAAGATAATTTTCTACAGGCGATATACGAGCGTATGATGACCGACTATTGTTTATGAGCGAATGTTTGGTTCGAGTACATGGAATTTATTAATTCATTATTAAATGATAGCGAAGAAGAGGAGGATGATTTAAAGCAGTCGGTGTTACAAAACTGGATGTAATTGAACGAGCCTTGCGAAATATTATATGGAATTCTGAGTTTTATGTAGAAAAAATTCGTATTATCGAAAATTCAAAATCGTTTGACAAATCTAAATATAATGAGACATTCGAAGCAACTGTTGCGGTAGGTTTCGAAACACCTGAACATCAGGTACAAATTTGGCTAGATTATTTAACCTATTTGCGTCGCCAGACTGACTTTCAAAACGAAAAAGATATCGAGATTTTACGTAAAATTTTTGACTTGGCATGGAGTACTCTCGATCTCGACCAACAATGGGATGTATTAGCTGACCAACAATGTGAAATACTTCAGTTTTGGGGTCATCTCGAGTACTCCAAAATGGGCAACACCTTAAAAGGTCGTGAAATCTGGAATACGGTCATGGAAAGAGCGGGAAATTCCTATAAAACCGCTCTATGGATCAAATTTATTGATTATATAAATAAAATAAAGTAATTTATTGAAATTATTTATTGATTTTTTGATTGATTTGAAAAAAATTGAAGATTTCGTCGTTATCCCATAAAACGGTTAATTTAGCATATTCGATAGCAATATCCGTGCTGTAGTAGTCACGAAGAGCCCGTCTAAATAATTTTTGCAAACTTTCATATTCTTCGAGGCTTGTTGATAATTTTATTTCGATTATTATCCATTTTAACCACATTCACTTTCATTTGATTCGTCAGACATTATTATAAATGAATTATTTAATAAAATATAGTAAAATCTATAATAAATAAATGCAAAAGTTGTAAAGTTATTTGTTGTAACATTGTTATCGGTGCACACGCAATAATCTTTATAAAACAACACTTTGAATTAAACAAAATTTAATTTAATAAAAACACAAATTGCTTAAACAATTATCACAAATATAATAAAATATAAATGGCGCGACGTCTTTTTTGACAATTGACATGACGTTTAGTTTTTTTTTTATGTGTAGTAAACGTCAACAAAAAAATCCAAAATTGTGTTCTGTGGCAAAAAATAAAAAATCCAAAAATTTGGATGTGGATTTTTGTGCCAGTAAAAACGACATTATAAAACGAAAATAATATTACCGCGAAATAGAAAGAGAAAAACAATTATTTTTCTCCAAAATTAGTATTTTTGTGTCTTTGATATTTTGTAGTACGGAATTTTGTACGACATTTGAGCAGTTTTTCCACACAGTGGAATAATTGCATACTGGGTAGAGGGATTCAGAGATCTTAAAAAAAAAAAGAAAGCAGACGTGTGTAAAAGAGTGGAGTACATTTTATTATATTTTTTGATAAAAATAAAGTTGTTAGTAAAGAGTTTTATTTGTTTTATAATTGTTTTAATAACAATCCATTAAATAGATATACTCCTACAGTTAGTATTTTTTATGTTTGAACACAGCTAAACAGAATTGTTGTTTTTAAATTTGAAACTTATCCTAATTCCAATCGAACTCTGCGAATTCCTAATGATGCCGGGCCCAAAGTAGTCGTTGTTGTCTCATGCGTGGAGTGGGACGAGTTTTTTTTGCCGTGTGTCTGTATTTGAGTTGATTTTTTTTCAAATAACGTCGTACTATTCTTTTCGATATTTACACTCCAGACTCGTAGCTCACAGCTATCGAATATTTTATACTGAAGTTTTTACGTTGAAATCCGTTTTTAATAGTCAATGAATAAAAAAAAAAAAAGTATCCCTAAATTGTCGCTGGCCACTAACTAAAATGCCATTATTCAAAATTGAGTACAAAAGCACTGGCTGGTTGAGCCTTCAGCTTCAGGTTAAATTTGTTGCCGATCCGTTAGAGTCATACCTTAAATTGAATTGTTTGATTATTCCAAATCGTATGATGTTCAGTTTTATTTACATACATTACTATCAAATGTAATCCTTTTAATTCAACCAACTATAAAAGCTTTAATGGCATTGAAACTAAAAATAAATTAAACTTTTCTGATATTAATTAATTGAAGTTAAAGAAAACAGTTTAAATCCATAAGCTTTTTATTTAAAAACAGAGCAAAATAATAAAACAAAAACGGAATCGCCCCAAAGACTTAATATTTCAAATTTGAGCCACATCTCATACCGATGAGAGAATGTGTATACGTACACTCAAAAATTCCAACAAGTATGGCCCAACAACAAAATTTTAGTAGAATTTTGTCCTAAATAAAAGAAAAAAAAAATATTTTATCCATTTTCGACCAATACTTCAACACTCGGAAAAGAGATTATCACATTTCCATTCCAACTAGATCTATATAAATTTACTCATTTACTTTGTTGCTCAAATATTTCCCCAATCGCTCAATATTTTTATATTTCATATCTCATCGTTTTTTAATTTCGTTCAGCACCAAAACAACAACAAAACAATGTCTATACTACATGTATAAAAGTGGGGGGTATATCAAAACTTTTGGAGCTTCGTTACACGATTCGTTTTATTCGCTCCACCACACACATACACAATTTTATACTGTATACGTCGGGCACACGACGATACCGCAACATAAATATAGAATTGGAAAATTATTTTATAAAATTCCAGTTAGTTCAACAGAATATATCGTTTAAGCAACATGTGTCTTTGCTTGGGTATCAAAAAATATAAAAATGATTTGGAATTTTTTTTTTTTTGTTTGTTTGGTGAAAATGTGAAACTGTAATAAAAACAGGTGTGAAAATTAATTTGTGTGTGAACACAAAAATATATATATATATATATATATATATATATATATATATATATTATTATATAAAATGTATATGATGATGATGATGTATAAAAGAAAATTCATTTGGGTGAAAATGAAAATTGAATTTAATGTGTTGAAAATTATATTAAAGACAAATGAATAATGTTTTTGGGTACCTATAAAATGATGAAAAAGAAAAAGAAAGGGAAAATGAAAATTTGTATTAATCAAAAGGTAATTTGTGTTTTATTATTATTCTTGTATATATTTGTTTTGTCGTTGTTGTTGTTGGTATTATCTGTCTTAGCATTTGTTTTCCCATTTAAAACATGTTTTTTTTCGGGAAAATTTAAATTTTCGATTTGGATAAGATTATATGGTTTAAGATTTATATTCAGATTGTATTTATTTTTTTGGTGGCTTAAATTTTGTGGGGCGAGGGGGGAGCGCTCAGAAAATAATTATTTTTTACAAATCAAATCGAGCTAGAAACAGTAAGAAATCGTGTACGGTTTCGACTGAAACTTATCAAGACAGCTCGGCCACCCCCCCATCGTACCAAATATATAAAAACCAATATTCATCCAATCAAACTTAAATCTAATTTCGATGTTTTCACTAAACACAACAACAACAACAGCAAAAATTCATTCTACACAAAACTTTATCAATTGTGTCAAAGTTTTTCCCTTAATATTTTCCGTTTAATATTTGGTATGCCCCGCAAAAAAGAATTTTTTTTTTTGGTTCTCATCATTTAATCGAGAAACATGAAAATATGAAAACATCGCCTAAATGACATCATAAATCGGGAAAAATCATCAAAAAACATAATATTAATAGCCGTTTTTCATGCCGTCGTTTAGTAATCTTCGTTTTTTTTTTTAATTTTTTTTTTGGTTGGCAGAAAATCAGAAAAAGTTTATTTTTCGACTTAACCTCTCAACACAATCACCCGTTACGGTGCGGTGCTTTATATATATATATATATATATATATATATATATATATATATATATATATATATATATATATATATATATACTCTCATCATCTTATACTGTACATATGTTATATCGATGCTGCTACTTTGGTTTGGGGAACATAAAATTCTGGAGATAAAATTCCGGAATAAAAATAAGAAATAACTAGTTAAGATAAGAAAAACTGAACCCTTTTACGTATTTTTTTTTTGTTTGTAGTTGTGTGTGTGGGTAGTAATTAACTATCGATTTCCCGTTCCCCGCATGCGATGCGGCCGAATTGCTATAGTCAACACTGGGAAAATTTACATTACATGATGAGTATAAAACGGTTTTTTGCTGGTTTTGGTGTACATTTTAGCAAAAAAATGAACCCATAACTTGTGGTTTCGTTTTGTTTACAATATTGGTTTAATTAATTAAAACGTAACGCACACGGTTATGGAGAAACGAAGGATGAAAATTATTTTTAATTATATCAATGTGCGCGTTATCAAATAATCAAAAATAATTAGGTCGGTTTTGTGTATAGTAAGATTATTACCGCAAAAATTTTTGTATTTATATGTAATTATATGTAATTTTATCGACCGATTTGTTGATTAGAGGGTCTTTGTGTTTTTGGGTGGTGTCGCTTTATAATTTTCACTATATATAATTTACTTAATTTTCGGCTCGCCTTATACTTAGGCGTACATTCGGAATTTCAAATTGGAATCCAAATGTCACCGACGATTCGAGTAAACCCACGAAATTAAGGAGCTTAAATTTATTAGACTAACAAGATCAGTCTTACAAATCTCTATGAGTGGCGATTTTATGGTACCGATCTCGTGGTACTTTGTACCGGGTTTGCTCGTCTGAGGAGGGGGGGGGGGAGGGGGTGGTTGATCTGTTCAGCATAAAAACCGTCATAATTATCATACCACAAAATAAAATTCGAAAACACAAAACACGAAATCACGAAAACACAATTAATTCGAATTTTTGACTTATAGATAGTTAATGTGTAAGAATCACAACAATCAGTTTCGAACAGATGAGACTAATGATTTGAAAAAATCAGTCTTCTCATCAGGTCGCGACGACTGATGTTGTATTATTACATTGAAATATTGTCTATATATATATATATATATATATATATATATATATATATATATATATATATATATATATATATATATATATATATATATATATACAGCGATTCCACACGAAAACAACCGGATTCTGTCCTCACCCCCTTCGATTTTAATGAAGCTTGCTGAAGATGTTCTCTATGGTGTAGAAACACAAAAAATAATTTCTGTTTTTCTCTTCGGCTCTGTACTTTTGAACAGGGGCGCACGCCGTTTTAAGGATTTCGCAAAAATGCAAATTTTTAAATACAAATAGTTCGAAAACTATTTACCGGATTTTAATAAATGAGATCTCATATGAAAGGGACCTAATGGTAGTTTTATAAATAGTTGTTATTAAATTTTTCAATTAATTGGTTGTGTGAGAAAAACGTCGTAATTTTTTAAAAATTCCATGCTACACTTACTTTAATGCAAAAAAGAGGGATTTAATCATAAAAATGGTTCTATCATAAAAGAAAACACCGATAACTGCAACTTTTAAACTTTTATAAAACATGGGTTAACTTATAACTAAAAAAAAATATTTTTATTACAATAAATTTTATCAGTTTAATACTTTTTAACTCATTTTAAGTGTCTATTTTATTTTTATCTATTTATACTTATTTTTTTTATTTATGAGATACAGAATATTAAATTATTCCCAGTAAAGTTAAACGGGAAATGGTTATGCAAATTTCTATTACGAATTGTCCATTTGTTTTAATAATAAAATAAAACAAGTACTATTTTTAATTTCATATAAACAATATTTTTATTAAGTAAACATATTTAACAATTTTAAGGATTTATTACATTAATAATTTAATATTTATTTTTCTAATTTAAAACAATGTTGATCTTCACAAAACGAAAATTTTTTAATGTGTAGAGATGTCTTATCAATTGGAACAAAACTATGATATTGATGAGTACCTGGTATTTGTTTTATTGAGTTATACCGATTTTTTATTTTTCTTTCCATGATATTTTAATCTTTGGTACTATAAAACTGATAATTCACTTTTGACTCATTTTGAATAGCCCAAGAATACAGTTCATGTGGTGTGGTTATTTGATTTTCAAACGGCCTTTGCAAACTTGCTCTAGCGGCATTTCTCTTAAGAACACCTCGTAATGCATCGCATGGTCCTTTTCCATGACAGGTTGCGAAGAAGTGTCATTCTGTTTGTATGTTGAAGTCTTCTTTAAAATTACACAAGTTATAAAAATTCATTCTGTTTTTATATTGTGCTTTAGATCCATCAGAAAAGAAACAAATCTTTTTAACATGACTTGTCTTCGCCTTTATAAAATCAACTAGGCCTTGAATAAATAATCTCACTGCTACATGATTGTGCTTGGTTGACTCCGAGATAGCTATTAAACTGGTGAATTCCAAATTACTATTATTGGAAGAATTTTCGTTCTTATTCTTATAGTAAACTGCAAAAGGAGGTATGGTGCACTGAGAATTGGACCAATGAAATCCTTGAACTGCAACTTGAACTATGAATGAGTAATTTTCCGAAAAATCACATATAACAACACATTCATCGTTTTCCAAATTAGACTTCCTATGTTTTAGATACGCTGATTGTTGTTCTGCAATAAATAAATGTGGTAATATGTTTTGTAGTTGCTCACAAAATTTATCAGTAAATTCTAATGTTGATAAAATTGTTGTTTCTATTGTACACCGATCTGTTTTCTGCCATTGTTTATAAGTAATCTCATCTACATCATTTTCTAGTAATTTTGTTGATATTTCCTGATGTAAATTTATAGTTCCTAGGCAATTCTCTGCTATTTTCGTTGAAACTTCTTGAAATTTTTTTGTCTTGTAACATTCAACTCTCATTTTTTTTACGATTTATCGGTGAACTGCCAATGGACAACAACGTATCGTTGAATGATGGAATATCTGGATACATGTATTTCTCCTCTTCGGTTGCTATTGATGAACTTGATGATCTGCTGGCAGGTGAACAGTCTACATTGGAGTTAATCGTTTGTATTCCAGAGGGCCCTGGATCAATAACACTTAATTTACTTGCACTATAAATGATTAAGTAACAACCACTGCATATGTATTCACCTATATTAATGATAATTCCTTTCAAGCTAGCTAACTCAATTAAACTATTATGAGCTTTTCGACAGTTTGATTGTTTTTTGAATTTTTGGCTCTTAACATACTTAATATTCATACTGAATTCTTATTGTTTTAAAATTTTACATGATTTAACTTTAAACTCTGGCTTACGAATGACATAATTCATACAAATTTCTCTTATTTATACAAAATTATTTTTAGGATTTTTGAAAACAAAATTGTCATTAGCAAGTTTTTACTGCCCGGATAATAAAGATTTATTTTCACTCTTACTTACGTGGTGCGTCAGTTGGTACTAATAAGTATCCCCTTTTTTCAAAAAAAGGATCCCGCCCAGTTCTATTCCCACTTAGGTGACTAATAAGTTGAGATAATAACAAAAACATAATAAATATATGTATACCTAAAAACAATACCCAAAACCTAATCACATACGTGCAGCTTACGCCTATAAGTAACACGGGCGATCATTCGATCAGTGATTACTAATATACCTGCCTTTGTTGCTTGTCTCCCTCTTTTTATTTTTATTTCTTGAAGGATATGTAACTACTTTTTCATACTATAATAACCGACATTCTTATTTTTAGAAATTAGTAGATACTCCTAATGATGATAATAATCCAACAAATGACTCCTTAATAAGTACTAAATTGATAAAATTTATTGTAATAAAAATATTTATTTTTAGTGATAAGTTAACCCATGTTTTATTAAAGTTTAAAAATTGCAGTTATCGGTGTTTTCTTTTATGATAGAACCATTTTTATGATTAAATCCCTTTTTTCGCATTAAAGGAAGTGTAGCATGGAATTTTTAAAAAATTATATCATAAAAACGAAAAAAGCACCTATTTTTTATTTTTGTACCTGTTTGGGAAATGATTAAACTTGCAAAAAATGATAAAAAAATTGGTTGTTGTTGTTGTCGAAAGTACTGAAAAATCAATTTTTTTGAAAAATCGACGTTTTTCTCACACAACCAATTAATTGAAAAATTTAATAACAACTATTTATAAAACAACCATTAAATCCCTTTCATATGAGATCTCATTTATTAAAATCCGGTAAATAGTTTTCGAGCTATTTGTATTTAAAAATTTGCATTTTTGCGAAATCCTTAAAACGGCGTGCGCCCCTGTTCAAAAGTACAGAGCCGAAGAGAAAAACAGAAATTATTTTTTGTGTTTCTACACCATAGAGAACATCTTCAGCAAGTTTCATTAAAATCGAAGGGGGTGAGGACAGAATCCGGTCGTTTTCGTGTGGAATCGCTATATATATATATATATATATATATATATATATATATATATATATATATATATATATATATATATATATATATATATATATATATATATATATAACAGTGGTTCTTAATCTTGTTTTACTCGCGGCCTACCAAATAACTCATGTTTTTTTGTGGTCCCCATTTTTTTAATAATAATTTACATTTGTTAAATTATCTATACAAAATAAATTTATTTTTTTTATTATTCCTTTATTTTTTTTTATATAATACTAGCGGGTGACGGTCTCTTTATCGTAAACAATTTATCGTGTTTCAATTTAACGTGAACATTTAACCGTAGAACAGTTTATCGTAGACACAATTTACCGTGGACACAATTTATCGTGGGACAATTTATCGTAGAACAGTTTATCGTGGACAATTTATCGTAGAACAGATTAATGCGTGTTCTTAACCGATTATGATGGGATTGGGTATGTTGGATGGAAATGGGATTATTGAATGATTTTTGGAAGAAGTTCCAGAATATGGCCATGTGGGACGGAACTCGGTAGTTTTTAAACCGATTATGATGAGATTGGGTATGTTGGATGGAAATGGGACTATTGAATGATTTTTGGAAGAAGTTCCAGAATATGGCCATGTGGGACGGAACTCGGTAGTTTCTTAGCCGATTATGATGGGATTGGGTATGTTGGATGGAAATGGGATTATTGAATGATTTTTGGAAGAAGTTCTGGAATATGGCCATGTGGGACGGAATTCGGTAGTTTCTTAACCGATTATGATGGGATTGGGTATGTTGGATAGAAACGGGATTATTGAATGATTTTTGGAAGAAGTTCTGGAATATGGCCATGTGGGACGGAACTCGGTAGTTTCTTAACCGATTATGATGGGATTGGGTATGTTGGGTGGAAATGGGATTATTGAATGATTTTTGGAAGAAGTTCCAGAATATTGCCATGTGGAACGGAACTCGGTAGTTTCTTAACTGATTATGATGGGATTGGGTATGTTGAGTGGACATGAGATTATTGAATGATTTTTGGAAGAAGTTCTGGAATATGGCCATGTGAGACGGAACTCGGTAGTTTTTAAACCGATTATGATGGGATTGGGTATGTTGGATGGAAATGGGATTATTGAATGATTTTTGGAAGAAGTTCTGGAATATGGCCATGTGGGTCGAAACTCTGTAGTTTCTTAACCGATTATGATGGGATTGGGTATGTTGGATGGAAATGGGATTATTGAATGATTTTTGGAAGAAGTTCTGGAATATGGCCATGTGGGACGGAGCTCGGTAGTTTTTTAACTGACAATAAAAACGCAGCAAAATGAATACTGGTTTAAAACGTCATGTCAAAAAAAATGTGAATTCGTATATTTCAAGCCGTTAAATGTTTGTTTTATGGATGAATTTTTATAGTACAGCAACATCAGTGAATAATAGTTACAGTATTAGTAGAAATTTCCCATTCGGTGCCGGATAGTGCTCGAGTATTAAACACTGCTATTTTCAATCATAATTGTTCGAGTATTGAAACAACGGCGACTAATCTCAAGCAACATATGTCTAAATTATTGGTAAAATCTGATACTGGTTCCTAGTCACCCAACGTTTTAGTTTTTCGCAACAATGTCATGCAGTGCACTTCGTCATATGATGGAGCAGCCATCTTGATATTGATATCGAACTGAAGAAATAACATTCGTTCATTAGTTGTATGTCTGTCAAAAAGTGTTGAAAAATTAATTAGCCATATTTCGAGAACGAACGGTTAATCCATCTTCCATGCCAGTATAGCATCGATATAGCTGGCATCGAGCTATGCAATGTGCAGATGGTAATAAAATCGGACCTATAGCCGTACGTTCTCAAATTGGACAGCAACGGCGTAAAACTAAGGAAGGAAAAAGCAGACCGAGAAAGAGTTCAGACCGCTTCGGCCCCAGACCAGATTGCGGGGATAATAAAAATAAAAAAAATAATAATTATAAATAAACAATAGTACTTTCACGTCGTCTTGTAGTATTTTGCTCAAAACGATAATTATCATGATGTTGTTTGTAGAAAGCATGACTAGTTTGATCAAGTTTACCTAAACTTTGGGTATATATATTGGCAGACGAAATATCAAAATTACGTCCATTAAACCCGAACATGGAAATACGGTGTTTAATAGGCGTAGCGATAATCACAATATTCAAAGAGTTGGTGGATGCTTTCCATGCGATTGAAGTTAAGTAGAGAGAGTAGTAGTAGGTTCCATTTCGTTTATTTCAGTTTAAAATATTCATATTCATTTTTCACTTATTCTTCAGTATATAGTATTCTATTCAATAAACTAATAAACTTTTTATTCGTTATTAAGTTTTCGTACTTTATTGAAAATGAGAATGTTTGACGTCAATCGCATTGCATTGTGCAAATTCTTTGTTTTTTGTAAAATTATAAATTTCTATAAAATATGGGCGCACAGATTTAGATTTTTACCTCTTTGTGGTGCTGGCTGGGTAACTCTAAACTAATACGGCAGTCGAGAGAAAACGATGCAGGAAGAATTTTGCTTATGGCCTTTGACACTACATGTCAGGACGAGTTATGGGCACCACAAATCCACACAAAAGCGTTGTTCGCTTCCACATAAAAGGCTAGGGATGACGGAAGTGAGCGTTTAACTTATAGCAAGGAGCTTACTATGTACATGTATATCACTAATCTGTAATGCACACACGTGTCAACCCAATAAGTGGATTGAGCGGTCAGCCAACTATCTGCTCCCAGAAAAAAGCCTTTTAAGACTTAAGATCTCCAGAAACTTTTTTCCTCTTTTCGGAAACTTGTTAAAAAAATCATTAAATAATCTCATTTCCACGGAACGGCCAAGTTCCATTCCAGAAAACCATCTTCCAGAACTTCTTCCATAAATCATTCAATAATCCCATTTCCATCTAACATACCCAATCCCATCATAATCGGTTAAGAAACTACCGAATTCCGTCCCACATGGCCATATTCCAGAACTTCTTCCAAAAATCATTCAATAATCCCATTTCCATCTAACATACCCAATCCCATTATAATCGGTTAAGAAACTACCGAGTTCCGTCCCACATGGCCATATTCTGGAACTTCTTCCAAAAATCATTCAATAATCCCATTTCCATCCAACATACCCAAAACCATCATAATTGGTTAAGAAACTACCGAGTTCCGTCCCACATGGCCATATTCCAGAACTTCTTCCAAAAACCATTGAATAATCCCATTTCCATCCAACATACCCAATCCCATCATAATCGGTTAAGAAACTACCGAGTTCCGTCCCACATGGCCATATTCCAGAACTTCTTCCAAAAATCATTCAATAATCCCATTTCCATCCAACATACCCAATCCCATCATAACCGGTTAAGAAACTACCGAGTTCCGTCCCACATGGCCATATTCCAGAACTTCTTCCAAAAATCATTCAATAATCCCATTGCCACCCAACATACCCAATCCCATCAAAATCGGTTAAGAAACTACCGAGTTCCGTCCCACATGGCCATATTCCAGAACTTCTTCCAAAAATCCTTCAATAATCCCATTTCCATCCAACATACCCAATCCCATCATAATCGGTTAAGAAACTACCGAGTTCCGTCCCACATGGCCATATTCCAGAACTTCTTCCAAAAATCATTCAATAATCCCATTGCCACCCAACATACCCAATCCCATCAAAATCGGTTAAGAAACTACCGAGTTCCGTCCCACATGGCCATATTCCAGAACTTCTTCCAAAAATCATTCAATAATCCCATTTCCATCCAACATACCCAATCCCATCATAATCGGTTAAGAAACTACCGAGTTCCGTCCCACATGGCCATATTCCAGAACTTCTCCCAAAAATCATTCAATAATCCCATTTCCATCCAACATACCCAATCCCATCATAATCGGTTAAGAAACTACCGAGTTCCGTCCCACATGGCCATATTCCAGAACTTCTTCCAAAAATCACTCAATAATCCCATTTCCACCCAACATACCCAATCCCATCATAATCGGCTAAGAAACTACCGAGTTCCGTCCCACATGGCCATATTCCAGAACTTCTTCCAAAAATCATTCAATAATCCCATTTCCATCCAACATACCCAATCCCATCATAATCGGTTAAGAAACTACCGAGTTCCGTCCCACATGGCCATATTCCAGAACTTCTCCCAAAAATCATTCAATAATCCCATTTCCATCCAACATACCCAATCCCATCATAATCGGTTAAGAAACTACCGAGTTCCGTCCCACATGGCCATATTCCAGAACTTCTCCCAAAAATCATTCAACAATCCCATTTCCATCCAACATACCCAATCCCATCATAAAAACTACCGAGTTCCGTCCCACATGGCCATATTCCAGAACTTCTTCCAAAAATCACTCAATAATCCCATTTCCATCCAACATACCCAATCCCATCATAATCGGTTAAGAAACTACCGAGTTCCGTCCCACATGGCCATATTCCAGAACTTCTCCCAAAAATCATTCAATAATCCCATTTCCATCCAACATACCCAATCCCATCATAATCGGTTAATAAACTACCGAGTTCCGTCCCACATGGCCATATTCCAGAACTTCTTCCAAAAATCACTCAATAATCCCATTTCCACCCAACATACCCAATCCCATCATAATCGGTTAAGAAACTACCGAGTTCCGTCCCACATGGCCATATTCTGGAACTTCTTCCAAAAATCATTCAATAATCTCATTTCCATCCAACATACCCAATCCCATCATAATCGGTTAAGAAACTACCGAGTTCCGTCCCACATGGCCATATTCCAGAACTTCTTCCAAAAACCATTAAAGAATCCCACTAATTTTGATATACCACGCATAAAACTGTTGTACGATAAATTGTCCCACGATAAACTGTTCTACGATAAATTGTCCACGATAAACTGTTCTACGATAAATTGTCCACGATAAACTGTTCTACGATAAATTGTCCACGATAAATTGCTATCTACGATAAATTGTTCCACGATAAATTGATTCCACGATAAATTGTTTCCACGATAAATTGTTCTACGATAAATTGTTCAACGATAAATTGCTCACGATAAATTGTTCACGATAAACTGACAGTAAATCATTAATTTCGTCATATTGAGCTTCACCTCTATGATATGTTGAACCAATTTCATTATTTATTGAAAATTTTATGAGATTATCTAACAGATCTTTTTCTTTAAGGTCTTTAAAAAGTTTGTACTCTGAAGTATATTTTTCGAACGGACTAGAAACCACATCGTTTATTCTCAAGATATCCCGTTTAAGTTGTTCATCACTAATTCGTGTACAAATCGATTGACTTAAAAAATTTGCTGTAGGTTGCATAATCTTATTAGTAATTAGATCCTGAATCATTTTAACATCTTTCCTGGCAAACCGGTTAGTATTGTGCAAACAAATACTAATATCAAGAGCTGATGTTGCTAGTAAGACAGCCAGATCATTAGTTTCAGCTTGAACTGAGTTAGTTATTTTCAAATCGATACAAGGCAACTGTGATTCAGGGATATTTGGAGAACTGTCACACTTAGAAACGTATTCAAACCCAGTTTGACTTTGACTGGATGAAAGCAGATTTGTATTTATACAATATTCTGATGAATGCCGTCGTTTCAAATGGCGTTGAAATGTAAAGTAATTTGTAAACACTTGCATGCATGAGTCTTCGCGACACTCATAGACTGAATTATTTGAAAGATTATGCAAAAACTTAAAATGGTACCTCAAACCTGTATAATTTTTAACTAATTTATTACATTTAAAGCAACGCAAAAGCATTTTCAATTATTAGATTATAACAAAAACTTAATTTAGTTAAACTTAATTTTTAAGTTATCAAATTTGCTGAAATAGTTTAACTTTTAATTGATTCATAATTATGAAAATTATATTAATTGTTTCTGGGATGGTTTATAAAATTAAACACGGTATTACACGGTTTTGAATAAGAAAGGTTGCACAATATTTCATACGACTGAAAAATAATGAAAAATTGTTACATTTCCAAATAAATGACACATGAACGGATACAATGTCGTATAATTTCCGTGGATAATGAGACTACCTTTCCCAGAAACTATTTTTAACCAATAACAAAATAATAATACTTACTTCAAATATACTTTCAACTTTTATATGGTGATATCTTTATTTTATAAACAGCGAATGTCGGTCCCAAAATGCGATTTGTAAATCCAGAAATGCACATAAATTTTTATTTCTAACCTCAATAAAATTTTATCACAAATTAATAAATTTTTTGTTTATTTATTTTCACATCAAATCTTTTACACGTATTAATTTTAATAGTCAAGAAATTGAAAACTTATAGTTGGTCTGCAATGGTCTGCAAACTTTATTAATTTATTTTTAAGAACATTGCACTTGCACAAATAACACTATTAAAATGAAGCAACGCTGGCGTCTATTTTTTATAAAGAAGCAAAAAAAATAACGGTGATTTCCGTTTTTTGTTGTCATAATGAAAACATTCTTTCAAATTGAATTTATGCGTTTTCAATAGGAATGTTATGACAACAAAATTTATAATAATGATAGTAACACTAAAACCATGTTATCAATAAGACTGTAATGCTTTCAGATTACTTTTATTCTGAAAAAATTGTGTTTTCTATTTGATAACAGAATTTTTCCTGCTTTTAAGTTCGATTTTAAACATTTTTTTATATAGTGTAATCACATTGATAACATGATATTCGTAATGAATAAATGTTTTTCAAATAAATAAACGACTAGCTTCAAAATGAAAACACAACATTTAATAAGAAGTTTTCAGTATTTTATTCAGTATTTCATTCAATATGAATACATATGTATCAATAATAATATCTTATTATCATTTCGAAAATGGTTTATTAATATAAAAGTGAAAGTGTTATAACCTATATTTTGTACAACCGATTTTCACTAAGAAAGCATTTTTTTTTTCAGTGTACGGTAATTTGTAAAATTTTTCTATGTATGTTGAGATATAGTACCGTAGAGTGCCTATTATAATACCGTGATAAACAAAGTACCACTAGCACTATATTTGACTTGTATTACCGGATATATATCATCGTATTGTATTTGAAATTGATATTTTTTTTTTAGTACCCATGTACATACTTTTAAGGACTATATCTCAACTACTATACATAGAAAAATTCTAAAAAATTTCAAACACGCTCCTTAAACATTCACCTATCAAACGATGTGCACCGCTAGTTGGGCCAACGAACAGTTCTTGACTTCTATGGACTATATCTCAACTCCTATACATACAAAAATTCTAAAAAAATTCATATACGCTCCTTAAACATTCACAGTATTATTTCTACTTTCAGCCCTGAAAATATCCACTGTCACGACATTTTTTAGTTCGAAGAAAATAAACTTTCACAGTATTATTTCTACTCTCAGCCCCGAAAATTTCAACTGTCATGACATTTTTTTATCTATCATGATAGCAAATATTTGCGGGGCTTTAGAAAATGTCATGATAGCAATAATTAGTGTTGCCATCGCATTTTTCGGGGATGGGATTTGGGCTATCTTCACATACATGTGACTACTCGACTAATAAACTGAACTCTGTTGTCAGAAACTATAGTTCATCTTTTAAAATTTTTTACAATGTTTGTAGCAGTCCCTTGGATAGAAATTTTAATACAGGAAATTTTGTTAGTTGGTCGAGAACAATCAAAATTATATAGTCTTACCGTGTCTGCACCGAATACATTACATCTCTCGCATTTCGAGAATTACTCATAAACGGCGATTGCCACTCTGGGCTGAGTAAATAGCCTTCGAATGCGAGTTAGGCTGTTTTATTTGGAAAGCTGTTCTTTATAAGATACGATCTCATCTGTCATTAATTTCTCCAAGTATAACAAGCTTTATATAACATGATGACAAATATCGAGCTGAACGTCATTAATTTTATTTTTGTCGGCTGTTTTAACGAATGAATTTTCTACGGTAAAGGTAGTATTTGTGTTATTCAGGAATTTAAGTGGATTTTTTTCAAGAATACTTATGCTCGCTCCGCTATCTAGTCAGTGTTTTCCCCAATATTTTTACAGTAACATGAGGTCGGGATAAGAGGAGCATATTATTGATGTTTCAAGCTGAAGTCACTGGTTAAATTTTCTGTGTCTTCGAAACTTTGGAATCTAAGGTTCTTTAGTCCAGTATACAAATTTTGCTCAATTAATTGTCTAACCGTTTAGTCGATCCGAGATTTATAGCCTCAAATTAGTCAAAGAAGAATCATCTAAAGTTCCTTGTGGCTATTCTAACCGGCCACGGTCGGTTTAAACAACAACTTCACCGTATGAGATAAATAATTTCAAATGTTTAAAAATTTTCATATTACACTCAATGATGTTTTGGCTCAACTAATAAAAATCTCAGAGATTTCCGACCATGTGGATAAATAAGATTTGTTTCTTACATCAATTACTAGTTCAGAACCACTTCGATCATCTCTGTGCGATTCTTAGTGTGTTTTGTTGTAAAAAAATTCATTTTATAAAATTCACTCAAAACTTTTCTCAAAACTTAAATCTTTGCTACTTAGTGTAAAAATATTTGTGTTTATTAAAAAATTTCAGATATTATTATGAAAGTTCAATATTTGAGTGTTTTTTCAATTCTAAGTACTTATAGGAAACAGTGTATATTTTGTTATTTTGGCAGAAACTTCACTCCGATGTAAATGAAACCGTTTAGCGAATTCCATTTCTTCCTTGCGTGACAAATGGTGGTATTTTCTTCTTTCGTTCTGCAGAATATTTTTCTTGCATTAATCTGTGGAACACGCGGAGTTCTGCAACATCTCTGCGGTGTTATAACAGCCTATAGGCTGTTTAGATCTTTGTTCATAGATCAAGTCTGTCGTTGCGTATTACTCGGAGGCGCGCCGACGAATCCTATCCAGTAACTCAAGGGCAGGAATCCTTGTTCGATTTAAAGAAACTTCTTTACCTATTGAGGAACCCAAGTTTTAGTGAAGCTGACTTCGCCTATGCAATAACGCGTTCATTCCATTTTAAATTATTATATATATGCTAATTTGAACACCAACCAGACGAACTGAGTTACAACCTTAAACTTGATACGATTTCATTCTTCCCACTCGATTATTGTACTTAAATCAGTAGGTTCAACCTCAAATGCAAGAGAAGAGTACAATGTAGCATCGTCAGCAAAGCTACGGATAGTGTATAGAAGTGCTATCCATCAAATCATTGATGAATAATAAAGACAAAGCCGGTGACAAAACTGATCCCTGAGTGATTCCAGCATTTAGAGAGTGTGTCGTTTGTGATCTGCCGTTTAGCAAAACGTTGATCTTTCGGTGCTTGAGAAAGCTTTTTATCCCCTTGATGGTCATCGAATCCATCCCAAGTTTACAAATGAGATTCTCATGCTAAACCTTGTCAAAAGCCTTCGATATATCCAAAGCGATTGTTTTATCACACAGTTTTATCACAACCACGTTTCAGAACTTGTTATACCATCGTACTCATTCAGGCCAAATCGCTGGGAAACCCCTTCAACATTCGAAGATAGTTTTTCTGGATGTTAATGGGATCCATTTTGGAGGCGTAACTCCATCGGAGACAACTAACGTCGAGTACGATGTGAAGGGGTTTACCAGTAAGTCGGCCAGCAAATATTAACACATTATTAAAGCACTCGAATGTTTCCAACTAGAAAACCATACCCGCTTCCTTGTTGTTGGCTCTTGCCGCTTCCTTAGCACAGATTTTGTTTACAGGTGTTTCGTGTGACCTTATATTCTTCTAAAGATAGTTCATTGCGCTGATATTTTTTATGAGCAGTTTTGTTTTGCCTGGCAGCGTCGGTGGTTTCTTTTCAAAAGATTTTAAAATTTGGATTGAGATTGGAAAATGATGATGGGATATATTTATTCCATCATCATATTTTACGGATATGCGGGTTAGACCCAACAATCGTTCTTTGTGTAATCATTAAATCGAAAGAGTGCTTTATTACGAATATCATAAAGGGACCCCAAATAATGACGTTAAACTTCTGTCCAAGATTATTTTCTGGCTTCAATTAAATCAATTTTATGGTCGAATTGCTCTCCCCCTTCGTAGATTTTCCGTGAAAGCCATCGCCATACGTTTTCCAGTATTTTTTAAGTCAAATGAGTGCGGTGTCCATTAAAATGTTCTGAAAATTGCGGAAGAGCTCGATCCAGAATGGTTTTATAAGAATTTGCAGTCATTTTGTACGACTGCAAATCTAAGCCAATTATTTCAGAACATATGGCATCGCTCCCCACACCATCACGCCATTCCCTTCACTGTGCTGTATGTCCAAATAATTTCTTCTTTTCTAAAAGAATATTTTCTTATTTCGTCTGAAATGATAACCATGTACCATTCTCTGTCGAAATTTTTTCAGAATATCGCGTTCGGGCTGCGTCAGCTTTTCTAATATTTACGATGTCTACTCATAATTGCATGTATCTGCAAAAAGTTTACCTTCGACTGGCTGGTACGTTAATAGCTTTGCCTCTTCATATTTATGTTGTTTGTCAACTCGAAATATAAGAGAAGATTCGTTTGCGGACACTTTCTAAATGTGTAAAACACAAATTTGATAACTTTTGTAATTGCAATGATATTTCGTCGCGGAAAGGAATGTATTGTTGAGAATTGACAAATATGTCAATATTGTTCACGAACGTGTTAACATAAAAATTAGAAAACTAAGAAAAATGTCCTTTTTGATTTAGGGGAACTCTGAAAAAAAAAATCATAAAATTGGGGAATTACCCTAAATTATCAGTATGTCCTTCCTGCATGCAACTTGATTCACTTAAATGATGAAAATTATCAATCCAAAATTCAAATCATGCGAGAAAGTGAGACTAAAATGATACCAAGGCTGCGTACCAATTAGTCTGGTAAATCAATTACTACGGCAAAAATTAATTTTACTACTGGTTTTTTGATCAGTTTTAAATTTGATTTTGCCCGACTATTTGTAGGCAGCCTAATGTTGATTGCCTAACAATAGTTGATCATAAAGTTGATCGAAAAATGTTACACGGAGGGTAAAAATGGTATTCCAACTGCTGTCAAAATGTTCGATTGAAAAAAAAATACCACAAGGGTAATATTTTGCTACACCCATTGTAATTTTCGCTATTCCAGGTTGCTTGATCGGGTAACCCATTTTTTGTTGTTGTCATACGTTTTTTCTATACTTGTCAACACAAAACAAGTTCAAGAAATGTTAATTCGTTATTCAAGCGATGTAGTTCATTTCTGTTCCATTGATACAAAATAAGGGTACTAATTTTAGAGTAGGAAAATATTAATCGAAAGTTTATAAATTTTAAATTTAGTTATCATGAATATTGAACTGGAAACTTCAAATATAGCTAAACCAAAATTAATTATAGACGGGTAGATCATTTTAAAGAAAAGGCGAAACTTTACAATTTTTTGCTCAAACGAAATCACTCGTGTGTAGATTTCGAGTGGTAACAGTTTGTTTAAATGAGTCGCATACAATTAAAAGGGTCTTTCCAACCCCCTTCCATTCACATGGTAACGTGTAATCCTGAAATTCGTGTCTATTTACATTCTACTCAGACTCAAAAACACAAAATTCTTCGAGCTAGATCGTATAAAGTAAAGGAGTCAAATAATATTTTAAACATTTTAATTCAGTAGGAATTAAAATATTTAGAAGGACAAACAATTTGGGTTAGCTGAACAATCTTATGGTGGGGAAAAGATGCACGCTGCTTGCCGAAGCGCAATTTTGGCTTATGGGATGCCACATTTGAAGTGGTCCTATTGTTCGTCAATTGTTTACGGTACATGGTAAAATTGGCAGAGAGTCCAAAAACCGAAAAGGTATATTTTGAGAAATTTGGCGAGTGGAACAATAATTTGAAACCAAAGCGAATAATATCAGACTTAAATTCCACAACTATATTTTAAATTTTCATTTGAAAAACCATTTTATACCATTTTTGCTTAATTTCAAAAACCAAGACTTGCTCGAAAACGAAGATTTCTTTTTTGTGGAGAAGCAAGATTTTGAAAAACAGAAATTTTGCAATCAAGATTTTGTAAACCAACATTTTACAAAACCAAGATTTTTAAAAAACCAAAATTTTGGAAACACCAAGATTTTGAGACGCTCCCGATATCCCTCGATATCATTTTTCCGGTTTCCTTAACGCAAAATCTTGCATATCAGAATTCCCCGTACATTTATAGAATCGCACGCGCGATCGGTTTTAAGTACTAGTTACTAACTTCAGAGTATAAGTACGCCTTAAATCTCAGATTCCGTCGATAACAAAAAATATTACCTATATTTGATCTAGTAGACTAGGGAATTAGAAGCATTAAAACGAGAAAATGTACGCCTAAAAGACGATCATGCCAGTTTTAAATTAAAATACCAGGGTGAAGTGAAAGAAATATTTTTATTAGGGATTCCATCCAATCCACGTCTTAGACTAAAATGGTGAAGAGAATATCAAGACTTTCGAATTTTAAAATGAAACTGTGCGTACCGATTAAGCCCAATTTGTACTCATTTGTACAATTAGTTCTCACGGGAAAAAATTAGTGCTAGTGAATGACGAAAAAAATAAAACCCGAATTCTAGATAAAACCAAAAATAATTTAGGCCTAATTTTAAAACTTTTCAAAGGCGGCTAAACTGATGAAGTTTGTGCTTATCATAGAAACATAATTTTCATAAATTTCCATTCATAAATTGAGGAAAGTCAACTTAACCCCTAAATGATACCAAAGAGTGATTCATTTTAAGGTACTTTTTTCAGTAGCGATTTTATGACAGATCTCGTGTGAGTCGTGTCAAACAGTTATGGTATTTTTCTTCAATATTGTTTGACATTTCATCATGGAAAAACTTAGTCCAGCACAGCGTCTACAAATTAATCAGCTGTATTACGTAAGAAATTTGGTTTTAAAGCTTACAAAATTTAACTCGTATAAGAATTGAAGCTGGCCGATCTTTTAAATCGTCACCATTTCACTCTTTGGCCTCTTGAAAAACTTGAAGAAGATCCACTGTTTTCGACCAATTTTTTTCAGTGATGTGGCCCATTTCTGGCTTAATGGCTACGTTAATAAGTAAATTTGCCTTATTTGGGCTGAAGAGTAACCCGAAGAGGTTCAAGAGCTACCATTATTACAGTATACCTCTGTATTTTGTTTGTTTAATATAGTATCTTTTAGGAGCTACTTTGTTTTAATAAGTATAAATTTCGTCAGTTTAGCCGCCTTTGGAAAGTTTTAAAATTAGGGTTAACATATTTTTGGTTTTATCTTGAACTCGGGTTTTAATTTTTGCGTCTTACAGGCCAAATTTGAAATATTCTTTTCCCGTTTTTTTGCTCCTGGACAACCACTGGTTTTGTAACGTGAGCACTAATTAGCACAAATTGGAGTTAATCGGTATGCAAAGTTTCATTTTGAAATTCGAAAGTTGCCTGCTCCAGTTACCCACACCTTCGTTACCAACCTAGACATATTTCACTACTTTTCTATCTCTTTACAGATTCAATTGTAACATACTAAAGTATCACACCTATAAAATGAAAATATTATTATTCAATATAGAATACCTTTAGGCGAAAGCAAATTAATTTTTCCTTGGAATAATTTATATTTTAAAATAATAAAAAAAAATGTTTTTTAACATACCTTCAGGCGAAAAAACAATTAAATTTTCTTAAATAATTTGTAATCCTTTCAATTAAACCAAATTGAAAAATATGCTTTATACTAATCTTAATATGTTTTATTCTATCTTTTTAGGTAAGTCAAAAGACCAGGAACCAACAGTGATCGATTTATCCAGGTGGGAAAACTTGTATATACGTGTGTATACGATATTTATCAAAAGTGGCCAAAAATCAAATTAACCTACGATTTTGCTATAACAATATAAAAAAATTGTTTGTTGCTGTGTATACCCTTATGGCAGTAACAATCCAATTTTCCATGCGCTAATACGATAATATGCTCAGAAAAGTAATGTAAAATATTAAATTTGATTTGAAACTATCCAAACTCGATAAAAAAAAATATTTTTTTTTTTGTGGATTTTACACTTTATGATTTTTCTTCTTGTGTCGGTCGTCGTCGCCGCTCGCAAGAGAAAAATATGTTATTTAGGGGAATTTTCTTACTCGAAATATTAAAAAAAAAAGATTTTTTAAATTTGTGTCAGTCAAAATTGAAAATTCATAGTGTAAAGATGTTGTTATTGATCAAGCCGTAATTATTTTTGTGAATATACAATATGTATATGGAATTTTTGCAGGTTTGTGAAATTTTTAGTTTGTTTTCCGCCTAAATGTTTTCTTTACACACAATTATACTATACATCAAAGAGAATATTTTACGTACATTACAGTTATAGAAAAACAATCAAGTCGACGATGATAATGATGACGACAACGGCGAAGAAGAGTTAAATAAATACATAAAATGTTTTTCTTTTAAACTGTTTTATTTTTTTTATTGGTATGTCTTCCATATATTACATATATATGTATGGTATATAGGAAAACCCCAAAAGAAATGAACGTGTATATGGGGAAAAAGTAAAAAATGAATTTTCCACTTTGTTATTATTGTTGGTGTCTAACAGTAAAACACAAAGAAAATTTTGAAATATTTATCAAAAAAATTATTTTTAAGTTACATAACTAAGAATTTGAGTTCAATCAATATTGGATCTATAAATAAAAACCGGTTTATTTGTTTTGTGAATGTGTATGTGTGCACACCAATTTGTATGTGTACTGATCCAGAAAGTGTTAAACAGTATACGATAATATTATAAATCATAATCGTTGTATATGTCTTATCATTTTGTATGATGATTGATTTTTATGTTTTCTCTTCGTGCTTGTAATAAAAATGATCATCGTATTTTTTTTAGTCAATTACATTAGATATCGCGTTCGTTATTTAGTTTTTTTTTGTTTTGGTGTGGTTTATGTACATAAATTAAATTAATTTTATGCTATGTATGTGATGTTGTGTGTATGTTGCTTAAACGGAAGACACCGAACCAAGAATAAGATTACACACATACATATATACATAAGACAAAATTTAATAAAAAATTTCCACTTTTCGACATCTTATGGGGTTTGGTGTTTTATCTTAATGTACACATCATTCATATATCGTCGTTGCTTCGTCTACGTATCTCTATATCCATCCATCTAATATAGAGAAAAAATATGAAATATTATTAAAATGCATTGAATGATTATGATGATGATGATGATGATGATATGATGATGGTGGTGATGTTGTTATTGTATGTACTCCTATATATACATATATATCCAGTCGAAATGATTAGAATATAATGAATTTTAATGGAAATTTAATAAAGAAAATATTTTATGCGGTAAATTTATGGGATTTTGATTTTTCTTTCGTTATACGCCATAATGTATGTATGTATGGTGTATATGTGGAAAATATGTTACTTGTCAATCAAATATTTATAATTAATTTTTTGTGTGCGGCCCGGATCCTCTGTCGTTTTCACTTTCCTTAAATTTTCTTTCGGTACTAACACATTTTGTATAGCCAATTTTTTATATATTTTTTATGCCTAAATTAAGTGACAGAATATGTTTAGCAACATATGCGGATATAAAGAGGGTTGGAATTTATGTTTCGAAAGAAATATTAAATCTGAATCTTATAATATTAATAAATGGGTATGCCCAATGGTAGATGTGTACACGTCTTGTTAGATACCAGATTTTTGGAAAATCTGGCAAAACTTATATGACGTGCGGAGTTTTCGTAACTAGTGCTATTAATTTGTCATCAATTTGCGCTCTTAAACTTATCGACCTTATTGAAACCATTTTAAAGTGACTGTTAAATGTTATAGTTTGAGGTATTGACTCTTCTGGTCAAGGACTTCATATTATTATCAAACGAGGTAGTCAGACTTTGAGTGAAATTTGAATGCTGTGAATTTAGATGAATGGTAATTTATTTAAACTTCGTTCTATTTAAAGCCAAATTCAGTAATTTCTAAATTTGATCACAAAATTTCACTCAAAAATTTAACTAATACAATTCTGATCAGATGCTCAGTCACAAAATATTTTTCAGTGAAATTCGTTATAATTTCAAAGAAATTCCAGCCTAATGTTTTTTTTATAGAATTTGAATAAAATTTAGCGAGAAATTTTTAATATCAAAATTGAAATTTTGAAATATTCTGAATTAAATTTTATTCTATTTAATTTCGTCCACCTTCCTGCTTAATTTTGGTTTAAAATAAAGATTCAACCTGTATTTGAAATAAAAATTTAGCTACATTTCACCTTTGAATTTTTGAGTGAAAATTTAAGTTCTAACATCAGCGAATCTTGAAAATATTTTTTTTTGTCAAAATTGTTCAAATAATAGAATTCCTTCAACCTTTCAACTAATTTTATTAATCTCGTCATATTCCAATTGAAACAACAGTCGCTAGACCCAATTAACTTGAAAAATTTTCGAAATCAGTTCAACTAGCCCAGTTCAATTCATTAAACCCTAAGATGAAAACTCGACTTTTCGAGATGCTATAATTCTTGAATTGGTTTCGTTTCTTTCTTTAAAACTTTTAATCTAATTTAAGAGTGTTATTTTATTTGTTTGTTGAAAATTGAAGCCATAACTCAACTTTTGCTCATAGAGCAATTTAAAATTTATATTAATTTTTGAGTGAAATTTGATTATACATTTTTAAGGTACTTTAAAGATAAAACTCAAACAATTCTATTACAAAATTTTACTAAAAAACTTATAAAAGATCTTCACCGAGTCATATTTTATTCTTGAGTGAAAAAAAAATTCGCTCAAAACGAAAACTACATCAAAATAAAATATTAATTTTTCGAATAGAATTTAAGTGAAACTTTAGAGAAATGTCCTTCGTACCAAAACTAAATTTCGTACAGAGTTTGAGTGAAATTTTAAACTAATTTATCCTTTTGCTTAATATTGATTTAAAGTAATGTTCCTACTTAATTTGAAATTAAAATTGTGTTAAATTTCATGCAAAAAATTACACCAGATTCGTTACTCAAACTATTTTGATCTATTTCCGATTCCTTGAAAAATCGATTCGTCACAATCTTCAAAATTATATCTATATTCCATTTTAAAATTTTGAGTGAGAACTGAACTAAGGCCTTTATATTATTATCAACAGTATGTACGTCATACTTTGAGTGGAAGTTGAATGCTATGAAATTAGATGATTGATGTTTTATCCGGTCTTTGTTCTATTTAAACCAAATTCAGTAATTCCTAAATTTGATTACAAAATTTCACTCAAAAATTTAACTAATACAGTTCTGATCAGATGTTTATTCACATATTTTTGAGTGAAATTCAATATAAACAATTTACAACACAAATCGAACTTCTAACTTAAAATCATATTTTTTTTTTTTTCGCATGGACTTCAATGAAATCCCCGAATAATTTTTTTTAGAATTTAATAAAATTTAGTGAGAAATTTTTAATATGAAAATTAAATTTTGTTCAGAAAGTAAAAGAAATTTTGAAAAATATTGAATTAAATTTTATCGTATTTAATTTCATTCATCTTCTTTAATATTTTTTGTAGAATTTGAATAAAATTTATTGAAAAAATTCAATTTTAATCTATTTAATTTCGTCCATCTTCTTCCTTAATTTTGGTTTAAACTAGTGATTCAACCTGTATTTGAAATAAAAATTCAGCTAAATTTCACTTTTGAATTCCTGAGTGAGAACCTAAATATTACACTCAGCTTAGTGATATTTTTTTTAATTCTAACTGCAGCGAATCTTGTAAACATTTTTTATTATCAAAATTGTCCAAATATTAGAATTGTTCCATTCGCCTATACCTTCCAACTAATTTCCATTATCTCGTCATATTCCATTTCAAAAAACAGTCGCTAATCTTTACCCAATTGACTTGACAAATTTTCAAAATCTGTGCAACTTGCCGACTTCAATTCCATTGGTCCCCTTGATCAAAACTCGACTTTTCGAATAAATCTGATGTTATAACTCTTGGTTTGGTTTCTTTTCCTTCTTTAAAACTTTTAATCTAATTTAAGTGTTTTGAGTGAAATTTGATTATAAATTTTTTAAGTTATTTTTAAGATAAAACTCAAACAATTCTTTTATAAAATTTTGCTCAAAAACTTATAAAACATCTTTAATCGAGTCATATTTATTTTTTTGAGTGAATTTTTTTTTCACTCAAAACAAAAACTGCATCAAAATAAAATTTTAATTTTTTTTTCAAATTATCTTCTTGCCTAGTATTTATTTGAAATAATATTCCTACTCATATTTGAAATGAAAATAACGTTAAATTTCATGCAAAAAATATTTAGCTACTCCAGATTCGTTCCTCAAAATATTTTGATCTATTTCGTATTTATTCAAAAATTGAGTCGTCACAATCTTCAAAATTATATCTATAAACCAAATTTTGAGTTACAATTTATCAACTTATCCATAATGTTGGCCAGATATGATTAGTATTTTTATACAAACTTCATTCTATTTATACCAAAGTCATTAATCTCTAAATTGTATCATAAAATTTCACTAACAAATTAACTAATACAGTTCAAATCAGATGTTCAGTCACAACTTACTTTTGAGTGTATTTCAATATTAATAATTTGAAACTCAAATCGAACTTCTAACTTAAAATCAGATTTTATTTTTATTCGAATGAACTTCAAATAAATTCCTGACTAATATTTTTTTGTAGAATTTTAATAAAATTTTGTGAGAAATCTTTAATAACAAAATTAAAGTTTGTTCAGCGTTTAAATGAAATTTTTTGAATATTCTGAATTAAATTTTTGTCTATTTAATTTCGTTCGTCTTCTTTCATAATTTTCGTTGAAATATTGTTTTATCCCGTATTTGAAATAAAAATTCAGCTAAACACCTTTTAATTTTTGAGTGAAATTTGATTATATATTTTCTTGTAAAAGATCTTTAATCGAGTCCATATTTTGAGTTTGAGTGAAAATGTTTGTCTCTCAAAACGAAAACTGCATTAAAATAAAATTTTAATTTTATTCAAATTATCTTTAAAAAAAAATCTGATCTCATTTTCGAATAGAATTTAAGTGAAATTTTAAAAAAATGCCCCTCGTATGTAAACTAAATTTCATACAGAGTTTGAGTGAAATTTTAAACTGATTCATCCTCTTGCATAATATTAATTTGAAATAATGTTCCAAGTCACATTTGAAATTAAAATTGCGTTAAACTCCATGTAATAAAATACTCAATTACACCAAATTCATTCCTCAAAATATTTTGATCTATTTCAGATTCCTTTAAAAATTGAGTCGTCACAATATTCAAAATTATATCTATAAATAACCATATAGTATTTAGCATTTTAAAATTATGAGTTAGAACTGAACTTAGGACTTTATATTATTATCAACAGTATTGGTCAAACTTTGAGTGAAATTTTAATGCTGTGAAATTAGATGAATGATATTTTTATCCAAATTTTGTTTTTTTTTAAACCAAGGTCATTAATTTCTAAATTGGATCATAACATTTCACTCAGAAAATTAACTAATACGGTTTAGATTAGAAGTTTACTCATAACTTACTTTTGAGTGAAATTCAATGTTAAAAATTTACAACTCAAATCGAAATTCTAACTTAAAATCATATTTTATTTTCAAAGAACTTCAAAGAAATTTCCCGTTAACATTTTTGTTTAGAATTTGAATAAAATTTAGTAAAACAAATTTAATATCAAAATTAATTTTTTTTCGGACTTTAGATGGAATTTTGAAATATGCATTTTAAATTATTGAAATTTTATTATATATAAATTTTTTGATTTTCTTGCTTAAAATTCAGTTAAATTTCACCCTAGAATTTTCCAATGAAAATTAATATTGCACTCTGCTTAGTGAACTTTTGGCCTTGGTTCTAACTTTAGCGAACCTTGTAAAAAAAATTATTGGGATTTTGATTCAAAATTCTATTTTTAGTGAATTCTATTATACATTTATTTATTGTTTTTGAGTCAAATTTCAGCAATTGATTATAAACTTTAAGAAATCATTTCCTTGTGGGCAATGGTTCAAAATGTTATTACAGTTCAAGGTCCTTTTTTATTCAACAAAAGCCCGGATACAATCACCATGCTTTGAATGCAATCTAAAAGGAAAAATTTTGTTAAATTTTCTAAAAATTCGTATCCCATTACGAAAATTTGTTAAAATTATATTCAGTGTAAAAATTGAATCGATACAATTCCAATTTTGCTCTGTTAACCATAATAGCCATTTTTAAAATTTTTGGTTAACAATTTATCAACATTTGAGTGAAATTTGAGTGCTTTAAGTGAAACTAAATGATTGGATAATTTATACAATCGTCCATTCACCACCACGTTCAACTAATATCATTAATCTCGTCACATTTCATTTCAGTGCAAATTGTCGACTCAACTCATTGATTCTTCCGATCAAAAACTTGGTTTTTTTCTTTCTTTAAAACTGTTTCTTCCGATCAAAAACTTGGTTTCTTTTCTTTCTTTAAAACTGTTTCAATCATATTTAAAAACGGTATATACACATCAAGGTATTTTCAAGTTGAGAATTGAAGTAATAACTCAACTTTTGCTCACAACACTATTTAAAAGTTAAATTAATTTCTGAGTGAAATTTGATTATACATTTTTAAGTTATTTTAAAAATAAAACTCAAACATTTCTTTTATATAATTTTACTCAAAACTGTAAATTATAGATCATTAAACAGAAATTGATTGAAATTAGACTAAAATTACTAACAATATTTGACTCAAAACGAAAACTTTTACTTAAAAACAAAATGTTTATTCAAATTGTCGGTAAAAACAATTTTGATCCTATTTTTGTTTCGAATTTAAGTAAAATTTTAGAGAAATATAATTGATATTATAACTATATTTCGTTCAGAGTTTGAGTGCAATTTTAAACTAATCTATTAATTTATTTTTGTGCTTAATATTTATTTGAAATAATGTTCCTACTCATATTTGAAATAAAAATTGCGTTAATTGCGTTAAATTTGGTAGTTGGTGTTGATCAAACTTTGAGTGAGTTTGAATGCTGTGAAATTAAATTTTGTATTTTATCCAAACTTTATTCTATTTAAACGAAAGTCATTAATCTCTAAGTTGGATCATATAGTTTCACTCAAAAACTTAACTAATGATTAGAAGTTATCACAACTTATTTTTGAGTGAAATTCGATATTAACAATTTACAACTCAAATCGAACTTCTAACTTAAAATCAAATTTTATCGGATCAAATTTAATTTAATTTAATTTTGACATTAAAGATTTTTCACTAAATTTAACCAGGAAACTGTTTAAATTTAGTGCTAAATCGTTATTTTAAAAGGAATTTTGAAATATTTGAGTGAAACTTGAATTGAATATCAACGTAAATATTGCTCATATGAACTTTTGGTGATAGTTCTAACTTCAGTGAAATTTGCAAAAGAAATTCTTTCATTCATCTCGAACCCTTCACATTCCCTTTCAAACAACAGTCGTCAATCTTTTTCCATTCAACTTGATAAATTTTCAAAATCAATATAGTTTGCCGACTTCAACTCTCTCATCATTAAGATCCAAAAATCCACTTTGCTATTAAATTAAAACTTTTAATCTAATTTAAGAGCGTTAAGTACAAGTTATTTTCTTTGTTGAAAATCGAAGACAAAACTCACATTTTGCTCACAGAACACTTTAAAATTTAATTTAATTTTTGAGTGAAATTTGATTTTAAATTTTTAAGTTATTTTAAGCATAAAACCAAAACATCCGATCAAATTTTACTGAAAAACATAAATCATATGTTCGATCAGAAATTGAGTCATATTTTGTTTTTGAGTGAAACTCGACTAAATAACAATTTTTGACTCAAATCGATTACTTCTAACTAAAATTTTAGTTTTATTTTAATTATCTTTAAAATAAAATCTGATCGCATTGTGTTACGAATTTAAGTAAATTTGTAGAGAAATGTATTAAGTTGATTTGGCTAGTACTTCACATCATTTGCTCAAACGAATTTGGTTAATTTTAAGCCCAAAACTTTGAGTGGCATTTACAAAAAAAGTCAATTACACTGGATTCGTTCCTAAAAGAGTTTTGATCTATTTCAGATTCATTTAGAAATAGAATTTATTTTCAACTTAATTAAGGGTCCGGTCCGCAAATTTTGAATAAAATGAGCATAAAATATATTAACGTAAACACTGTATGGTTCATGTTTGTTAGGTTCAATTTTCAATGTTCAAACAATTAAAATACAAATTTTGCGCGATTTAACTAATCAACCGAATTATTGAGTTAAATTTTAACCTGTCAGCTTTTAATTGTCGTCTTATTTAAAATAAAAAATTTTAATTCATTTGAAATGTTCTTGAGATGCCCTGAACTATGCTGCCTTAAAATCTATGTGGCTTGTAGCAATAAAGTCCTACAAAATTTATTTCCAAAAATTTAATCTAAAGGGATAAACATTTAGGGAAATTTTTAATTTTGCCAGCGTTAACGTAAATATATATAAAATAAAATTACACCGCTGTCTGCAATGGTATTCTCAAATCCGTTTAATCCGACCTTTCTGTTACTGTTTCAATTCACAAATCATCTTTATATTTTAACCCGCAATGTGAAAAGCACTTTTTATTTATTTCCCAGCAACCTTTTTGCCATAATTACTTCCTACCACTATTTTCCTTTTTTTATTTTTTGATCCCCCCCCCCGTTTCTTTCTCCACACTCTTGCTGCCCCGTCCGTTTTGCGGCAAAATAAAAATATTCGCTCCGCGGAAACCCGAACACTAAACGCACTTAAACACATCATTCATAAATTTATTATCCTCAACGCAAAATAAAAAGAAAAAAATAATGAGAAAAACCCTTGTCCTTTTTCTCCCCACCCAGAATTCGATTTTCGTAGCTCGACTTTATAATAAAAATGTTCGTCCTTTTTTACGCTCACTCTTATTTATTCTCTCTTCCTTCCTGCATTTGTATGTGTATGTGTATGTGTATTGTATGTTTATGTCAATTTCTTATTCATAAAAAAATTTCGTTCGTTTAGTCAGTGTTTTTAAATAAAAATAAAATTAAAATTTTATAACTGAAATAAGATCAACATTTAACTTATTTACATTGTTGAAATAAAAAATTAAGGTTGAACAAAAAAAAATAAGGAACAGCAACAACAAATATTAAGGATTAATTACATTTTAATTGAGTTCTATAAATTTGCCTCGTTTTTCGTTCCATCCCTTAATCGTGGTGGTGATGATACACACCCGATGAAGAAGTTTAGTTCGGTTTTCTGGGAACTCATACTTCCGTTGTCATTATACGAGTAATATAAAATAAAAATAAAAAAACAAAAAAAGGATAAAATAAGAAAAAGGATAAAATTGAAAAAAAAAATGTATACCAAGTATAGAAACTTTTTATGTTGTAAAATGTAAAATTTGTAAAAAAAAATCGACTGAGATTTTTTTTTTTTTGTCTTCTGTTGATGGAGGAAAATAGGTTGGAAAATGGGAGTTAATGAAAATAATGTTAATGATGATGATGAGATGGTTGAAGATGATGGAGAAGAAACATATACGTTTTTTTTACATATTTGTTTTGTTGTTCTCGTATAGTAATATATTAATGTGTCATGTAGATTAAGATTAAACATAAAATTTACATATACATTAAGGCAGTAAGTCGGTTAGTTTTAGGCCTTAATAAGAAGGTGGGTATATATTACATATTATGTAGCTGCGATTAAATTACTAGTTTCGAGATTTAAAATACAACAAATTTAGAGTTAGGGTAACGAATTGATGAGCCTCCGACGAAAAGCCCCCTGTTTTTTTTACTCTACGTGAGCCTAGATTGATTTATCTGGCTATCACGGGTCGGCCGATGAATTAGTGAAGTTAGTTATCCCACGATTTTATCCTAGAAAATAAAAAAAATTCTTATGGCAATACTATAACCACTAAATAACTTATTACCTCTTGTGTGAAGTTGGATCAGTGCGGAATTGGTTTAAATCCATTTCATCCAAGGAGTTTATAAAAAACTAGCTGAATTATCTGGCGTTGCACCCGGCGTTGCATCTCGACGTCACTGTAGTTGAAATCGTGTATGACAAGAATTCATTAGGTACTGAATTAAGCATCGGAGGCATCATCGAAAACATTATAGATTGAAACTTTAGAAAAAACAATTACCGCGACCCTTAGGCCCCGGGGCCCAGTCCTAATTTTCCCAATTCAGAAATGTTCGTGTACGTGCACGCAGCCCCCCTTCCCATAAAAATTTCATCGAAATCGGATGAATGCTACAGGAATGCAACATAATGAACCGCTTGATTGAGAGGACGTATCCCTCACATTCGAACATGTCAGTAATTTCATAAAATCGCTTTCCCTAAACTCATTCCCAGAGAAAAAGTGTCTATTGCTAGTTTATCTAATATTTTTTGACTCTCAAAGACGCCACGTACAATTACCCGCCCTGCGGAAACACGGCAATTGAATTTTTGTTTCACACCCGCAGATTTCATCTAAACACGCAGAGGCATCTCACGGTGATTTTGCTGACTAGATCTCAGGGTTTTGAGTCGTGGGGAAGGTGAGGCTTTCGTTTTCCTGGCCTACATCATGCAACAGAATAAAAATAAAAGACAAACTAAACAACTGAAAGTAAATTGAATTTTTACTCAAGAATCCATCGAACGAAATTTGCGGAACGCGATTAAATTTAATCATAACCGGGTGTGTCTATCCAAAAACGATCGGATCCCCCCAAGCGACAAGTACAATATCTGGTGATGAAATCCTCGGATAGGTAATCTCCCACAATCCACACTCCATAAGCCTGAGACTACCGGAGTCTCAAGGCATGGTAGAGACCCTGTGGGTGTCCTGCCAACGGGTTGACGGAGGGTGACAAGCCCAGCCTGCAACTATGGAATCGATACAAAATGAGAATCCACCTCCCATCATACCATCCCGAAAAACTTAGTACTTATTAATTTTAGAAATTATGAATAAATTGTGTAGCGGAAAAATAAATCGAGCACAAATAAAACAAATCGCTGATCTTGCGAAAAATAGAAACCAAATAACAACAGAAAAATATGACCGCCCGCCGAACGTGAGCAAATTATGTAGCGAGAAAAATGTGCACTAAGTGCGCGCTAAGCGACCGTTAGTCGGCACTCGATTACACTTATATATTCGATTTAAAATAAAATTTAAAACAAAAAATTAAATCGAAGTTGAGTAATCGACGTCTTCCCGCCTTTGGTAATAAAATGGCTGACTTTGATTGACCACCCATAAATTGAATTCAACGTGGCGGCACGTCCGCCGTTATAAAAAATTTGGGATAAAGTTGGGTGTCGACCCGCCTTGGTTAATAAAATGGCTGACCTCGATTGGCCATCCGTAAATGTGTTGCAAGCCTCAATTAGCTATCTGCACGTTGTGGTCGCGCCTTTTGTCGACCGCCTTATATAATGGGGGTTTCCGTTGATATTGTTTAAATACTGTACAATTACCCCACTGAATTAACTTTAGACGACGAACTGCCAGTCGAATAAAATTAACTGTAACGTTCCCCATTGTTGAAAATTATCCAGGATAGATAAATTGTAACGGCCCCGTCCGTCAAACTTTATGGGTTGCGGCGTTTACGCCGAAATAATTTGACTTTAGGCCACGAAGGCAAACGATGTGGGTGCAACGTCAATCCGCCAATATAACAGTTTGACTCAAAATACTACTTGCACTACTTAAGTTTTATTCACAAAATCAAATTACCACCGCCAAAATGCACCAGACGGGGGATATACGTGTAGTGGACCAAAAACTTTTTAATGTCACCTCCCAAAAATTTCTATATCTTTTGTCTTTTTTCTTTTTTAATTTTAGAAAACTCAAAAACGTAACTCGACTTTTATTTTAATTTTAATTTGGTAAATCAAAAATGGTTGAAAACCAAAAATCCAACATAATTTGTGATTCAAGAAAATCAACTTGCAATTATCTTATATAAAAAACCAAACTCATAAACTAAAAAAAATTCCTTGTACCAACCAAAAATCCAGAAGAATCTTTTTTATTTTTTTTTTCGTCCCTTCACACTGCAGAATCCACACGCCAAAACGAAAAAGGCACAACAAAATAAACTCCTCTTTCAGCAAAATTACTAGACGTTAATGACATACGATAGAAGGGTATAAAACGTGAAGCAGAGTATAAAGGCCAATTCGCATTCACAAAAAAAAAAAAAAAATCTTAGTGTCAAATGCTCGAGAACAGATGGCAATGCCAACAGTAAAATGCTTTAATTACTCGATGGTAACGAATTTAAAAATTCGAAAACAAAATATACATATGAAATAATGTTATGACCCCTCAAGATGTCGTAACAACATTTCCAACGATTCGCCTTACGATTTTTTGATTGTCATTGCGAATGCAAGGCGAACCGGAAACTGAACACGCTAGAAATGAGACGGCAAATCGGTTGGAATCAGAACATCCTCCTCGCTTTCGAACTTTCCCATGATTACCGTTGTTTTAATCACGTTGTTCATCAGCCTCTTAGCAGTGAGCTCAGTTCCATTGGACAGTTTTGGTTGGTTCAGGTTGCGTAACATTATTATCACGACGCCATCTGGGTCTGGAATGGAATCGATTGACTTTGACTTTGAATTTTTATATTCAAATCGTCTACGTCCTTATTTTTCGCTGCCAAAATGGCTCGTTCGCTCAATCAAACATGGTTTTTGTAATTTGAACCAATAATTCGTGAATTGAGAAAAATTAAGTAGAAAGGAAATGAGGCCAATCGAAGTGGCAACCTGAATTTATCCATTGCCAATGTCTTATAATTGCTTGGAAAACACTTCAAGTAAGAATTTAATTCATCACCAGCTGTTGATCTTGGAATGACTGGCAGCGTTTTGCGAAAATGCCAGCAAAATCATCGTACCTCCAAAGAGGTTCTAATTATTGCGGAAATCTTTCAACGTTCGATCAAGTACCCCCATTGCTCGTTTGTGCGCCGCCATCGTCCACTCTATCCACTCTGCTTATTTTGCAACTCTATAGAACTTTCGCCAATGCTATTTTTTTAGAAATATGACACGTCGGTTCTATCGTTTGCAAATTCAGTGACGGTTTGGCTAACAATATGGCAGCGATCACAGATGATGCTATGGCTATTTGACTTTGTGCACGAATCGAAGCTGAAGCCAATGAAATTAAGAAAGTTTTGCCAGTTTTGTTTGTATTGATTGACTCGAAGTATCTTGATCGTATTGCCGTTCTCTTACAAATTCTCGACTGAATAAATCGTGCATGGGACGTTTTGGCGCTGGTATCCCAAATTCATGCAACGGACATCATCAGGCAAAAATCCTCTATAGGCATATCCGAGTTAATGTAGTGAAATAAACTCGTTGTTCATTCTCCAAGTCCGCACAGTTAAATTGACCGCAGTGAGATGATGTTTGTGTATGCTGACATATCTTCCTATCTGATATTTCATGTCGCTTCCACTCGTGACGTACTTGCAAACGTATTTGATGGTCCAGCTGCTGTCGGTTACGACGTCCTTATTTTTAATTTTCAACGTTATCGTTCTGCCGTAACCGTCATTCCCTGTGATTTTGTCAGCAACAAAGCACGCGGATAACGTTTGGAGCATTTGTTGTCGATCATGCACGATAATTCGCGGTCGTGATCGCCATTATGGTCCATGATGAATCATATTCATCGTCACTACTTCATACAACTCTGGATCTGTTTCGGGATGAGGAATTTCTGCGCAAATACTCGTGCTGTAATGTCGTGGCGATCGCTGGATAATTGACCGGGTAGTAACAGCTGCGTAATTTTGATCCATTTTCAATCCATGTCACTGAAAAAATGATAAGTCGGCTGACATTGTTTACATTTCTATCTACATTCTTGTCATCGCGCAGATGAATGTGTTCTTCGAGCTGATATTTTTGTTTGTTTCTTGACCTTTAATGAATAATGAACTTATGTTAGCAATCGAATTGAAAAACAATTAACAAGTTGATTCGTATCGGTTAATATATTAATCATCTTGATCAACAAATGATATCCATCCTCAGTAACGAATGATGGGTTTCCCATCACCATCACGCTGTCGAACCGCAATGTCGTGAGACTCCAAATTTTCGCCAACAGCCATAATTCGAACTTCATTCGACGTCGATTCATTGAAGCGTTCCTTGTGTTCACCTACTGGTGCTTTAGCGCTCAACTGGCTTGTAAAATTGAAGACAAATTCTTAATTTATGAGCCTCGGCGGTCCACATTATTCTCTAGTAGACTTGGCGGTGAAACTTTGTGAATCGTTGATGTGGCTTTGTGTGATGTGTGTTATAGTCGAAAAAGGATCAACCTTAAAAGTTGTTTTTTTGTGGCTCTGGTGGCGGTGTCAATTGTGGTAATTTTACCTTTCCGCTCGCACAACATAATGCCAAATGTTCATTTCGATTTGTCTCGTTTAGCCGTCTGTTTTGTCGATGTTCGAAATTGTTTTGTGGGTAAGCTCCAACTGAGCGAGTCGAACTCAACAGTATCCATTGTTCGGGAGTCATAATGAACCACGCATGTGAAATTCTTATTCGATTTGCTCCCAAATGTCTACGCTCTTCTACCGTATCATTCACTCGACAATCATGTAGTTGGTTTGTACGTGTCGAAAACCCACGTGAGGTTTATGGCGAAACATTTAGCTTATTGAACTTTCAGTCTGTTTGTCTAGCTTAAAAAGTTTCAAATCCAGTTTTCCTTTTGAATTTGGAAAATCGGTCAATGTTCTTGCCGTATTTGCTTCTTTATTGAATTATGTAGCTGTGCTAGGCTTCCCTATATGAAAATAGCCAAAGTGTAATAGATATAAGTAAGCATCATGTAAGTGACATAAATATTGAGTAATTTTTAGATGAACAAAGTAAAAAAGTCTCCTTATATCAAAAGGGTGAACAAATTTTAAATGTTCAAGGAAAAAAAGTGACATATGCCTACGGTAACTTCAAATGCGCAACCCCTTAAGAATATATTAACCAAAAATTGTTAAATCTGACCAATTTGAAGATTGGACGAATATTGGCAATGATTCTTCTGAAGATATCAATTTTTCCAACCAAGTAACTTGCCACCTAAATGACCTTAAAACTACCAAAACGCACTCAAATGTTATGATCCCCAAACCGGACCTACTGAACGAGATTACTTTTTTGCAAGAACACTGTTGGGTAATTATAGAGCAATGCCCAAGTTTTACTTGAAATCAGGTACGAAGTTTTTTTTTCTTCAGAGATTTTATGATAGAAGAACCAATAAGGAAACTCAGAAATTAATCAACAAATGGTGAATTGTTAGAAATCTTGAAAATGCACATGCCTTTTAGTGTGAAGGTCTGTTTCTTCAGTAGCCGTATTGATTTAAGCACAAGAATTTTAACGGAAAATGCTTGGAAAAGCACAAAAATCGTTTTCGAGATATTATAAATCGCACTTCGTCTCGGATAATATCGCAAATGCTGTATATTCAGGTCAAAAGTCCGAGCCATCTCGTTTCTTTCAGGAGAATCAAGAACCCATCGACAAATCATTGGTGTAAATCACATCATCAATACTGCTTCGCGAAAAGCTAATTCGATTTCGATGAGCTCAGAATTCTTCTTAATTAATTCTTCTTCCTCTGCTCGTGATAACTTATGAACCGCCAAATACTTCGAAGTGTGAAAGAAAATGTTTGTCGATCCTAACCAACTACTTCTTTTGTTAAGGCTGCTTGTGGTGTCCACAGCAGGTTCTGCTATGTGCAAACGGTAAAGTAACTTTTCACGAAACGTCATTGACTCTTTCTGAGTACGCTGTGACCATACAGCCAAACTCAACGATACATGCATTTAGAAGTGCTGTCCATGATTCGACGGGCGGGGGTTTACCTTTTTTTGAGTTTGGACAATATATCGATCTACATTAATCCTTTTATAAAATTTTTGAAGAAACCCAACCTCCCGCCGGAAACAATTTTCAGGTTACCCGAAACCCGTTAACGTTGCAGGTAAAAAGGTAGGAAAACCGTAGATGAAAAGCAACAAATAAACTTTGCTTCAAAACTGGCTTTCTCCACTGGATTGTGTCTAACTCGATAGGAGATATGTCTGGGGAACTAGTTCACACAAATGGTCAGGCAATGGGTGTTTATCAGTTTAACAATATTTTCTTGCTTTGTTTCCTTTTCCCTTCTTATTATTATTACTTACGCGCTAATGCCTGGTTTTGTAGAACAATAGCAAAGCCAACTCCATTAAAATTTTAATTCTTTTAACGTTCCACTATTTTGGTTAGATAAAAATATGCCGAATCTGAAGTCTAAAGATATCTATATTATATTCCAAATTATAATGCATAAGATCCTGTACTGCATAGCCATCAGCCATTGTTGTCTTCAAACGCATGTGCAGCTCTAAAACTGATAACATACAGTTCTGAAGTGAAGATAATTCAATCATAAACAAATAACAGCCGGAAGTAATACCAAATACTTCCGATCAAATAATAAAACGTCGTAGAATACATAAATATCATTATGACCAGAAAGCACAAAAGTTGCTACTTCTTGAACTAGGGCAGCCGGTTATAGTACAAATACGTCAAACAGAAGATAAGTTGTGGTCAAAAAGAACAATACAATAATAGCCTTCTTCGTCAGAACTCCTTCCATCGTGTCCGACCAAATTTTATCAAAATCGTTCCGAGTCAAAATGCTAAAAAAGGACCCAATAAGCCAACATGACGCAACATAGTGGAACATCACACAACATCCCTCTACAAGATGCAACATCAAGCAACACGGTGCAGCATCATGCAACTTGGTGCAATATGACGAACACACAACATGGCGCATCATCATGCAACATGGTCCAACATGACGCAACACGGTGCAACACCACGCAACATGGCGCGGCGCAACATGACAGGATATTCGGGGAATCATAAATGAATTATGCAGAAATTAGAATTTGTAATCGTTTCCTTGCATTCAAAAACCCTGTCCCGCTAAATTTTATCAAAATCGTCCAAGCGAAATAAAATGTTAAATGAAGAGGGTCCAACAAGCTTCCCGACTTCCACCACATGTCCTCCCAAATCAATTTTGCCGAAATAAAAAACTATCAAAACCGGTTTTTGGTTATCGCAAACGCTCCTTCAGCAATAATTATAAAAATCGTGAACCGAAAAATTTAAAGAAAGGGACTCGGGCCCAACCGGACGACCTTTTGAACGGATTTTCCCAAAATTAGTACCTATTGCAATCGACTCCTGGCACACGAAAACTCTTCATCACCAATTGTTATAAAATCCGAGCGAGTCAAATAAAAATTAAAGATCCGCCGCCAACCGTTCGACCCTCAGAACGAGTTGTTCCCTAAATCCGAACCATTCGCGCAATCGATTCCCGGGAATTGAAAACCACTGTTCACCTATTGTAATCAACATCGTATGAGTAAAACAAATTAAAAACGGGGCCTGAGCTCCAATGGATGACCCTACGTACGATTGTGGGCGTTCTTATGAACTTTTGATGAACTGCGATCAGTGCAACCATTGGTGGCTTGTTATGACTATGAAATTGCAAAACAAGATTTCGTAAGATACATATATGCTTTATTACGTTCAAAGAATTTTTTCATTCATATGAGTTTTTTCGTAAACACAGATTCTTATCCTTATCTTGACATAAAACTTTTTCTTTTTTAGGGCATATTTTAACGTATTTTACTGTTGGTCAAATTATGGCCTAAATATTTGGTTTGATTTTCTAGGCATCGTCTTTTTTGAACATTTATTTTTATATTATAAGATTGAAGTCGTGACACGACTTTTATCTAATTCCGATAACATTAATCCTAAGTATATTATCCAAATAACAATAATTGTTTTTGGACCGGCTAATATGTGGCTCTTACCAGATTAAAAAATGTTTTAAGTCCGAAAGCTAACCCAGTGAAACAAAATAACTTTTGTGATTCTTTCAGTTTTCCAAACTGGCCAATATGCATAAAGATAAAGCTACAGTTCATTCATGGCATCGATTAATTTTCACAACTCTAAACTAACTTTAGGTACGACCTCTGGTGTGAACATACAAAACTAAATTTTTAGCATGGTACTTTTGCCCTACCCGCATAATTGTGTTAGTAAATCACTAAAGGGATATGTCAATATTGTATTAAATGAAACTCGCTTCATGTGTGACTTTAAAATTTTTATAGACGACTCTCATAATCCTCCGAAGTTTGGTGATCTTGGTGGAATGAATTTCCATTGAATCTCTGCAAAATTGCAAAAATTCATTAATTCATTCGTATGTTCTTGTTTGCAAATTAAGTGGTACAGCTGCTTTAATTCGCGGTTGGCGCCAACGAAATTTGTGCCATTATCCGACCAAATAATGGTTGAAGCGCCGCGACGAAATATAAATCGTTTTAAACAGGCAATAAATGCCTCGGTAGTCATATCTGATACCATTTGAAGATGTATGCCTTTAGTCACAAAGCAAATGAATATGCAAACATACACTTTATGGCTTGCACCGCCTCGTTGATTTTTATTTTTTGTGAAAAAAGGCCCACAAAAATCTATTCCAGTGGTCGTAAATGGCCTGTTAGGTGTTAATCTACATTCTTGCAAGTTCCCCGTAATTTGATTGATGGTATTTGGTTTTGATTTGAAACATTTGATACAATAACAAGTTACCCTTTTTGCCAAGATTTTGCCGCGTAGAGGCTAGTAGCGTTGCCGTATCATCGAGAGTAATGGCTGAGGCCCACAATGTAAATATTTTACATGTTCGTCTCTAAAAATTGACAATGTGAAATTGTTTTCGTATGGCAGAATGAGTGGATGCCTGCTTTCATAAGTCACAAACATCGCCTTTTTTATTCTGCCGCCAACTAGAGGCATATTTTGATCATCGATGAACGGATTCATATCTTTAATTTTACTTTTGCGTGATAGTGGTTTCCCGGATATTAATGATTGAATTTCGTCTTCAAAAAATTGTTTTTGCACTTCTCTTATTAAATAGTTCAAGCTGCCTTTAATTTCTTCAGCTGAGAAGAGTCCTTTAATTTTATGTTACATTATGTGTGAATCGTAGCAAGTAACGTATCACGCGAACAAGTTTGTGAAGTGAGCTAATTTTATCAATTAACTCAGTGATATCTTCGTTTACTGATAAAGTTAACGTTACTTTTTCTGGTTTAATTTCGGATGTGACTTCTTGGGATTCATTCTTCGATATTGCTTTTGGCCAGTATTCTTGATGTTGTTGAAGGAACAGTGGTCCATTCCACCAAGTTTGTGATTCTACTAAATTTTCGATACTGGTGCCTCTTGAAATGAGATCCGCTATATTGTTTTGGCTATTTACATGTTGCCAAGTGCAGTTGGTGGTCAAATTCTGTATCTCAGATACCCTATTTGCTACATATGTTTTTAAGCGCGGATGCATTTTTATCCAACTAAGAACAATGGTCGAGTCAACCCAAAGAAAAATGCTTTTAAAATCGATCTGAAATGTTTGAACTACTTTGGTAGCTAATCTAGCCAATAAAAGTGCTGCATTTAATTCAAGCTTACGTATTGTAATCGTTTTTAGAGGTGCTTAGAGGTGCGGTTTTAGAGGTGCGACACGCGATGCTGCGAAGCTATGTAATTCAACTATTTGTTCGGCAAAAGGAGAGAGATACCTATTCAAGCGACAATTTTCGATTAAATAAATAGAATTTCTAAAACGCAACCATTCATTTTCATAATAATTTGGAACTTCCTCATCCCAACTAACATTCATTTGCCAGAGACTTTGCAAGAGTATTTTGCCTTTTATCAATACCGGAGAGAGGAAGCCTAATGGACCGAAAATTTGAGCTAAATCTGCTAATATTGTTCTTTTTGAAACTTTACTATGAACGGATAATTTTGGAACTATTATGTGTAAACTATCAGAAGTAGGATTCCAAGCTATTCCTAGTGTTTTTATAATTTTAGTTTTTGACTGTTCAATGTCCGAAATTGGAATGGTTTCTAAAATTTTGTTGGAATTGGAAGACCATTTACGAAGATGCATTCCTGAATCTCTTAACATACTTATTAAATTAATTTGAGTACAAATTAACTCATCCAAATTGTCACAACCAGTTAAGCAGTCATCCACATAAAATCTTCCTTCAATGCTTTGGAAACTATAGGATATTTAATTGAATTACTGTTAGAAATTTCTTTAAGAACTCTAGTAGCTAAAAATGGCGCAGAAGTAGTACCATAAGTGACTGTCTGGAGTTCGAAAGTTTGAATTTCGTTAGAATTATACCATACAATTTTCTGGAGATGTGTTTGATTAGGGTTGATGAGAATTTGGCGAAACATTTTCTCAATGTCCGCCATAAATACATATTTATGGCGGCGAAAGCGTCAAATTATTTTAAATAATTCGGATTGAACGTTTGGTCCTGTCAATAAAATATCATTTAGCGATATATTATTGTCTGTTTTACTAGATGTATCAAACACAACTCTTAATTTAGTTGTGCTACTAGTAGGTTTAATAATTGGATGATGCGGTAAAACATATTCTAGATTACTGCTAATAGATGATAATTTCATGTGACCTAACCTTAAATATTCTTCCAAGAACTTTTCATACTCTACTTTTAACTCAGAATCCCGATTCAATCTTTTCTCTAGGTAAGTAAATCGATTCTTTGCCATAGTCAAGGAATCACCAAGACAAATTGGATCGACTTTTAATGGCAAACTCACAACATAACGACCTTCATCATTTCTATATGTAGTTGAGTTGAAGATTTTTTCGCACAATTTTTCTTCGGAAGTTTCAACATAAGAAGTTTCACAAGCTTCACTTTGGAATAACTGCTCTAATTGCTTGTTTAGTTTTATGTCTGAGTTTTCGTTATGTAAATGTAAGTTTACTGGTTCTACTTCGAATTTCCCGCCTACTATCCAACCTAATTTCGACTTTACTAGAGCAGGTACGAACGGATTAATTTGGATTTTTTCTTCGAACAATATATCGAAGAAAATTCCAGCACCTAGTAACACATCAATCTTATTTGGAATATTAAAGTAAGGATCAGCTAAGATTATATTTTTTGGTAAAGTTGGTTATATTTGGGACGATTGAGAATTCTAAACTGGCTTTAAAATTAGAGCACTGTGATCGAATAATTGTGGAACACTTCCCAGAAACATTAGTTTTTTGGCTGTTTAATCCAGAAACTACTAAATTACTGGTTTGTGATTCGAAACGAAGTTTATTTGAAAGATCTAAAGTAATAAAGTTTGATTGTGAAGCGGAATCTAAAAGAGCACGGCACGAAATAAAGTTACCATCGGAATTTTGGATTAAAATTGTTGCTGTTGATAACAGCACTTGACTATTAGAAATATTATTTGAATGATGTAGTGGTAAACTATTTTCTGAGTTCGTGTTCGTTTGAAGAGGTTTCGTTTCCGATTGTTCAACTTTTGGCGATTCTTTTATGGATTCTATATGGTTTGTGTGCAAGAGTGTGTGGTGCTTTTGAGAACAATGCCTACAAGTAGATCTTGTGCATTGAGAAACAATATGGTTTGGCCTTAGACAGTTAATACATAATCGTAATTGCTTTACTTTTTGGAAACGGTCTGGTACTGAGAGTTTAATAAAATCTTGACACATTGCTAAATAATGATCACTCTTACAATTGGGCAACGAACGAATTGGTGTTTTTCAACTGGCGAAGCTGATACTACTAGTGCAGCTTTTGTATTGCGATTAGAAACGGGAATTTCTATTTTTCTATGTGTTATTCCTATTGCTTCTAGTACCCGTATCTTTTTTTGTAAGAAGGTTTTGAGTTTTATCCAACTGGGAAACTCATCTATCCCTAACTCATTTGCAAACTCTTTTCTGGAATTTAAATCTAAACGCCCTAAGACTATTCTGATTATTAGAGCTTTGGATAACCTGTCCAGTTTAAACTCAGAGGTTTGCAATGAATCAATATTCACAGTCGAAATATCTAAAATGTTTTTTATTTCTGATAAATTGTTATTTGAAACTTTCGGTAAATTTAAAATGGCATCTAGGTGACACTCGACTATTGTTCTTTCGTTGTCATATCTGCTTAGTAAAATTCGCCACGCGTTTTCATAACCATCAGCAGAAATAGGAATATGAGCCACCAAAGATTTAGCTTCACCCTTCAATTTACCCAATAAATACGAAAATTTAGCGATATCACTCACCTGATTGTTATTATGCACTGCTGCTTTGAATGTGTCCCAAAAACTGCGCCATTTATTGAATTCACCATTGAATTCTAGTAATTGTAATTCGGGCAATTTGATTTGACCGATTTTTTGATTATTGGGACGTTTGTCCATTTCAGCATTCAATATTGTTTTTACACGGTTCACTAACATTTCAAACTTAGCACTTTCTTCATCACATTTTTCAAATAACTCGTCTGTACACTTATCACTGTCAATAATTTCATTTACATAATGTTTATAATCTGTTTTATATTCACAAATATTTTTTAATTGATCTTTAGGGGTACTTTCTGTGGTTGTAGTAATGTCTTGTTGTTCAATCGACTCACATAAACGAGCACATTTTTTATACACTAAGTCTCTTCTACGAATTAATCGCTCCATCTTGAATAAATTTATTATTGAAATTTATGATCACTACTATTGTTTTAATTTGTGTGGACTGTATATGTTTACTATTTCACTACGAGATGCACTTTTGATTTAATTTACGATAACGAAACTGATACCGGATTATCCGGCTCGAAGGACCAAAAAAATGGTGTGATCTAATTTCTCGAAAATGAATTTGTTTAAATAAAACACAACGCGATAAAGATTTAAGCTATACATTCATTTAACTATCTGAGAACTATCTTCACGACAGACGAAACAAGAGTAATTCTATTTTAAAAAATGTGATAGTTATATAGATAATTTGACAAAACAAAAAGAAACTACAACAATTAAATAAGATAAAATAAAGGTAAAACCTAATTAGGATCTTAAAAAAAATTGTTCCACTTTATGATACCAATAAAACAAGATCATCAATTATCCTCTTTTTTAAATTAGGGTTGAGGAAATTCCAAAATACCATATGTCTTGTTTTATGTGTTTATGAATTTCACCAACCTCCCTTACCAGATTTTGATCTGCTTAGAATACCGGAATTGTTTTTAGTTCTGGGTAATATTTTGTTTGTAAGCAACCTGCAGCAATTTTTGCTTAAATGGCCTCTAGTTGGTTTTATCAACAATTCAAACAATTCCCAATTTTACCAGTGATTTGTAGGGGGAGGTGTGTAAAGTTAACAACTTACAATACGAATTTAAAAAAGTGAGGAATTGAAAAATTTTTCCAACATTTTGCCGATTTTTTCCAATCCATTAACACGTTTTCGCCAATCATCTAAAAGCACTAATAAATTTCAGAATTTTGATTATACTCCCCACCAAATTTCGAGAATTGAGTTACGTCGAGCATTTCTTAGTTAAGTTTTAATTTAACTTATGTTTTGAAAATTGTCCCCATGTAAATAAATTTGTCCATCCTATAATTTGTCTTCCCATTCAGTAGACCAAGCATTAAATTTCACTTCAATATTCACAGGTTGTCGATCTGGAACGTTTTTTACCAATCGATCTAAGAAACTTTTAAACTTCTGACCTACCGTCGATTTTCATTCTTACGAAGCCAGACTCGCTTCAACTAGTGCTTTGGAATTTCCGTTAAACGCAAGCTGAAATGGCCGCGATACGTCGTTTGCTGGAGCTATGTACCACAACAAAAGAGAGTCGGAATTTCCCGTAGATATCAAATATAATAAATTAATGATCGTCACTGAAAAAGCACATCAACCCACACTTCACGGAGGCACAACTGCGTGCACATTATTGGATCGTGATGTGTTATATTACTGGAAGCTATAATCACTTCCATTTTTCCATTCTCCAAATAGAGGCATTTGCGCAGGTTCATTTTCTATTACTGTATCCAAAGGAAAAGGAAACAAATCATACAAGGAGTATATCGCCTTTTTCATTTGTTTTCCTATTAAACCAACCCATCTAGTTAGTTATTTGACAACTGCAGCGCTCCGGGCAGTATTTAAACTTTTACTGCAAAGACCGGAACTCGTTAAAACATATTTAACGGCAACAAAACCAAGTGGTCTTAGTGGTCATCATAACGAGTCGATACGGCTTGCTTCAGTTTCCGGAAGTCGTGGTTCCTGGGAGCCATAAATTAAATTCCGTCATCCTTGGGCCTTACAGATAAGAGCCTATTGCGCCAATCTCAACATGCAAATCAACTCAGGATTTTTAGGGTAGGCAACAGTCATTATGACAAGCCGATATGAACTGATTCGATTTCCGGAACTCGTGGTTCCTGGGAACCATTAATAAAAAACTGGTTCTCATATACTGGGCCATACACATATGAGCCTATTGCGCCAATCTCAACATACGGGTCGACTTGGGATTTTTATTATGAATAGTGGTCATCATTACGAGTCGATACGGTTCAGAATTTTGCAAACACTGGTCTGGGATAATCTGTGTACTTATATGAGGATTATAAGCTACTGCAGCTAATACAGCAATTTCTTTATTTTCCCCAGTGACTGTTGCTGGACTGTTGTCTTTTCTTCGGTCAAACACTACCATCAGCAGTGAATTATTTGATAGTCCGGTAAAGTGAAGCACGTGACCGAATCTTATCTGGAAAACGCGAAGCGTAGAGATTGACCACATTATCAAGACTACGGCCAGCTTCTCCATAAATCAGGACCATTCCAATTTTTTCTTGTACAGTTAAATACTCCATTTTGAATTGTAATAGCCTTACGCAAACAGGTGTTATTGTTTTCGAAATAATCTTTGTACTGAATCGATATTTTTAAAACAAAAAATATCATTTATTTGAAAACAAATTTAGTCGCATGTTCCTATGCAAAATCATCGCCGTCGTTGTTCCTGGGTTACGCTAAAAGTAGTTTTTTGTTTAATTTAAGAAATACAATTTGTTTAAAACTAATTTCAAGTATTTACATTGAAAACGTGTTAATTTAATTGCAAACATATTGCAGAATCGTATGCATAATGTTCTCAGTAGAAAAAATCTAAAAAATTTAATATCGCCTATTACAGCGCCATCTATCATGAATCGAAAAAAATGTTTCAAGGAAATCCTACGTACTTTTAGCCGTGGAATCCGAATCTGCAATAAAAAATAGGGGTTCCTATCTTAGTTTCCAAGTTGCTCCCCACTCCCCTTACAAACAGGGGCGGTTTCCTAATTTTAGCACTAATGTATTTCCCCTCCAGAATGATTTAATTTTGATAATGGTCATTTTTATCGTATAGAGGCTTCTTTCCGAGATATTTGAAAGTTTCAGATTAAAAAACTCACCCGGTATAAATAATAATTCTGGTATAGAATAATTCTATTCTAACCGGTTGTAAATAAGTTACGATTTGTGTTTTCACGTTTCTTTTACTTCAAAATGTAATTGTTCCGAACCAATAAAAATAAGTAAATACAATTTTTGGTTGTAACTTTGAGCACAATATTTATTCTATTTCAGAATGGATTCAGCTTGTGCCAAAGTAAGACCGTAATTATTTAACTAATTAAAACTATAAGTTAGTGAAACCAAACCAAGCGGTGTCGACTTGAAGTAATGACTACAAATACCATAAAAATCAAAAATCGCGCAATTTTGCTGCGCTAGAGGCCTATATGTGTCCCAGTATATGAGAACCAGTTTTTTATTAATGGGTCCCAGGAACCACGAATTCCGGAAATCGAACCAAATCGTATCGGCTTGCCGACGGTTGGTTACCCTAAGACAGAATTTAATAACAGAATTTAATTTATGGTTCCCAGGAACCACGAGTTCCGAAAACTGAAGCCAGCCGCACCGACTTGTAATGATGAACACTGTTCATAATAAAAATCCCAAGTCGATCCGTATGTTGAGATTGTCGCTATAGCCTCTTATCTGTATGGGCCAAGGATGACAGAATTTAATTTATGGTTCCCAGGAACCACGAGTTCCGGAAACTGAAGCAAGCCGTATCGACTCGTAATGATGACTACTATTCACAGTTAAAATCACAAGTCGATCCGTAAGTTGAGATTGGCGCTATAACAGTACGAATATTATAAAGTTAAAGACGTATATTAAAATTTTTTATTATTTTTTTAATGTACAATATTCTGTAATTTTTTTTGTTTTCTGGGATAAGTATTCACATTATATATTTTTTTTTTGCGATGCTCTATATATTTAATCATATTTAACAGAAATTATAAATAAATCCTGGTCTGGGATGATAATGCAGTGTTAGTGTTGCCTGATGAAATTTTTTATTTTTCTGGGATGAAATCCTGGGCTAACTTCACAGACAAGATTTTTCCTAGAAGATTATGAAACTCTATCGAAATGTTACATTGAAATATAAAACAAAATTTTGAGGTGGACAAAATAAATTATCGAGTGGACAAAATTCATCAAAACGTAAAAAATTGTTAAATATAACTCATTTAATATAATTGTAAATTAAAAGTGCATTACATCTCTGTAAAATTAAAAACAAAAGTTCTAGTATTGATTTCAATGTTCCATTCATAGCTTTAGGGGTGGGCAACGATAATTATTTGGTGGTCAATATTTACAATTAATAGAATGCTTACGAATATTTTTTTTAATTTTAAGCACATAGCTTTTCCGGGTTGGGCTAAACTTTTTAATTGATGAGCAAAATGTGGACAGGTCTAATATATTTAAATTTAAATGTGGGGATGATAACATAAATCACTACTTATGATCAGTACTAGATTTTTGCAAAAACGAAATTATTGGTCAAGAGTAAATTATGGCTTCCTAACTCATTTATTAATGGATCGGATCTTGAAGTGCGAATAAAAACTAAGTTTTGGTGGGTAGACCAATGTTAAGAATCTCATAGTCAAGTGTCGCTTATTACAAATACGACAACTCGGTATAATTTATGCCAGAAACCCAACATTTTATAAGATTACCCGATTCTTGTATAGAATGAGATGGTAGCTGGTTACGTAATGAATACTTTCTTAGTAAAATGTCCTCGTACATTCTTTCACAAAAAAATTCAAAAAAATTACAAATTCTGACAAAGACATGAAAAGCATATCATACTCGAAATATTCTTAGTACGCCTGTTTACGCCAAAATAACGAATATTTCCTAAACAATAAATCACAAACCGTATATTCTATCCCTCTTGAATCCTGTCGCTCTCTATCTTTTTACCGTCGCACTGTCTCACACAAAAAAGCACCCGGTTGATGTGAAGATAAATAATTTATTCCTGTAACAAAAAAAAAATGTCTTCACGATATAAAAAATTCCTTAAAAAAACGCGTTCGAGTAAAAAAGGGGATTAAAAAAGCAAATTTTTTATTTTCTGGCTCGACCAAATTAAAAAAAAAATGTTGTGGAACACGCTCACTTTTCCTCGAGTGAAGTAAAATTCTTTTCACATAACGAACCGAACGAACGATTTTTTATCGCACAATATATTAACCATCCATGAAAAATTTTCCATATTTTCTTTTTTTTTTTGTTAAATGAATTTTTAATGAAGTTCAAGGTGTGAAAATTTATATAAGTTAAAAGTAAAAAATAAGAAAAAAAATGCTTCGAATATTTTTTTTGCGATAAGAAAACAAATAAGAGAAAAAATAAGAAAAACAGAGCAAGAAATTATGTAAAAGATAAATTTTGATTACATCCTTTTATTTTTATCGTGCCATACACTACACGTATGTCGGTGTTTATTATATCTGTACGTATAGGTGATATATAAGTCAAACAGTTTTGGTATGAAGTGGGGCGGGGGAGTGAGGGGGTGTTGTTTGCGGAGGAAAAACTAAATGAGCTGAATAAATTTTATCATCATTTTCTTGTGTACCCGTGTATAATAATGTGTGTGTGTGCGCACTTTCAACATTAAAAATTAATTTTATATCCTTTCTAATTTGTTGTTGTTGTGTCATGCCAGAAATGTTAATTTACTTTATACAAATCGAGTTAAAGACAAAACCTATATTAGTTTATATGGCTTGGCCACCTCTACTCAATTCAATAGGTGGCCAATCCAATTTTTATTTTTATCAATATTTTACAGGCATTCGACGATATTTGCGAAATATATTCATTGTGAATTGTTTGATTTGGTATGGGATTAAGAATACCAACAACGATATCAATTGATTTTGTGCCTGAATGACTGCAATTGAATAGCGATACGTTTTTTACAAAATAATCATTTTCCACATTTTATGTATTTTGTTTTCGGTGATTTTGCAAAATAATATATCACTTCTATATTTTGGCCTTCATCAAAACTGTCATAACATGCGGTTTAATTCAAAATTATGACTTGGTAAATTGGTTGTAGAGGCAAAATTGTATCGCTTAAATGTGGATAATGGATTTAAAATTGGTAATTATTGGTGATACATGTTTTTTATACTTTAGGTGGATGGTGAGGTTTTCACTGCCAAAAACATAATTTATAGGTTCATTATATCGATGGTAAATGAATTCCAGAGTCATTTTCAGATGAAATTCAAAATTTTAGTGAACTGAGACTTGCGGTAGACTAGGCCATAAATTGATCGAAATGGGATTCCTAAGTTATTTTCAGATGATATTTTGAAACATGACCGACAGAAACCGAATTAAACCTTCATAACTGATCGAAATATGACTTTTTCGATCATGACATTATTTGGTATATTGAGAAGAGGACATCTAATACGATTTTTGGATGTGATTTTTCTAATTTCTAAACTAGGACGTAACTTTAATATCACGTTTTCAATATGAAGTAGTTGTGAACAATACACCTTTATTTAACTTGATACTTACTTAATTCATTGATCGATCATTTGAAATTTTAAAAATGGAAAGGTCATTAATGTGATTCGAATTTCGGGAAAATTTTAGACCTTAATAAAAATTAATTCAGAAATCATTCAACAATCAAACAATTCAATACTCGCCCGCTATTAACCACTGGCTGCTTTTACTCATTGGTATCAGATCGGACCCTCGTCAGATCTAGTTTAGTATCTCAATTTCACTAATATTTACTACCAGAAAATTATTTAGAGAATCAAATTTTAAGCACGCCATTTATATCCGAAAGGTCTTGTCCTGAACAACTTGGCCGTATTACAAAACTTTAAGCAAAACTCATTTTGGAATCTCCCGTGAAATTCAAAATGGGTGCGGAGAAAATTAATAAAAATAAATTACCTATTTCTATCACAGATCAGTTAAAAATTGGCCCAGTTTTAGGCCTGATATTTCTAAGCTTAATTAAAAAATCACTTGGGAATTAAATTTCCTTCTAACTTGCATTACCACATTTCAGAGCTTTATCACATATTTACATTAGAATTCTATTCCATTCGATAAAATTAATTAAAAAATGTTTCATTTTAAGTATTCATGTCAGTACTAATGTCTAATTCATGTGTTGTTGAAATGCGGTAACAACCGGGACATAAAGGTAGATATGTAATGGCCGGAGAGTAATAGACAGTACTGATTGGAAAAAGTTGATAATGATCATTAATTCTGTAAAGTAAAAAAATATAAAATTTGTGATATTGGAAAAATTTGATTTTCGTCATCCGCAAAATCAGACCGGATTGGAGTCAAGGTTATTGAAGAATAACTCAACAATTGAAATTTCTTAATAATATTTGAAAATTTCTAAGTAACACAAAGATTTCAACGTTTATTAAATAGAAAAAAAATAATGTTTCGGAAAAGTTTTGAATGAAAGTCATTCAATGCAAGACTTTCAAATGAAACACACCAACAATTGCACAGAGGTAATTGAAGTGGTTCTAAATTGGCATTTGATGTAAAAAACCAATCTTACCCCATGTTCGGAAATCTCTGAAATTTAATAATAGATAATATCATTCAGTGTACTACAAAAATTCTCAAACAAAACGGCCCTAGGGATCGAACAGAGATGATCTAAGTGGTTCCGCATTGGTATTTGATGTAAGAACCCAATGTTACTTAACCACATGCCCAGAAATCTCTGGATTTTTTGTTATTCAAAAGAAAAAAAAGTTTAGTGTAATTCGAAATTCTTAACGAAAGTTAGAAATTTTGTATCTCAGCCGCTATTAATGAAACAGAGGTGACCGAATGGATCCTATATGCGTTCTCACCGATTTCCGATCATGTGGCCAGAATTCACAATTTCTTCAACATTCACGTTAGAATTCCAAACCACCTTAATTCAAATCCATTTTCAGATTCTACTGTCTTGAAACATACTATTACAAATCCGCTTTCTATTATCAAAATAGTGATTTTGAAAAGCTGGTTTCTGAAAGGCGGACTTTTGAAAAGAGTTTTTTTTTAAGAGCGTGTATCGACCCAAGTACAAGTGTTCTGCATAGATTGTCACGATTTGGCACCATTTTAGCTTTTTTAAGGTGCACAACAACAAAATGTAATACTCGGTGGTCCTATGAAAATTTCACACTACCTTACTATTGAATTCGATGTTAATTTTCGCACGCTATCCTTTTCCTATCGCAAGCATAGAAATGCAACAGAGAAAAAAAATAGTAAACATTTTATAAATTCCTCTTTTAACAACTTTTCTAGCCATAAAGATTAGTAAACTTTTTGTCAATTTTTTTGGCCCGAGAACACTGCAAAGAGAAGAGAGAGAAAAAAGGCTCAAACTCAAAGTCATTTCCCGGCCATTCAACATTTTGACCTCCTGATTACCCCTTTCCAGTCAGGTGAAATGAGTAGACTTTGGTTTCTTATATATTTTGGGGTGAAACGAACCTCTGTGCAGAAGCCCCTATTTAATAGAATTTTTCCAGTTAAAAATTAAATTTACCTGTACCCAAATGAGTCCCCTTAAACAGTTACATATATGATTTTATAATAGGTGTGATAGGGTTTTCCATTACATCAAAAATATGATTTTTGAATTGGCTTTAGGCATCAAATCATGTAATTCTTCAGGACTCTCATTTGGTACTACGCAATTTACCTGAGGCCGACCCAAAAATCTAATTTTAAGCCTCATCGGACACCCTGTCAAACCCATTAGAAAATCATTTAACTGAGGATATTCTCTTTAGGTTCGAAGCGGTCTAGCAATATCAGCTTGTAATTCGTAGAAAATTTAAATATGTCACTGTCATAATATTTTACCAATATAAATTCGCCTGAATGTTAACTTTTACCAATTCGTTATTTGTCGTTTCAATCCGCTCCATAATTTTTCGAGCTGTTGGTATAGTAAAATAAATTATATTCTTTTTCTGGCCTCGTTCAGAGTAAAAGTAAGATTTCCACCTTTTTTACAATAGCAACTACAATTCTCTAATAGTAGTGCCACTTGTTGGAAAAAGTGTAAACTGCTTCTTTCTTATTAGACGCTTATACAGCATCACAATAGATTTAGAATGTTTTTATGTTTTTATGATAGCTTTGAGAATTATGGTTCGCAAGTTCGGGATCCCGGGATTTTAAGCTGTAATTAAATCCCGGTTGCGGGAGGAATAATTATACTGAAATTAAGCAAGATTCTCAGCGTTTATTCAGAGCAATTTACTCAGCGACTAAAATTTCCACGGAAATATCGACACCTCTGCAACTGCAACATACTTCATTTTTGACTTTTACATATACAAATATTTTTAATAATTTACGTTAAAGCAAGAGGATTTGATAATTTTTGTAAATCACGTAGCATATGAAACCTTGTACTTGAATATATAAAACAAATGTTGTACGCAGAGAGATGAGTCAGAGCAAGATGAAGATTAATATGAAAACTAGATCAGAAGTTACGAAGAAAACGTACTAAATTTTATAGTAGGCCTATCTAGCCTACCTTATACCTACAATACCATTGCCACAACAAAAGAATATTAAAGTCCCTCGTAGACATAGGTGCGAATAAAACTTCGCAAGAACGGAAATCGTTAAAAGTGCTCAGCCCATAGACAAACCGTTAAATCAGTCGGAAGTGAAATACACATAATTCAAAAAAAGGCTCCACCCATTTTCAAAAGATTTGGAAAAGACATTCCTTTGAACTTTCTAATACTGCTTAGACTAATCTCGTTCGACGGTATGATAGATAGGAAACAAAACATTTTAATCATCTATCCGGGCATCAAGTCTACGACAGAATTCCTGGGCTACATTATAACCAGTTCAGAATCAAAGAACTGAAGGGATTCCATGAATTAACTTCATATTATAGCCGATTCATTAAGGACTTCGCAAAAATCGCGAAACCATTTACGAATTTGACAAGCGAGGAGAACGGTCATGTAAAACGCGAACCAAGGTAATCAAAATCGAATTGAGGAACGAAGGATCAAAAGCCTTCCAACAACTGAAGGAATTATTGTCATCATCAGAATTACTCGTATTTATGGATTTTAACCGGCCGTTCTTTTTACCAAACACCTGCATAGGATCAGTCCTGTTGCAAGGCGAGATTGGCAAAAATCGGCTAATCACTTATGTATCACTGTCACTGCCCTTGAATACTATACTCCGAAAAACTATGCATCCAACGAAAAGGAGATGTTGGCAATTGTCTTGGCCTTCAACACTCTCAGAAACTATCTTTATGGGACAAAAAAATATCAAGATAGTCACAGATCACCAACCATTAACATTTGCCTTGAGCAGTCGAAATAATACTAGCTCATTCAACATTGCGAATCACCAGTACATGTTTTTAAGATCAAATTAATAGTTCTAATACTCACAAAAGGTGATGATACGTGCATCTACGAGGAACCCCACGATAACTACCGTGGGCATAACATTTCATTTCTCGACATGAACAAGGAAGTACTAAAGAAAATTTTGAAAAAGAAGATACAGCCGATACTACTAAATGGTATACAAATCTTACAAAAAAAATCTATACCAACAAGACTTCAACTAACTACAAAATACGGATTACAAAAAGTCGTGGCTGAATAGGTTCACAAAACCAGCAGAATGAAGCTGCTTTCGGTACGACGAAAATGGGAGATAAAATCCGATGATGGAATAAAACAAATACTAGAAAATGGGTTTACAGGGAAAGATCCCAAGCTGTCCGATCTTGACTCAAAAGGAAGCATCGTGGTTCAGATAATATTTCTAAAGCATTCAATAGTTTGATAGCAAAATTGAATTCTACCGAGACCAATGAACCTACTACTACTGCGATAAACGATGCAGTTCTTTTGATACGTTACTCTTTTTGGACAGTACTAGATTTTAAAGGCACTCTTTAGCCTCAGCCATCTGAAGACAAACAAAAAGCCATTTCCAACTATCCTGACCTATCAAATACCCGTTAGAATATTGTCGAAAGGTATTCATTAGGTGTCAAACCTCTGTCTGACTGGCTGCGCAAGGATGCAATCGTCAAAGTTGGTCCTAGTCGGAGAGCGGCTATGGAGAAGCTAAAAACTGCTCCGACTTCATACAATCCAATGTTACGTATTTTCTCACTCACAGTGTCATCAAAGTGTGGATTTGTGCGGTATTATCGCAGGACAGTGATGGTGATGGTCAATTCAATCCTGTGTTTTATTACATGTGCAAGACAACATCATGTGAAAATTTTGGTTTGTCGATCGTCAAGGCACTGAAGAAGTTCAGAGTATACCTCCTAGGTATAAAATTCAAAATTGATATGGACTGTGCAGCATTCAAGGGCACGTTGGAGAATACGGAGATTTGAGCACAAATTGCAAGATGGACGTCATGAGGATGCCTTGACGAGAAATCCTTTGCTGAAACTAATACGAGAAGACGTGCTAAATCGAGTAAAGGCGGCGCAGATCAACGATACAGAAATCCACGCAATTATGAAGGTTGGAACAGGTCCGTATGTAAATTTTATTACAAATAAAGGAATTCTGTATAAATAGTGCAACGGAACGGAGAGTCTCGTGACACCAAGGGCCATACGAATTGAAATCGTAAAAAATGCCACGACCAAGGAGGTAGTAAAAAGGGAATTATATGAAGAACTTGGCGAAACGAGTAGCGAAAGTGACCAACAATTGCGTTCAATGTATTCTTTTGAACAGAAAGAACGGAAAACAAGAAACATACCATGTAGACCAGCTGGGTCACCTATTAACGTCGCAGAAATCATATCAGTACATTTTTTATGTAGTCGACAGTTTTGCGAGCGTTCCGAAATCTGAAAAAAGGAATAATGGCGAAGGAAACCATCGGGAAGCTGGATGTCTAGAAAAAGACGTTTTGCAACCCAAGACGCATTGTTTTGAATCAGGCACCAACATTTATATCCGCAGAGCTCAAAGGTTACTGTCAGATTGAAAATAATGTACACCATATTGTACTGTCCGGTCTCTCTCCATATCGCTTAAGTATATGTGAAACCGAAAATTGATTCATTCTTAATTTTCGTGCGATTTGTACTTGAGTATAATCTTCCTGTTACCATGTGACATCTTTAACCGCCTCCAGTATACCAATTTTGTCCCGAAATGTGTGAAACGAAATGAGTGTAACCGAAATGATATAGTAGTAGCATATGTGTTTGTGTTAGTTTCGTGCGTATGGCCCATGCCACACGAGCATTTTTTGTATTTTGGCATTTTTTTTCTACCAATGTTTTGTTCTGCTCTCTCTCTTAAATAAAATTTTAACTAAAATGAGTCAAAAATGTCCTTGAAATATTTTTTTTCATTTATGTTTGAGTTGTGTGGTTGAACAGAAAATTTGTTTAAGTCGCAATTAAAACTTGTATCATAGGTACACGGGGAAAGAAACGAAGAAAAATGCGGCATTTTTTTTCACGTGTGGCATGGGCCTATGATTGTTTTTCTGCATATGCAAGTCACGTGTCATTCTTTTTTTGTTTATTCATATTAACTCTTTGAGTGTAAACATGATTTCGGCTAGTGTATTGAGGAACAGGATTGCGCTTTTTGGCATTCAAAGGGTTAACCATTGTAAACGCCATATTTTTGCCATTTTGCTTATGTATTTTCGATTTTCTTTTAATTAACATTTTATTTTTTAAAATTTATGGAATTTAAAATAAATTTACTTATAAAATTTTATTAATAGATGTACAATTAATTTATGATAATAGAAAATATAAAATACATTGGCATGTTAAATAATGACACTGCACAGCTCGAGAGCAGACGTAATGTGCTGAGAAAAGGAAATAAGCACCATAAAAATTAAACCGATTCGCCTGGATCGCGTTATTTTGGTGCTGTTCATCATACAAATGACACAAATACGAACAAAAGAAAAATACAAATACCAAGACATAATTGTGTATTATACACTGTGTACGTATTGGATTTTTTTTGCTTCACTCATTTTAAATGAGTAACTCGCGAGACAAAATCGATATACTGATCTACTATTGATACAGTGGAGGCAATATATATATATATATAGATATATATATATATATATATATATATATATATATATATATATATATATATATATATATATATATATAGGGACGAACTGTAATTAGAAATTTCTCCTAAATCCACCACTGTATAGTTTTTTAAATTAACAGTTATTTGTGTTTTAGTATTTTATATACAATATGTGTAACAGAGAACAATCTAGTGCAGTTCAGTTATAAATTTTGATTTGAAAACAAACGTTTAAAGGCAAAAATTATAAGGAGAAAAGTGAAATTAACCATAATTTTTTTCTATTTGCGAGATAATTATGGCATTACAAAGCGTTGTGGTCGTAAATCAACGATAACTGATCGTGACAAACTAGATATTAAAAGACTTGCAGTTCAATGTTTCCTGCACAAATAGGGCATTATCTTCAACTTCCAATTTAAAAAAAAAACTGTTAGAGTTTGCTGACTCGCTCCAGCCGAAAAATTACGATAATGCAGATTCGGTTGTAATAGTAGAAAATATATCAGCCGATAACGTAGATTCCAAAACACTTGTTTTATTCGCCTGTAAAGGTCGGTAAGGCGGATTCTTAATGTTGGTGTTAAACAGTAATTGATTTTTAGATCTAAATATTTGCTTCGGTTCATCAACGTAAATTATTCGAAATTAAATTTTTTTATTAAATGCATTAAAACTATAATTAAAAAACTATTTTAATAATGAGAAAAAAAACTCAATGGTATATATCAAATCAAGCAAAACCTCAAAAATTTCAGGACAATTTCCATGTCAGAAAATTTCTATAAATAAATCGCAGTTGAATCTATTTCCAGCCATAACACTTTAAATGGTCAATTTTAAATTTTGTGCGTGCGATATATTCAATCGAGTTTTCCCGGAATCCCAACATAGAAATTGACTTTGAATGATAATGATTAGGTGACGTGCTATTTAAAAAAAAACTCAAACATGTATAAATGCATTACACGTTTTAACTCCAAACATGTAATACAGCACTGAGAGAAATTTGGTTTTGTGTATTAATTTTAATTGTTTCAAATGAAAATTTCTTATTTTAAGTTTTTTTAGTTGGTTTTTAGGAAGAACAAAATAAAATTTGCAATATAAATAATTACATTCCGGCATAAAATTCGTATCTGCATTATCGATTTTTTCTTTGTGGGATGTTACCGCCAAAAATCGGCTGTCAATTTCCTTTGATTAGTTTGAATCTGCATTTTTCGGCTGGAGTCGGCTAACTTTAAAAGGGTATTAAAAAAAGGCATATTTAGCAAATTTTACAACATCTGAAATACATGAAATGAGATGGTCATCTGCGACTATTACCAAGGCATAAAATCGCTCAGTTGAGATTTGCTGCGAGGGCTGCCAATTTTGGGATGAGGAGTGGCATAATGTCATATTTAGCGATGAGTACAAGTTTTCTCTTGACGACCCTGATGGTTGGCAATGGTATTGGGGGGATACACGTCAGAACAGGCTTACTCGTCAATCATGAAATCTTGCGGGTGGCTCGCTGATGGCATGGGGAGCATTTGTTACAAGGAACGTGCTCCATTGTGTTTTGTGCCAACTAAAATGAATGCTGCCAATTATGTAAATCTGTTGGAAGACGTTTTAGGTGATTTTGGGGATAATACGCTTGGTCAACATTGGGTATTCCAGCAACATAATAATGCAATACATTCAGCTCGACATACAAGATCATTTTTTGCAGAACGTGGTATTGATGTTTTACAGTGGCCTGCGATTAGTGCAGATCTTAATCCAATAGAAAACGTTTGGCCATTACTTTCTAACTGCGTTTACCATAATGGCCGCCAATTTGAAACGGTTACGCAACTACATAAATCCATTGTCACAGAATGGAAAAATATTGATCCAAATTTGCTGCAAAATCATGTCAACTCGATGCCTCGTCGCCTCCAACAAGTAATTATAAAAACAAGGGGTAATACTAATTATTGGAATAACAATAAGATGCTGATATAATATAGATTAGCAAACTATCTTTATAAATATTGCCTTCAGGAATTTTTGTTTTATTTTTTAAAGACAACAGTTCACTCGAAATCCAAAATGTAGCATAATTATTTGAAGCTCCTTTCTTATGTATATAGACTAGAATAAAAAGTAATGGACTGGCTATATAGACGAAAACGAAACGGACTAAAACGAAACGAAAAGACGAAAGAGACATGGTGATATAGACGAATTAGTGAAAACGGTTTTGACATTTTCATATTTGTTTCTAATTTTATATTATTTGAAATTTACTTCTCGTGTGTATAAACAAAAACAAAAAAACAAAACCGATAGTGTATAACCGCAAAGACGAAACGAAAGCAAATTAAATTGAATCAATTTCTCCGTCCGTTTTTCGTTTCGTTTCGGTCCGTTTCGTTTTCGTCTACATAACTAGCCCATAATATGAATTCTTATTTTAAATATTCAACTGTTTAACCTTTATGTGACCAATAACAGAGTTCATCAAAAAATTTAATAATTTCTGACCTACAACTTTACATACGAGTTGTACCAATTTCAAGTCAATTTTAGCATCAAGTCGAGCATTACGAATTAAATTCAAAATCCAGAATTCAGCTTTCTCCGAATTTATGTTTAATTTATCGACCAACATACTTATGGTAATGCATCGATGGATTCACGGTTTCCAAAATTTTCTCGTGTAATTATTTTTTCGTCCGTTTGGTGCAATAGTGACACAACTCAAAATTTTTAATTTTTCGGTAAAGTGATTTGAAAAAATCACTCAAAATTGTGAGTGAAACTTTTATCGTAAGCGTACGTTTGAATTCACGATTATAGTCATGCATCGTAAGCGTACGTTTGAATTCACTATTTAAAAAAGTATCGTGTCCAAAATCACAAACCACAAATTTCACAAAAAAATGTTTGTTAATGATTTAACTGTTTATATTTATTTAATTTTCTTGTCATAACTACTATCATTTCAAGCCAATCTCAACGAATTTCTCTAATCAAAACAGCAACTGAATATCTAAGATCTTTCAAGCAATATTATTGTCTTCGATCTGAAGCCCGGTCGGAACAAAAAATTGGTCAGTCTACATAAAAATTTTATGAATGAAATTTGTTATAGTGAAAAATTTTTGAGTGAAATTTTTTTTGAGTGAAACTTTAAAATACTTAAATCTGAATGGGAATATTCGGGTGAATGACATGCTTTCTGGTTAAGGCAGCCCACTGTCCACCTTCATTATCACACTTTAGAAAAACTTTAAAACCAGATGCCACCGCCAACAAATGCTAGCAAATTCCTCGAGCAAGGAATATTCAACGAATTTTGCCTGCAAAGGACTGGTAAAGCGTTCTCTGAAACTATCGGTTCATCCCAGCTCTACCAGTCCTTTGATTTCAGCCTGATTTTGAGCTTGATAGCACTGGTATTTTTGCATACGAGGTTCTGGTAAAATGACTTTCTGAGATTAGGCATATCGTCGGTTTGGTGCAACAGTAACACAACTCAAAATTTTTAGTTTTTCAGTAGAGCGATTTGAAAAAATCACTCAAAATTGTGTATAAAATGGCGTTTTTTCAAAAGTAAAAAAATACATTCTTATTAGTAAAATATTTTTTTCTCTATTCCTACATCTTCAATCGGATCTTAATTTTTATAATTCTTTAATATTTTGCAAATTTTCTTAGGATAGTTTTCAGTATCTTAAAATGTTAATTTCTTTCGCGAATTGAGTGATTTTTTACATGGAATTTTACGTTATTTGCTAGAAATAACTACATAAGAGAGTATGTTTTGACACAAAATAGTAAAAATATGAATTATTGGGTATCGTTTAGTTCGAATATCTAGAAATGAGTGAATTTTGAGTTGTCACTATTGCTCCAAAAAAAAAAAATTGTGGAAAATCTACCGGAAAAGTCGGAAAGTTTGGAAAACCGAAAAATGATGTTGACTATGAAATTTTCAAATCAAATTGGTAATTTGAGCGATTTTGGTAATGTCTACGAATTCGGTTAATAAATCGGTGATGGTTTGGGCCACAAGCTGTCGATAATCTTGTAATATTATTTACCAGACGGCCCCCTTTTAAATCGATGTGTAGATCAAAGTTTTGAATAAATTCGGCTCCAAACATTGTCGTATTGGCATTCGCATTATAAAATTCCAATTCGAAGTGGCGCCGTAAACTGAGATCGAGTTTAATTCGTTTCCCGCCACAAACGTGAATCGCTGTCCAATTTGCTGCAAAAAGTTCGTAGTTTATTGGATTGTTTCTTTCGCGTATATTTGGAGGTCACCGTTTTCAAGAAACAGATTCAACTAAGCTTGTGTCAACAGATGGTGCAATCCATTTTGATGACTTGGATTTGGTAGCAATGGCCAGCTTTTGGCAATTTACGTGACTGTCGTCCGAATTCTTGATGATACCAGCATTCTTCATTTACCTCACCAGATGATTGTGTTTGTGATCGTGAATTCTAGCGATACTTATTATGGGGACTTGATCGTTCACGATGAAACCGTAATTCGTCAATTTGTCTTCATATAGTTGAGGAATCTCAGATTTTAGTTTCTGGAAACCCATATCTTCCTGGTTCGGCAGAATTAATCGTACGCGTCTGCATAACGTCGACGACAGCGTCGGCTAGACGTTTTAATGCTAAATCAGTAATCGAATTTCTGGAAACTCTGCGCATTTCATAAAACAGTTGACTTGGGTTAAGGTCACCCAACGACATTTCAGTTGCATTGATAGCTCCGTGCAATTGCGACAGCATTGATGGATCAATCGCTGCTAGCACGCAATATGATATTTTATTTTTTTGGTCATAGTACCAGATGCCAAAAACCAGCGGAAACCAAAAATCCAGCGAGGAAAATCAGTAATTTTGCGAATATCGATTAAATTCCTCCGACAGGTAAATCTTTATCTACAAACATTGATTTTGAATCATTCGTGTTTGTAGCAGGTTCCTTACTCATTTTACACTGGTCGCTCTTTCGACGTTTAAATTCCAAAAATATTTAAGGAAAAGTCCTATTTCCGGGTACCATTGGCATATACGCAGATTGTGGCCTCTGAAAACGAAACAGCACTGCTTTTCTTGTACTTTGTTTGTTCAATAAATCGTTGACCATACTCAAATGACGTTCAAAAATTTATTTATGTAAGTTTACTGTACCGTTTTTGGGGTAAAAGCTTAGACATTTAGAGTCTCTTGAAGTCACAAGACATACAAATATTATAACATTGCATATAAAACACCTTAAGTATATTGGGCCCACTAAATTGGCTACTGAACTGATACATACAGATGTTCATTCCGCCTGAATAAACCACAAAGAAAACCTTTAATCGTAAAATATCACTTCTAATCGAAATAATTCAACCTTGGTGGTCAAATTCCTTTTTTTATATTTTAATAAGCTCAAAGGAATAACCCCTATTGTCATCAATGCATTTTATTCGAACCATCTTTTGTACGATTCGTATACACAGAGATACGTACAAGTCCATCTACATATATATCTAAAACTTTTGAATATGAAATTTATAATCCATTATTAACCGCAGACGGTATATACCATATACATAACCTTAAAATAAAAATCCTTCATTAAATTGAATGAACTTAAACAAAAAAAAAAAATGAATTCTTTGTTCTTATATTTTATACTGACGATCTGGCTCTCTCCCCCTATATACCCCCTATATATGGTCCTCAATTTGGTTTAAAGCATCCAAGACGAAGAACACATACTCGTACATAAATTTTTGGCATAAAAATAGAACAAGATTAAGGTTAAATGGAATAAAAAGTAGTCGATGATGAAAAAAAAAAATCTTTAGAAGTGTAGATGATGATGATGACATGACGCTGAAGAAGATTTTTATTTAATTTTTTTAACCATATGTTTTTGTTTCTTGTGTATATTTTAATTATTCGAGACCGGGTGATAATGAATAATATGATCGTACGTATCGAATATCTCGCTTTTACTGCAATTTAGCCTCCCCATTGTGACAGGTCGTCGCGTTCATTCTAAAGTATTTTCCTTTTATTAAAAATTTTACATTTTACATATTTTACTAATGAATTTTTTTTTGTTCGCTGTTCTTTCTTTGCAGGTAAGCAATATTTTCATCGTCGCCCGTGTACAATTTTGCAAACAGACGACTACACACGGCTATATAAAGTGTAAGTCACTTAAAATTAAATTTATGTATGGTCTTGGTCCAGAAATTAAAAATAACCGAATTTTTTTTATTACGTGTGTGTGTGTGTATGCGCGCTGGTATACCAGCATCTGGTTTCATTATATAATTTATGTTATGATGTCAGGGAAATTAATAGTTTTGTGTGTGTGTTTTTATTTTCTTATATTTTTTTTTTAATTGAAAACTACCAAATTTATATAACACACGGGGAATATGATTTTATTATGTTTTGTACTTGGTATATGGTACCAAAGTCAGGGGATGGTGAACTAAAGCCCGCGGGATGAATATACTGCTTTTTAGCAAGTTCTAAACTTTCGAGCTGCCAAGGCACCCCAACGTCAAAAGCTTAAACTAAAGAGCTTTTTATTTTTTAGCCTGCGTCCGCGTGGCTTGTAATCAAAAAATTTTCCAAATTTTTTCTTTCCGCAGATTAAATACCGGTTTTTGGTTCCAAATAAACACAAAGCTTCTTTGTGTCTGGATCAAATTAAACTAAATTAAATAAAGCTTTTGATGTAGCTTTCAATGTGATACCCCCTTGGAATCATTTTTACTAAAAATATATTTTATGAGAAGCTCATTTACTTTACGTCTTAATTTTTTATTTGTCTTAAAAGCACGTTTATTAACAACTCGACCAAATCTTGTGGTGTAAAAGCTCAAATTATAGTTAAAATTTATATTTATCGTTTGGGTAGAGCTTTCAAAAAGATGATATTAAAAAAACAATTGTAATCTTTTTCACTTGTCACGAGCTTTATTTCCAAAAGCTTTTAAATTAAACAAAGCTTTATAGTCAAAAATTAATTGTACCTTGACGATTCGAAAAGTTATGAACAATTTCCTCAGTCTGATTTTGACTGAGTTTTCCATAATTATATTTCACTTTTAACATTTTCGCTAGAGCTTTCGAAAGCTAATATGAATACTAATTTTACTTGTAAAAGCTTGACAATATAACAATGTTTAATTGTTTGATTTGCCATAGTACAATTATTGAAAAGTCGAATAATTTTTATATCATATGGAGCTTTTTATTTTAAAATAGCTTTATCTTGATCCAAAAGTTCAAATAATCCGCATACTGTGCAGACCGAATTTGAAAGACTTTTTAATCGTTGGATTTTATATTTAATGTTCTAGAACCTTCGAAGCCTAATATCAAAAAAGTTAATAATGTATAATTCATTTAGGAAGCTTAAAAGCTCATTAGTGTATTATTTGAATATTGTTTGTATTTTTAGATTTTGAAAACATAGTGTGAAGGAGTCTGTAATTAAGATTGAAATTTCTTTACGTCGGTAACTTTTGAAAGATTTCTTTGTAAATTATGTTACTTGTGAATTGTCGATCACCGCCAAAAAAATGTCCTTGTTACGGATTTTCTGTGATGTGAACCTTTATATTGTTTGCGTTTCTCGATTGTGTAAGAAGACTGCCGCGTCGATCGCTGGGATTATCAGAAACTGTCTTCGGTGAAAAAACGGCAAAAGTGTATCCGTCTGTTGAACATTTATCTGCGGAATGAAGACTGTGTCACCACGATAGCATTCGGAAATGATTTCAACAGTGATGAAATTTTGCAGCAGAATCCTTTATTGGGATACAAATTGCGCAGCATCACTATACGATGGACTTTCACAGCAAAACATGTGGCGGCATACCAGATGGTGTCAGATTGTTCAACTGCTCAACCGGATAATTGTGTCCGTTATTTGGATCTTCAGAAATGTAATCAGGTCGATGATCTTGCAGTTCATCTCAAGCATCTGTTGATTGGTTGGAGCAACAATGACTCGCTTGGATAGCTCGTCGAGAATCAATATTTTCTCTCTCTACTGAAAACAGATTTATTGTGGGATTTGAACTGAAACGCCATCGAGTGTTGAATGCTCACCATTTGCCGATATGTTTGTCTCTATTCATCATCTCACACAAAAGTCCCTCAATACATCGCAATTCGTATTTGGTAAGCATTGTTATTCTATCAATGATGATGAGCCATTCGAAAATCTTCTGCTTCTAGAGAAGCGCATCGAAGATTCTGAACACTGAGGTATCAAGAATTGGCACAATCAGTTTAAATCCACTGTGAATTTTTCGGCCAAAATGGTTTTTCCAAATGCATTGTTTTGCTTGTAGTTCAGTATCGCAATTCGCTCTGGGCGCCATCATAAAGCTGAATTTGTGGCACATCTCCTGTTGGATTTGGAAGACCAAATAATAAGCACGTATGGTGTTTGATTTGAACACCGCGTCTATTGTTGTGAAGTACCAAATTTTTGGTATCATCGTTTGCATGGTTTCTGTTGAAATCGAGAGCCATATCGAGCGAGAACACTTTCTACAGATTTAGTGGACTCAATGGATTGCAAAAACAGCTGATGTACGCAAATGTGTATCGAAGTGGTTTTGGCATCTGACGGCTTCCGTCAAGTAGTGTTTTTTCAGGCTGACGAGGTGCTTTCTGGCAAAGACCTTCGCTTCTCCCCTCTGGCGTGCTTTCCATATACCTTTAGCATATACGAAATGGCTTGGAATCTCAGTTTAGAGATACAGCTGTGGGTGGTAACTGTTTGTGTTGAGTTCGAACCGTGATTCACACATGGTCCGACCAGTGGACCCTGCCAGTAAAGCCTCTTGTTCATGTCCTGCTTGGAATATAATTCTTTGTTGGTTTGGTAAATGAGCGAGAAGTCGTATCACAGTATGTGAATAATGCCTTTTCGATTCAAGAAGTCGCAGTGAAGTTCTGGTTGACCGCATGATTTGACGGTGACGCTGGTGCAGTCCAATCCCTTGAAAATGTACTTGTGAATGTACTTTACATCTTTTAATGATGTCCTGACCTCAACGTTGATGTGCGCGTTGAATTTGATAAGCAAATACGGACTGAACTACATATCGATTGTACTGTTGGAGGTTGTGAGTTTGTCTTCAGCTCTGTAAAGCTTTGGAAATACCGAAGATTCTATTCACGGTCAGATCGTTCATCAAAGGCTTTGAAAGGCCTTGGCTCTTGAATATTTGCGCTAACTAGTCTAGTCGATCAGCTGGTCCCTTGCCCGGTATTCTTAATTTCATGCCAATTGAGTTTGCTGTGAATGTGATGAGCAATATAGGGTGATCCTTTGAAACTGGATGGGAGAATAACTGAAATGCTAGCTGGAACATTCTCGTTCTGGGCCCAATTTACGACTTGATCGTCGATCCTTTATATTTGCAGGCTCTTCTGGTTTTCTCTAATTTAGTTCAATTTGGTGGCTTCGCTCTGAAGGAATAAGTCCACCAACCATTGCTGTATTAACTTGCCAGCTTTCATAATCGGGTTGAAAATATTTTGATCAATCGATGATGATGGGGGGGGGGGGGCTGTGCTCCATCATATACTTCACACGTCCATTTTAAGTGCCACTCTGGTTCTCCGTACGGGAAGAAGAGTGCATAAGTCATTTTAGCCAAAAGAGGGCTTTAAAAGATTACCATTTTCATTCACAAACATTATTGCAACTGCATTCGACGTTGGAGTGTTAAAGCGACGTCGGTTCAACTGGAACCGCTTCCCATGTTTTTTCTCCGAAATCATGCATCAAACGATAAATTTGAGCAATTCGTTTGTTTTGGCTGAAGCTGCGGTCGAGGTCGTCTAAGATTCGATTAAACATCCTTAATTCTCTGGATGATATTGTCGTCGAAACTGGCTGTCTTGTGGCGTTGTATGAGATATTAAGCTGCTGTGACATCAATCTTGAACGCATAAGGTCCACGTCCACATAGATATACGATTTTAGCTTCCTTAGATGCAAACGAAACAGTTCTATTGTATGACCGGATTTGGTCACTGAAGTTGAAGTTGTCTGGGTTAGTTGGATCAGCTAAGAGCGACCGTAAAATGTCGGAATAACGAAGTTTTACATCGTTGTCGTCTTTTGAATTCGGTAGTTTGAGTTTGCCCTTCTGACATCTATGCGAATCATTTCTGCACGACGTTGTTGAGCTAGACGCTGACCAGATGTAGTGCTGATTCGTCGTGCTTGCGCTTTCTCTGCTTTCTCTCGCTCGCGTTTCAAACGTTGTGCTGCTGCGCAGTTACATTGGTGCAAAAGCATTAAAAAGCAATAAAAGCATTCGTTCTGCCAGCCTATACTGGCATGGAAGATGGGTCGGCCCATGAGTTTTGCACTCCGACAGGGGGTCATAGATGTGTTCCATTTCATCACAGATCGTAATCTGTTTCTATCGGGATTCGAACCCAGTACCACCCGATCCAAACGCCAAAGCTTAACCACCGTACTATTTGGCCAGTCTTTTTTCAAGTTTTAACGTGTCTCCTGTATAAAATAAAAGCATTCGTTCTATTTCGGTTTTAATGCTTAAGGTGCCATCTATCTAAAATAATAATAATTACGACCGTCTGACATTTAGTCTAGATTCTAACCTAAAAAAATTTACGATCGTCGTAGCTACGATCGATTGGAACGATTTTGATTACAGTTGAGGAAGGAAGGTTTCCGAGTGTCAGGAGGTGATTGCGATGGGTTCCAATTTCGGAATAATCCGTTAAAATCTGGTATGACCCGGACTAAATGTCATCAGACTTTTAGTCGAGATTCTAACCTAAAAAAATTTACGACCGTCGTAGCTACGATCGATCCGAACGATTTTGATTAAAGTGAGTGTCAGGAGTCGATTGGTCGTCCGGTATGGCCCGGGTCCCTTCTTTATTTTTTTGGCTTGCTCGATTTTTATAATAATTGTTGAAGGACCGTTTTCTAGTACCAAAAACCGATTGTTTTTGCGATAATTCATTTAGGTGTCATCCAGGTCGAGGCCGGGGGCTTGAAGTCTTCTGTTAGCATTTTATTTGGCGGGACAGGGTTTTCCAATTCCCATGTCATATTGCACTATGTTGCTTGATGTTACATCATGCTGAGGGATGGGGTATGTCTGATGTTCCTCTATGTTGCGTCATGTGCGGTTCGATTTTGATAAAATTTTGCGGGGGCAGGGTTGGACATCTGATTTTTAGACAATTCATTTAGGATTCCTACGGATGGGCCGTCGTGTTGCATACTGTTTTAACATGTTGCATGAGCATATATTAAGTTGCATAATGAGTAACAATATTGGTTTATAACATTCGCCATCTAATTAATGTTTTGACCTTGGTCCCATTTGACAATTTTTCCACCTCAAAAGGTTTTTGATGTCATCTTGTGTTATCCAGGTAACTTTATTTAATTTTGTTTCAGCTAGGACGATTTTGATAAAAATTGGTGAAAGGATTGCCTAGGAATCAAATGCCAGGATTCATTTTTAATGGGTGCTAAGTTCGGAAAAAATCGTTTGAGGTTCCTTCGGTGGGATAGGGGGGGGGGGGGGGGGTCCTGGACCTTTCTTAAAAAAATTTCGACTCGGCACGATTTATATAAAAATTGCGGTGATGAAGGTTTTCTAATGCCAGGTAATCGATTGCGATTACCTAAGCAACAAAATAAAAAATTGGTATTTATAAAAATTATTATTATTATTTTTTTTTTTTTTTAAAGGAAGTATTAATTGTCCAGTGGATTTAATGGATTTAATGTCCTTTGAAGGTCAATTAATACCCCCCTTTCATTCACACACAGACCACCCATTCACACAATTACAGTAAACCACCTGCACATTGCAAGCTCCATGTCAACCTGTAAACTGACATGGACGGTGGGTCGGCGCTGAATTCTGCACTCCAACAGAGGTTCTCAGTTGTGTTTATTAACATTACCGATCGTAATCGATGACGAAAATTCGCTTTGCATCCAGCCTCTGATGGGATTTGAACCCAGTACCTCCCGGTCCAAGTGCCGAAGCTTTAACCACTGCACCACTTGTCCGGTAAATGACATTCAGGCGAATTACTTTCAATTTAGTTCTACGAATCAAAGAGGTTAGGATTTCGAAAAAAATTGATTATATTCGAACGTCGGCTCGAACGTTTTTAAATAAAGTTGGAGAGGGAGGGTTTTCGAAAGCCAGGATCCGATATGGCCCCTGTCCCTTCTTTAATTTTCGGCTTGCTCAAACCCTGGGCGTATGAAAAAATTTGTTGTTTTGTCGAGAATTCAAAGTCCTGGTCCGACTTCGGTAGCTTACCCATTTCCAAATAAATTATTAGCGTTAATAACAATTTATTACATCTTTGTTTCATTCGTTCTTTCAATTTATCTAATAAATCTAAAGCTAGTCCGGTATTTATTTTGCGCAATTTGGAAAACACAAATTTGAAAGCACCTTCACATATCAGTACAGTTGCGTCAACAGAACTTAATCGGTTGACTGTTGCCTCCAGGGGCTTCAAAATTTTTAAAAATTCTTCAACAACTTGTAAATTATCTTCATTGAACGGTATATCCATTTCGGCTAGAGCATTTTTGATGCATTCTTTTAACAAGATGAATCGTTCTAACATCGGAACGAGAAAATTCCACCTAGTCGGATAATCAAGGAGAAGTTTTAGAAGGACATAATTTTGCAGAATTTCATTTTTTATCGAAGAGTTTCTGAACTTCTTTATAATTGCTCGAATTTCGGATAAGACAGATCCAATATTAATATTGCTATCGTTATCAAAAAATGACAGTTCGTCAACGTCATCTTCGTCAGCGTAAACTTCAAAGTTAATATTATCGTTTTCTTGATTAAAAACTAAATTTGTATCGTTTTCCGAATGTATGTCGTCATCGTCCAAAAAACTATCATCGACTCCGTCTTCCTCGCAAATATTTGACACTGGCCGTGGTTGTTTATCCAATTTTTTTGTAGAACAAATCTTTTATTGCAAGGTGAATACCGTGATTTTGGCATAATTGACTCTCAGAGTTTATGTTATTGCCATATTTAACCATGATGGCAGCCCCGTCGTGGGTTAACCCCACTATATCACTATCAAAATTCAATCCAAATTCTTCAAGTTTGCTTGTTATTAAGTCTTTCAAAATTCCGGCATTAATAGAACATTTTATTTGCGAAAACCCCAACACATAGTTGTTGTTGTTGTTACTGTGTAATGTCACATTTAAATATTTCTGCAATTTGATATCACACCATTCGTCAGTAGTAATACTGAACTTTTGACCAGATTTTATTTGTTTTTGTAAACTTTATTTTATCACCTCCTTTTTTGCTTCGTAAAATGACAGAATATGTTTCCAAATAGTGTTTTCACTTTTCGGCCTGTCAAAGCCGTTTGATTTTACGTAGCCCCGAATCACATCTATAAATTTGACGCACAGAGAACCCATCTAAAAAACTGAAAAAATTGCATATGCACAAAACAAAAAAGATTATTTTGGACTCTCCTGAGAGAAATCATAAAACTGAGAAATGCTATAATGTTTTGGTGAATTAGCAATATTAGAGAAGAGAATGTTGCCAATTTACCAATTTTTGTATGATATGTGCTGCATCTTTTCATTTGCTTTCGATTATTTTTGGCACTATATGAACGCACTTTTTTCGGCGAAAACACTGGTAAGAAATTTTATCAACGAAATGTCAGATAAAATATTCAACACGATTAATCGATTAATTGTGAGTCGATTAATCAAAATAACCGGTTAATCGGTTAACCTTAACCGGTTATGCATGCCCTAGCTTCTGATTTCTAGATAATTCATTTAAGATTTCATTGATAGGCCGTCATGTTGCACTGCACCTTGTTGCGTGATGTTGCACCATATTACTCCATGTAACGCCATGTTACAAGGAATGCTGCACTACGTTGTGGGATGTTTCATCATGTTTAGTCATATTGCACGATGCTGCGAGATGTTGTACCATGTTGAATGATGTTGCACCATATCGCATGATATTGCACCATGTTGCGTGATGTTGCACCATGTAACGCCATGTTACAAGGAATGCTGCACTACGTGTTTAGTTCTATTGCACCATGTTGCTTGATGTTGCATTCTGTTGAGGCATGATGTGTGATGCTCGACTATGTTGCATTATGATCGCTTCTAGCCTTCATTTAACATTTTATTTTTCTTGAATGATTTTTATAATATTTGGCCGGATAGAGTTTTAGTAGTGCTCCGAATGAGCCATGAGCAATGTTTTGAACTTGGTCCATTTTTGACAATTTTTCTGCCTCAAAAGGTTTCTAATGCCACCTGGTGCGGTCCGGGTACCTTTATTTAATTTTTTTTCAGCTAGCACGATTTTGATAAAAACTGGTGACGGGATTGCGCGAATTTGGAGCCTAATTTAATTAAAGGGTTCATAAATGGGAACCGGTCCAGTATTTAAAAAAAATCAGCTCGAGTGATTTTGATGAAAAATTTAAGAGAGGAGATTTTCGAACGTCAGGAAATTACCATAATGCATGACGTTGAGAAATTTATGCAGATGTGCCCCGATTTAGCCGCTTGTTGCATCTTGTCCCGCAAGGGATACAACTCAAATTAATGATAGAAATGCGACTCTGAATTTTATTTACTTAAGGACAATAGCATACGTTAGTTTGCATAGTCGAGTATTTAAAATCAACACAATGCAACTGAATATAAAATGGCTGAGAACGCGATGATGTGGCAATAATCTATGGTGTTAAACATATTATAAAATACGAGCGAAAGACGTGAATAAATCAACATGGCACAAAATAAATAAACGAAATGAATATAAAATAAAAATCCACTCTATCCTTCATAAATAAATATTATATGTATAATCCTTCATCAATAAGACATCTCTCGACGATGGGGAAATAAAATATTGCCAAACAGGCAATAAAATCGACAAAATCCGGTAAAAACAGATTAAGTAACTGCAAACATCGTAGGTTAAGAGTTATACATACATTTATTTTTTTGCTCACTTTTGAAAAATTTATTTCCTTTTTAAATTTCCTTTTTTTCACACTTTTCCATCAAACTCTTGAAAAGCGCACAAAAAAAAAACTTTCATAACTGATTTTATATTTTTATTTTTTTTTATTTTTTTCGATTTCCCTATAATAAAAAAAAAATTGTAAAGCTGTACAACAACAAAAAATAATATTCATTGCATATTTAATAATAAATTTTAGGGATATTAACGCCTCAAGGTGTTTTATTCATATACGCCATGTTCTCCAAGGATATATAGGATATCGGTGATGATGATGATGATGTGTATACAATTTTGCTCTCCCTTTACACACCCACACAACAAAAAAAATCTTTTAGTCCGACATATAAATAAATATGTTATTAAAATATTTTGATTTAATTTTTTTTTTGCTCTCGTACACAAGGATATTAATAATTTAAGAGAGAACGCCTAAATGTTGATTTTATTTTGAAACCCCTAATTTTTCTATAATAGACACATTTTTATACACTTACAACATATATAATATTATATATGTATGTACATGAGTGTGGGGGGTAAATAGGTAGAGTGAGAAAATTTGAAAATTAAATTAAAATTTCATTTTCGGTTAATTTTGTGATCCCAATTTAGGATTTAATTTTAAATGTATGTTATTTGAAATTGTTGTTTAAGGGGGGTTAAGGACTCGATGGAATATGTCCTCTAGGCCATTGGTGGTAACCAAATTAGTTAATGGTTGATTTTATTTCAAATTGAAATTCTTTTTCATTTTATTTTTAAAAAGGGGTTCAACCGTAAATTGAATTTACTTTTCCCAATGTATATTTTAAGAATCGAATTTTCCTTCGTAGCTACTAAAATAAAGTGTGGGCGTTTATCTATAATCGGTTTAATTGTAAATTATATTTATTGTAGTTTCTCAAAATATTTTTATTTTTAAAACTTTTCAGAACCCAATCGGTGAATAAACACAACTATGGCCGACCACGTTTTTCTACTAATAATTTTTCACTGAAATGGAATCCATCTCTAGATTTACGTTCTTGATTTGGATGACAACAAACCGTGTTACACATATTTATTTATACAAATAATAATTTTATATGTACCTAATACATAAAATAATAATTTGATTATGTCTAGGCGAATAAAATTAAATTGAAATCAAACAATAAACTACTTCTCTTTATGGGATTCTATCTATAGTAAGAATAAAATATATAAATGGTATTGATTTTGATTCAGGACAATAAATTTTCTTCTAGTCCTCTTATCCAATTTCTATCCGATCCATTATGATTGTGTTTGTCTATCATTTTGTGTAGAAGAGAAAGAAATGTCGATTATTTAATAAAATTATACTCATATTATCTATAATAATTCACAATTAACCTTTTTTATGTGAATGGTTTTTGCTGTCGCTCAGATAACAAAAAAAAAAAAAAGAAACGATTTTTTCTAGGCTAAATTTAGATTTATACTTTAGCACATCTGACACGTGCCTTAATCCTTAATTTGAAAAAACATTTTTTTACTTACTCTGTTTGCGTGCGACGTTTAAGGCCGATCCGTCCTTCGTGGCAGTGTGGTACACGTCGATGTGGTGAATCGAGCTGCGTGCTTATGTAGATGTCAAGATTGTTAAAACCTATCGCCTAACTGTAATAAATTTTCAATTACTAAATTAAAATTTTGAAATTTAAATCTTGCCGGTCAAGAGCAACTAGGGCGCCGTTCGACCATATTTTTGTAACTACTACTACTTACTATACATACGTTATGTTTCATGATGAAGTATGCACTAATCAAAATAATTAAACTTATTTTACATTAGTTCGTACAATTTCTCAATAGATGTCTCTGAACATATTTTGTCTTATAAGGTTTATTAACTGCTGAAGTATAGGTTTCAGTGGTTGTCACTTAGGCCATTTTTGGCCCATTGTGATACCACGCATTCACGCTACATCATTAACCCATTCTCATATTCACTTACTCACACAACTACAGTATACCACCTGCACATTGCAAGCTCCATGTCAACCTGTAAATTGACATGGACGGCTGAAGTATAAGATGCTGGTCTTTTGATAAAATTTCAAATTATTTTGTAGTTACGGTGGTGAAGAATTTCCTAAAACTTTCCTAAATTTAAAATCGTTTCATAGTATTAGTGAATCTTTCAAATATTGCTTATAATAAAGCATTCAACAAAATAATTGAATATAATGATTAAAAAAATTGCTAGTGATAATTATTACCAATCGAGAGCTATAGAAAAAAAATCATTGTTTACAAATGTTTGGTCCATTCGAGATGCACACACATTTTGAGGAAATTCTCTTAGCAATAACAGGGTCAAATATGTCCAAAACAACCCCTTGTCATATGTTAAAACGAAAAATTTCATTATGTCCGTTGCAGAAACTACTGTAATGTTTTGGCCTTGAATGAGACTAATATTTTTAGATCACGTTTGGTCCATTTAAGATGCACACATAGTTTGAGGAAATTCTCTTGGCAATAACAGGGTCAAATATGTCAAAAACCACCCCTTGTCATATGTCGAACGAAAAACTATCAATATATCAGTTTCAGAAACCAGTATAAGGTCTTGGCCATAACTGAGACTAATATTTTTAGATCATGTTTGGTCCATTCAAAATGCTCACACAGTTTGAGGAAATTCTCTTGGCAATAACAGGGTCAAATATGATGGTTTTCGCCAGACGCTGTCAGTCATTCCAAGATCAACAGTTGCTGATCTTACTTGACGCTTGCTTGAAGTCATCGAATTTGTGGAAGTACGTGAAAATTCTCCAGTTAACAACGAATATACGAGTCGCGTTACAAAATGGCGAATGGACGTGTTTTCAAAGCAATTATTAGACATTGGAAGTGGAAGAATTCTGTTTAACGTTTCGACAGGTTTCATTTCGTTACCATCTAATTTTTATCAATTCACAACCTCTAAAGAAGAATTGACCACGAAAGTGTTCCCGAATATTGGTGCAAATCACAAAAAGCATGTTTAGTTCAGCGAACGAGCCATTTTGGCAGCGAAAAATAACGACGTAGACGAATTGAATAAAAAAATTGTTATTGCCCCTTATTGCCAAGAGAATTTCCTCAAACTGAGTATGCGTCTTGAATGAACCAAACATGTTCTAAAAGAATTAATCTCATTCATGGCCAGGACCTTATAGTGGTTTCTGGAACAGAAATATTGAAATTTTTACATTCAACATATGACAAGGGGCGGTTTTTGACATATTTGACCTTGTTATTGCCAAGAGAATTTCCTTAAACTGTGTGTGCATCTCGAATGGACCAAACATGATCTAGAAATATTAGTCTCGTTCATGGCCAAAACCTTAATGTGGTTTCTGGAACGGATATATTGAAATTTTCCGTTCAACGGAACTCGTACTACTACTTCGATTGAACGAAAAATTACTAGATCAAAGTCATCCTCTACAAAACCGTAATTTATTATATTTTTTGATTATACTTTGTTTTGTTGAGACGTGGCTTCATGATCGTATTCCTGCTGCGTCCATTTGTATTCCGGGAAATGATATAAAGCTTACATTAACTTCAAAATTATTAATTAACACTGTGCTCACAATTTGGAAGTTTTTGTAATTGAATTGTGAAGTGAGTGGAATCTGAGTGTAAACATTTAATAATTGTACCTATTCCTAAAAGAAAGGTGCCGACCAGCTTATCTGATTTTCGGCCTATTAGTTTGTTACCTGCGTTGTCTAAAGTATTTGAAAAGATACTCCAATCACAAATTTTGTCGTTTGTTGAATCCAGCAAACTATATTCGACATTTCAATCAGCCTACAGACTTAATCACAGTACTACTACTGCTTTACTGCATATCAATGATGATATTCGCCGTGCTATTGACACAGGTATGATATGCGTCCTTGTATTGTTAGATTTCAGTAAAGCATTCGACAAAATTAATCACTCAATTTTGATTAAGAAATTGCATTCTTGTTTTAAATTCACGGTGTCAGCTTGTCGCGTAATTTTGTCGTACCTGCTGGATCGTTCTCAATCAGTTAGGACAAATTCAGGTATTTCAGATATTTGTAATACCAACCGGGGTGTGCCCCAAGGCTCAGTCTTAGGACCATTTCTATTTATGATGTACATAAACGACCTGCCATCTATAATTTCCAACAGTAAATATCATTTATTTGCTGATGACTTTCAAATCTACAAGTATTGTCGCCCTACGGAGATCTCGAATTCCATCACTGCGGTCAATTTTGATATTGAACTTATAACACAGTGGTCAATAAATAATAAATTGGATTTGAACAGTGGCAAAACGAAAAGCATCATTATATCATCTACTAATCGTAATACGAACCATTTCATGCGCGTGAAATACTTCCTAACTCTATCCTACGTAAAAAAAAAAAATAGGAATGATTTAAAAAAAATTTCATGCTCCTGTACACACGCATGAAATAATTCCTAAAAAAATCCTAAGTAAAAATTGTGTATTTGTAGTAGTGATTACACAATAAAATAGAAAACATTTAGGCGAAAATAAATTAAAAATGTAAAAAAATTAAAATATTTGTTAAAATGTAATATCAATCAAAAATCAAATAACATGATTTAAATAATCATTTAAAATTAATAATATTACACAAATTTAAATTTTTAAATTTAAATTTACAATTATTATCTTTTATATCTTTTGTATACAATTAAATTTACAAATTTAAATTAACATTTTTTTTCGATTTCATTGAAATACTAATCGAGATTTTGCGAGGTGATCATCGATCTCACTATGTTTTTATGTTAGATCTATCAAATGCCCTTATCCATAACGATTTTCAGAATTCTGTCATTGTTGTGAAATCGCCAAACATGGCCCAGAAGCATATCATTACTGTTACTGGCGATTTCACAACAATGACAAAATTCTGAAAATCGCCATGGATATGGGCATTTCATAGATCTAACAAAAAAACATAGTGAAATCGATGATCACCTCGCAAAATCTCCATTAGTATTCTAATGAAATCCAAAAGAAATTTTATCCTTATTTTAATTTTAAGTTTATCACGTATATTACATTTGTGTAATAATATTAATTTTAAAATATTATTTAAATCATGTTATTTGATTTTTGATTGATATTACATATTAAAAATATTTTAATGTTTTCACATTTTAAATTTAGTTGCACCTAAATTTTTTCTTTTTTATTGTATAATCACTAATACAAATACACAATTTTTACTTAGGATTTTTTTAGGAAATATTTCACTCCGGTGTTAATGGATTAAATGTCGATTATTCCGATGCTGTTTGCAATCTAGGCTTAATTTTTGATAAAACCATGTTGTTGGAAGTGTCATATTGAAGCTGTCTGCCGCAGAGTGGTGTTATTATTGAGACAATTTGTCTCTAAAACAAGACTCCAAATTATAAAATCTTATGTACTTCCACATCTTTTATATGATGACGTTGTTTTGTTTGAATTAAAAAAAAAAGGATTTCATTGAACTTCAATCTATATTTAATTCATGTTTAAGATATATCTTTGGCTTAAGGAAATACGACCACATTTTCCATCTCACTAATTAGCAGTTTTACGAATTCAGAGTATATTTGTACATATTTAAGTTTCTGAAATGTCAACAACCTTGTTATATCCTCGACAAACTAACAACCTCATCTAATCGCCGCAATCAACTATTGGTGCCTGCTATTAATATTTGTAGGCTTATGAATCCCTCGTTTTTTGTCAGGGGAGTATGTATATGGAACTCCTTGAATTGTGTAATTAAAAATTCTAAAACACCAGTTACGTTTCGTAAAAAGTATTTTTCATCATTGAATTAAAAATTTAAATTTTGTTGTTTTTTTTTATTAGATTGTCGCTTTCGCTTTTATAGGTCATATAATTAGTTAGTATAATAATACTTAAATTTAGGTTATTGTCATGTTTGTTGGTATTAATTGTATTGAAATAGGTACCCAACTTACATAAAATTTCTGTTAAAACCTGATGGAATAAGTTCGTAAGAACTTAAAACATTTATTGAATGAATAAAATAAATAATTCTATCGATCGACCCTTGCAAGATTAACATTAAACAATTCCAAATATACGCAGAATTCTAGCATTCTGAGAAGGCTTAATCCCGCAAGGCAACGGACTTATAGTTTATTTCCAAAAGTTTTAATTTTTCGAATGTAAAAATTGCAAATAGATTATTTGATGATCCCTTTCCAATGTCTGTTCCGTTTTTAACCATTTTAGGCTTCGTCTAAAACTTTAAAATAGTTAAAATTGGGTTTCTAGTTTTATAATTACTAATTTCCTAATTTTTTTCCTCCTAACTCGTTAAATTTTAGTCAATCTTGTCTCTATCTCTAAAGACGGAAACCCTTTAATATGGAAACTAAATAGAAACGGAAAATTCGGCAACTATGATCCAATTGGGGTTAAAATGAATCCAATTGTTTCTTTCTGTCTCATCTTTACACAAATATCGTTTTGAATAGTTAAAATTATTTTTTAGAACACATAATCTTAAAAATTTTGAATTTTCCCCAAATTTTCGGCGAAACCTCGTTATAACCGGAAAAATTATGCAAACGGAAAATTATTCAAGCCCGTATTAAACCCCCTTTTAAAGAATTTTAATTGCATAACAAACGTCATTTTAGAGTGGATTACAATTTTATGGTTCTTGTCAATAAACACAAACAATTTGGAATTTGAGAATAACTTATCCATTTCGCTTAGAAAAGAAAATAGTGTACACAAAAGTAGAAACAAGTGTCGCACGTGTGTGGGTAGGCTAGTGCTGCATGAATTTAGCTTCAAATCGTAGTTTGTGAATCGGCTAAGTGACAATTCTCATTTTTCATTGTCAAACGTGTTGTTATTAGCGGGCGTAGTTTCCAGCGGATATCATTTAGAAGTTAATTCCTGCGCTTATTTTAGAAAGTGTTAGCGTTTACATACAAAAACCATAAGTATGAAGTTTTTTCTGAATAGTCCATGCGGTCTGGACTGTAGAAATGGCAAAATTTGGTGCAATAAAGTTTTTTTTTTGGACCAATGTGGACTGAAATCGTTTTAAATTTGATTTAAAATCTTCCGACCAGACAATCCATCCGGGATGTAGAAAACAAACAGAAATTTAGTCTGCACGGCACCACACACAGAGGTTTAAAGATACTAGTTTTCTTGACTTCGGAGATTTAGCGAATGGTATAAATGCCAAAAATTCGGAGGTCAAAATTTTTCGTGATTATTATACTTTATTTTACTACGTAAAAGAAAACAAAATCTTAAGAACCATCTCAATATACGCCAAAATATGTCGAAATTACTTCTTTCGAAAAAGAAACTACTTCTTTTTTACACTGTTAACACAGGCCGCGCTGCAATGTTTTCCTTGACTTTTTCGTCGTTCTCTGGTTTGATATATAATGATGCTTCCAGCGAATTTCACTCGCAATAGGACCATTACTTCTTGGGTCCAGCTGAAATTGCGTACTAAAAGTCGACATGTCGTGCAATAGGCTATAAACAGTACCGGTGTGAAGTAGCTACACAAATTAACAAAACAACATGACTATTCATCCTCTTTTAGAAAATATATGCCCACACTTGATAACATTTCTGAGGGTACTGGTATCAGCTATTGACGAATATTTGATTTTTTTTTAAATTTTGCACATTAAAACAATTGTGGAGAGACCCCAAGCTGCTTTTTTAATTTAATGTGGTTAACTGTTCCGAACAACTGAATCCGTCTACTATCAAGCGATATTTGCCCAAACTTAGTATCATCTCTGAGTGTTCTGGAATCAGCCATAGTGTAACAAGAATTTTGACGAATATTTGAATTTTTATGAAACTTACGTACTACACCAGGATTAGATCCTTACATCAGTATAGCGGGACTTGGATTATTCATTTTCTAAAGATAAATACGGAAACTGACGCTAAACGGAAACAGCTTGAACAGTTGATTTATAGATGTCAAATTATAGGTAGGAATAAAAGGTCTAATCACTGATGGATGATTTACTGTATTCTGTTAGGATACGTGAAATGGATTCTTTGATACCCGGCATAACGGATTAAAATCACACAAGAATACATTATACCACAATAATAATAGTCCACTATCATCCACAGTGTTTTTTTTTCTTTTTTTTAAATCAACTAGAAACCTATAGCTCTTTCTTGAAATCATATTCATCATCTGCGGTTGTTAGGAGTCGCTTTGGCCTTGGTATAATTTCACGATGATTAATTATCGTCTACTTGATTCTTTAGAATGTATATGCGAAACTTTCCAATTCGCTACGCGATTCCGCACGTTCCTTGAGTTTTTTATCTTCTTCGATGAATTTCTCAGCATTCTGGCCGAAACGATATTGGTCGAAAGTAAGGACAATTTTTTCTCGGTTTCCCCTTATCTTGAGCGGATATTTGTAAAACACTATTGGCATCGATTTCTAACGGTACCGCAATTTGTGAGTGTAGCATGGAATTTGCACATGTACCAAATATTAAACGATCGGTTTATGTAAATCGCAGAATATTAGAATTGGCACCACTTACACTATTCCAACTCTAACAAAGTCAAAGTAATTCGGTTTTAACAGCGGTGACGTCTGCGCAACAGATGTGATTGTATTTGGGATGTATTGATATATGGTTATTTTGAAGGCATAGTTGCGGTGGTTTGGCAACATTTCCATCGGAGAAACGGTGCATTGATTGGCATTAATCAATATATGCCGTCGTTAAATAGAAATCAGCATAGGGCATCATGTGATTTCGGTTTGGCAGACCCTTGAAAAAATTACGAATTGGCAGTGAGTATCTAACAAACAGACGAGGCATATAAAATGTAGTAGTGCCTGAGGACCTTGTATCTGTCTGTTGAGCCACAATTTTTTGGTTTGGTCGAGTTTTCCTATTTTCGAGCGAGCGACAACAACTAATGTATCAAAGATCAGGAAGAATGATATCATTGGATGTAATCGAGGTAAGCCATAGTGGATGTTCGTCCCCGGTGACTCTTGTGCATAAAGCGATTTTCAAAGTACGGTTGTGTTTGGAAGACACAAACTGAACAAGATAACCGAAAGAGACACTTACCCTTCCAGAGATGGATGTAAATGTAATGTAATTATGTAATTTTTATGAGACAACTCGTAGACAACGTCGATTACTCAACGAAAGCTCTGAAATTTTTAGCATTTTCGTAAAGTGAATGACCACAAATTTTGATATTTCGATTAAAATTAAATGTTTTCCTTTATTATTGAGCCATCAGCCGTAAAAAATCGTATAGCCAGATAATATTTTTACATCAAAGTGAGATTTTTTTTTCGCTAAAGCATTGTGATTATACTTAGATTAGTTCAAAGTATTTTCAATATTTTTGTAGTTTGGTCACTGCAATTTGATGAGACGACCGAATTTTTTAATACAAGAATTCAATGTTTCATTAGTTCGAAACCAAACTTCCATCATCTTGATAACCTCACCTTGATGGCTCCAATATTTAGTCCTTAATAGCGTGCTAAAATTTTAATTATCCACCATCGATACTAAAACTTTGAATTGATTAAACTCGAAATAAATTAGAGAATTAGAATAAAATTTCAGTACATTTTGTTTTACGCCATCTATTGATAATTGGTTCGAACTAATGTGAAATTAGTTTAATGAGTAATTTAGTCGAAAAAATTGGTATTCGTTGAACTGACCAATATTTCTTTTATGCATAACTTTTAATTAAAACTTCTAAAGTTATACCGTATTTTGTTGATGTAAGTGAATACAGCCATATGGGCCATCGCCCGCTCAAGGTTGTGGTTTGTTTTTATTTGTGATATAATTTTAAGTATGTTCATCAAATTAACCGTGCACAATGAGATGCTGTATAAGATAGCAGAATTTTGACAGCGGAAAATAAGAGATTGCACTACTCGCCGCAAGTGGCAGCACTATCACTAAAGAGAATTAATTTTGTTATGTTAATTACCAGCGGAAATTTTTCGTTCATTATGTACCACTTTTTTCACTAAATAAAATATCTCAGCGGATTAAAATAATAAAAGTGATCCTTAAAATGGCAAATTGATTGATCTCCGAAGTCAAGGAACTCGGTATATGAAATCTTGAAATTTAACAATAATCCGTCTATCCGCCCTTTTCTTCCACTAGTAACCAATACTTTCGGTTGTTTTTCTAATAGCGTAGGTCATACTGAGACTATATGGAAAATTTGGGGAAAATTCATTGACTAGAATTTTTACTAGAATTTTTTGATTTTCTGCGGCCATATAAGTGATTTTCAGTTTTTGACCAATATCTCAAAAACTTCCACTAGTAACCAATAATTTCGGATGTTTTTCTAATAGCTTAGATCATACTGAGACTGTTTGGAAAATTTGGGGAAAATTCATGGACTAGAATTTTCACTAGAATTTTTTGATTTTCTGCGGCCAAATAAGCTATTTTCAGTTTTTGATCAATATCAGTATGACCTAAGCTATTACATTGCCTAATCCAAATCACCCAACCCTAGTGACGACCGTCCAATTTAGATAAATATTTTTAGATGTACATACTATGTTCAGAGATTTTGTGTGATAGACAATATAGACATTGATCGAGCTTTTGTGTTTATGTCTATTGAACGGACTTTAAAATGAAATTATCATTTATTATTTTCAATTTTAGAACAATTTACAATTAAATTGTTTAGGTCTAGCCTGAATTTATTTTATTTGAATTGGAAGTGTTAAGCTACCACTCTAGAGAGATCGGTATATGAGCGTTTTATTCTTCGTATAAACAAAAATTGATTTTTTATGCAAATTGTTGAATCAGTTTTTGCGAAAGTTTCCTTCATTATTTTTGTCAACTCATAATTTCAATCTGTCCTTAGAGATCTCATTGGAAGATAGCTTCATAAAATTATTAAGCATAAAAATGTTTTAACAGCTCTTGCAAAACTTGTAGCGCACGCTTTGGGCTAATATAGTTATGCCACATGTATTCGACAATGGGTGATTAAACTCAACTCCACTAATTTTCAAAATCATATCACATCACATGTCTATCATATGTACATACATACATTTATCTCTGGCCACTGTGAACATAAAAATCATTTATTAATTTAAAAAAAATTTATTACATATTTCTATTTGTGCCTCCGTACACGACTACACATAAATTCAATACATAAAATAATAAATGCTTGATGATAGATTTTAATTTAATTTAAGCCAATTAAAATTATCAACGAAAAAAAAAACAATAAAAAATGATTTTGATTAAATAAAATTAATTTCAATTTTTATAAGCTTCAAAATAATAAAATGAAATTAAACAAGAGAACATAAAAAATTGTATATCATCATCGTCACAGTTAGAGTTTGTGTACATGTACCAAACAAATAAAATCGTAAAAAACATAAACTACGTACAAAAATAGTTGAGTGATGTAATTAAAATTAATTAAATGTACACAGTATCTACATGACAAATAAAAAAATTAAATTATGAAATTAAATTAATTTTTAATCAATTTTCGATTCATGCAATTGGAAATTAGTGCAGTATTATATGTCAAATATTTATATAGCATTGGATTAATTGACGTGTAAAAATATAAATCTATTTGACAGTTGGCAAACAGTTGGCTGATCGTATTTACTCGCATACATATATTCTTGTTTTACTGTTACCACTGCAATTTTGGCGCTGTCGTCGCTAAATTATCGAAACATTGAGTATCCATTATTTGTCAAGCACTGACATTTTTCTCTTTGAACGCAAAGCGTGCTAAATCGAACAAAATGGCATCGCAAAGAAAAAAGTGATAATGAATTCCTGTTTGTTTGTTCCGAATGGGCGTCTCAGCCGCTCAACCGATCGCCATGAAATTTTTACCATGTACAAGTTGCATATCCAGAACCAACCTAACGATATTTTAGAAGGGGCTGGACCCCGGGGTCTGGGGGCTGTGGTACAAATTTTTTCGAAAATTTTAATTTTCTTTAAATTTTTCCACGAAAATGAGTTTATGGGGCTGACTATATGAAATGACTGGCATGTTCGAATCCGAGGGGCCCAGCCCTGGATCAAAAATTAATTTTTTAATATGCAAATATTTGATTATTCCAAAATGACTTCTCACCCGCTCAACCGATCGCCATGAAATTTTTACAATGTACAAGCTGCATATCCAGAACAACCTTACGATATTTTGGAAGGGGCTGGACCCCGGGGTCTGGGGGCTGCGGTACAAATTTTTTCGAAAATTTTAATTTTCTTTAAATTTTTCCACGAAAATGAGTTTATGGGGCCGGCTATATGAAATGACTGGCATGTTCGAATCCGAGGGGCCCAGCCCTGGATCAAAATTTAATTTTTAAATATACAATTATTTGATTATTCTACAATGACTTCTCAGCAGCTCAACCGATCATGAAATTGTTACCATGTACAAGTTGCATGTTCAGGACCAATCTTACGATATTGTGAAAGGGGCTGGACCACGGGTCTAGGGGCTGTGGTACAAATTTTTTAGAAAATTTTAATTTTCTTTAAATTTTTCCACGAAAATGAGTTTATGGGGCTGGTTATATGAAATTACTGACATGTTCGAATCCGAGGGGTCCAGCCTTGGATCAAAAATTAATTTTAACATGTATAGATACAAATATTTTATTATTCCAAAATGACTTCTCAGTCGCTCAACCGATTGCCTAAAATGATGCAAATGTTGCATGTTCAGGACCAACCTTACGATATTTTGAAAGAGGCTGGACCCCGGGGTCTAGGCGTCATGGTACAATTATTTTCAAAATTTTTTTTTTTTTTCGAGAATGAGTTTTGGAAAGGGGTTATATGAAATAAGAGACATGTTCGAATTCGGGGGGTCCGCCCCTGGATCAAAAATTCATTTTTACATGTAAAGATACAATTATTTGATTGTTCTGATAAAACGCCTTAGCCGCTTTACCGATCGCCATGAAATTTTTACCATGTATATGTTGCATGTTCAGGACCCAGCCCACGATACTTTTGAAGGAGCTGGACCCCGGGGGCTAGGGGCTGTGGTACAAAGTTTTTCTCAAATTTAATTTTTTTTTAATTTTTGGACGGGAATGATTAAGGAAAGGGGTTATATGAAATTAGTGACATGCTCCAATCCGGAAGTCTGCCCTGGATCAAGAATTCATTTTTAAATGTATAGATACAATTATTTAAATGTTCCGAAATAGCACCTTAGCTGCAAATTTAGACACCAAAAAGGATATGTAGCGTGCGATTGTTATACACAAATCAATAATCATACCTCTACTGTAATTGATTTAATTATTCAAATTAATTTTATTAATTTAAATTTAAGACAATCTTTCATCACTTTAACGAAGACAAATCTCTGAACACTTATATTATCCATAATAATAATCAATTTTTACTGGTTTGACATGTACTGTTTAGTAATATGATTTATCATATCCTGTTTTAAAATGTACCATAGTCAGCGAGTTCTATAAATAGTAGTTTCATACTAAATGCCAATAGTTTATTACTTAAATAATCAATGATTGTTTCATAAAATCAATTCTAGGAAAGGTACTAAAAAATATTGTACGTATAAACTGATTTACTTTGAAAAGTACTAGCGTTTTATATTTGAAAATAGCATCTTCTACAAGAAACATCCTTGGATTCAAATTATTGTACGTGTAAAATTGCCTTAGTTTGAAAAAACTTCTTTTGTTTTTCGAAATGTCATTTTCAACCACAGTTCGCTGTAAAACGTACCGAAGTGGACGTAGTCTTAATCGTTTTGAATAAATTAATATTAATTTGTGTTTCGGATGCCATTGTTCTCGATTAGCTAGCTATATTGCAATAAAATAATTGTTGGTGATTATTTTCCAGGTATTAAATATTATTTCAAGTGAATATACATTCTTATTAGATTTAAGTTTTCAGTTTATAAATGTGTTAATCTATAATTAATTTTTGATTGTAGATAACATTTGGTTTTGCTTAAAAAAAATTCCGTAAGACATTTTCAAAAACAGTTCGCGGTGAAACGTATCGAAGAGAACATTAAAGTCGTTTTGATAAATTAATACTTATTTCTGTTTTGAATGCCCGTCATTCCTGATTAATTAGCTACACGTTTCATTTTTGCTTAAAAATGCCACCGAAAAAAAAGATCAATTGGGCAGGTAACTACAAAGTCTAAGAAGATTAGAGCCGTAAGGGTGGCTGAATCAAGCGATCAGTATGAAACACGACTTGCAAACGTTCGAAGCAGGATGTCTTCTTCTAGAGCTACTGAAACCATTGAACATCGTGAGGCCCAGCTGGAAGGCGATCGGTTACGATATGGACGATTAATAGAAACTTTTAGAGGTGATTTAAAGTTAGCAGCATTCAATTACGAGAAAGACTATGATTACAATGTTTCAATTGGGCAAATGGAAAACATTTGTTTGTATTGTCATGCTTTAAAGTTTCACAATAAATCGCCTGGAATGTGTTGTTCAAATGGAAAAGTGAATTTGCCTCCTCTGGATGATCCACCTGAACCTCTTCTAGCTTACTTCTCCGGAACTACTGAGTTATCCAGACATTTTCTACAAAATATTCGAAAAAACAACTCATGCTTATATACCTCCCGTGCAACGCCGGGTAACTCAGCTAGTTGACTATAATCTTGAAGGTTATGTTCAAACAATATTTGATTTTTATCATTTCATAAATCCACTAATCCATAATTCTGCGTGGAAGTGGCTTTAAACTTCAGCTTTTACAATCCCGGTTTAACAAAACCGTAAAAAATGTAAAAATCCCGAAAATCAAATCCCTCGGTTGGAGAGAACAGCAAACGTCTCCACGGCAGTCGAAGGTGACACGTACACCTAGGTTATCTAAAACTGCCAGATCGGACAACATCTTTTCGCAGCCATCAAAATCGACAAATCCGTGTGAAAAACTTTCTTCTTATTCATAAAATTGTGTTTCGTTTTATTATTTATTGGCAATTTCATTCAAACATTTTTTGTCCTTCGAGCCAAATCTTCGTGTCACAATAAAACGACCTGGTGGTTAATGAAATTTAACATTTCGATGTTCAGTGCGCGTGGTTCGTGAAAATAATGATTTGTGAAAACCGCGAGCTAATCAGAGTTCACATAATGTCAACTCGTGTGAAGCAAGCGTTCAACCTGTTCACTTGTCGTCGCTTCAGACTGTCGCAGCCCCACTTGTCAAGTTTGTGGTAGAAATTTCAACGTATTCCAGTGGAAAGGTGAAATCTTGTCTGAGACAAGAGGTTGTGCTTCAACTGCTCTTGCAAAGGCCACACCAATTTGGCTTGAAATCCAGCTTGTGTCGGATTTGCAATAAAAGACATCACACGCTACTAAACGAATGTCGCTACTAAACGAATGTTAAATTCCGATCACAAGTCAGGTTCGTATCAGAGAGTGCAGCAAATCGCATCGGATTAGCCAGAAAGCCATCCGCAATCGCAATCAGCGGAATCTGTGCGAACGGAGCGCTCACTTCCCGTTCAATTATCGAGTTTGATTTAAAATCGCGATTCGATTCAACATTATCCATCTTCACAGGCACGCTGCCATCCCAACCAGTTGACACGCATCAATGGTCACACTTGGAACTGGTCGATCCCCATTACTATCATCTCAACAAAATTGATTCGCCCGAAACACAAAATTTGGTTATATCCTCTTCGGTAATGTGGAGCGCAAACCTACCAATCAACTGTCTAGTTTAACGGGGACTATCGAAAATTCTGACTCCATCGATAATACACTCAGGTTACTCTGGGGAATCGAAGATATTTGTTTATCTCGAGAACTAACGCACGATGAATCAGAATGCAAACGACACTATGAATCGATTAAGTATCGCAACGATGATGGAAAAAACACAGTCTTCCCGACATTCAATGCGAACTTATCATCCTTTGGAAGGACACGATATTCAGCAGTTCCTCAATTACAACATATAGCGTTGATCTAGGACTGATCAACTCCGCTTCGAATACAACAAGTTCATGCAAGGCAATTCGGAATTGGGTTAAATGAATGAAGTGCGCTAAAAGACAAAAACAGCTTGCCGTATCAGACATGTTATCTTCCTTATCATGGTGTAATGCAACCAAACCAGAATAAATTCGTTTTCGTTCTCGAGATGGGCCAGTTTGTGATTATGATTTAAGCACTGTCGCTTATGATATTGTGTTGCTCGCAATTTGTATCATCCATTAGCTAGTTAGCACGAGACGAACAGGAAATTCCTAATTGCAACCAATGTCGAGAGTTCTTCGGCAACGATTTAATGGCCGGCCCAGATGATATCGTGAATTTAATCGAAATTCAGATTCAAATAGTTGAGCAGATGTGGTGGCTTTAAACTGCGGAAGTGGTCCTTGACCAGCCAACAGCAGCTTTTCAATGAGATACCAATCGAATTTCGTGAGCATCAGGCGGTCAACTAGATCTGAATTCGGCAGTCAACTTGTTTCAGATTCAACATCAGATGTTTTTGATGAAGATAATCTATCAGCTTGGCTGGGTATTCACCACAATTATCGCCAAAATCTATACTTCACGAATTGTGGGTACTCGGCGTATCGTGCGATGAAGCGATCAATAAGTTAAAGATAGCTCGCTTAGCTCCTCTCAGAATCGATTGTTAGATCAATCATTCGATAAATCGCAGTGATCTTCAAGTTCACGGTTTCATCGACGGTTTCTGAAAAATCCTGCGCAGCAGTCGTGCTTGCACGTACAACGTTGGCAGATAGATGTAGTGCTTTGTGCAAGTGCTTGCTTCTCGCCAAGGTCATGCATAACATAGCTCAATCAAGCAACGTGCCACAAGTTCAAATGCAACGTGTCCCAAGTTCAATCGTGTTTTGCAAATCCTAGATTACCTTCAACCCACCAATAAGGGTGCCTTATAAGTTCTGTTCAGATTCAGTTGTTTTTCTAAAATTTGAAAATTATCTGGTCACAAAAATCAAAACATTATATAATGAAACCCTGCACAAATATTTTTATATTTACTCGTAAGGAAGTGGACGAGAAGCGCTCCGATATCAGAAGCACTCCGCACGAGAAGCTAATATTAAACAAATACGATAGAGGTTCACACAAAGAGCGAGCAAATTTATTCAAGATCAAGGAAGCGATACCATCAGAACGCTTGAATATCTTGAAAGCTCTAGATTTACGTATTTCAATATTTTAGTGACGATTGAAACAAAGCTCGGCAAAAGATGTGAGCGTCCGAAACAAATAATTCGAAACTTCTCCCAACAATACTATAAAACTCAGAGGCAGCTAACGAAATGTTCAGCTCATCAAATAACGCTATCTTATTGACATTTTCGAGAAATATTTTTAACGAATTAACCGCTTTCCCAAAGTCATATCTAAAATCGTCGTTAACAAAATCGACCAAAAATTACGATCTAAAAAATAAAATTTAATTAAAAGTGGCATTTGGTATATACAGGGTGTCCCAAAGTAGGCATATAAAACGAAACAGGGTGATCATTTCCAACAAAAACAGCCAAGTAAAGTTTTTTCGAATTGTTGATGGAGCAAAAATTATTTTACTTTTAGTGTTTTTTACTGAAATCGCATGCTCACCCCCCAAAAAATTAATTTTAAAGAGAGTTCTTTTGTTTAACTTTCTTTTAAATACGATCTAGAAGAGTGTGCCTTTCCAATAAAATCACTTTTAGAAGCTGCATTATTTTCTGTCAAATAAAAACTTTGGTTTTGTAAACTTTTTTGTTTCTCAAAAATGTTTTGTTGATGTTTAAGTGACGCCAGCGGGAAAAAAACGTACTACAGAAAGTTGACCTCCTATCAGAAAAAGTAAGTCGTGTTTATTAAAAAACGCACTTAACAAAATTTCGAGTTCTAAAATACATATGTAGATGCTTTGTCAGAAATAAAACAAAGTGAACAAAGTAATTTTTGTTTATTAATTTTAAATATTATTATACGGACTTCCTTCGAATTTCCCGGATTTCCACAAGATCTCCCAGATTTTACAGTTTTTCCCAATTACAATTTTTCGAATTTCCCCCGAAATGTCTCGGATCGTTCCAGATTCCCGTGAGATTTCCCACGGATTTCCCCAATTTCCTCCGAATTTCCCAGGATGTCCCCCGGTTTTCTCGGGTTTCTTCCGGATTTCCTCCGGATTTTCAACAGATTTCCAGAATTTCCCTCGGATTGTTCCGGATTTTTCCGAATTTCCCGGTTTTATTCCGGATTTCCTGGAAGCCGAGGGAAACCCGATGGAAATCTAGTGGAAATCCGTGGGAAATCCAAATTCGAGGAAATCAGGGGAAAATCCGGGAAATTTGATGGAAATCCGAATAATAATATTTAAAATTAATAAAAAAAAAGTATTTTATTCATTTTGTTTTATTTCTGACAAAGCATCTACATATTTTAGAATTCGAAATTTTGTTAAGTGCGTTTTTTAATAAACACGACTTACTTTGTGAAAAAAATTGATAAAAAACATTCTATTGTTAATAGCCCAGAGTGTGATACCATTTTAAAATCTGCATTAGTGACGCATGATTTTCTGATAGGAGGTCAACTTTCTATAGTACGTTCTGTCCCTGCTGGCGTCACTTAAACATCAACAAAAAAACTTCACAAAACCAAAATTGTTATTTGACAGAAAATAATTCAGCTTATAAAAGTGATTTTATTGGAAAGGCACACTCTTCTAGATCGTATTAAAAAGAAAGTTAAACAAAAGAACTCTCTTTAAAATTAATTTTTTGGGGGGTGCGCTGCGATTTCACTAAAAAACAGTAAAAGTGAAATAACTTTTGCACCATCAACAATTCGAAAAAACTTTACTTGGCTGTTTTTGTTGGAAATGCCAATTTGAGACACCCTGTGTACTATAGCTACTCTAAAATAAGAAAAAATTAAAAACAGGCGGAAGTAAACCGAAAAGTGAATGATAATTATTCTGAATTTCATTTGAATCTAGCCGAACTAACTAAAATGTTTCAATAAAGCCTGCTTTGTAATGTCTTCCCATTCTATGCACTGTGAGCTTTACAAAGCTTTATTCGCTTTTTTAATCGTTCTCCACCCTTTAACATTATTACCAAAAATATCGTTTGCCTTTCATCCAGATTTCTGTTTTCGACTTTATTATTAAGGATTTTTTCCGCAATCCTACAAAATGCAGTTACGATTTAAATAAAACCAAAAAATCGTTCTATTGAAGTTTAATGCAGCACAAGGAACAAAAAAGAACTCACAAAACAGCACTAACCGCACACCGAGTGTACATAGACTCGTATAGATAAACTTTTATATGTATTCAAAACTTAAAAAAAGGATAATTCCTATTGTTCTTAAACAATTTTTGTTTTTTATTTGAAGTTCTCAGAATTTTTTGATATCCTTAACTTGTAAAAATAAATATATATATGTGTGTGTGTGCCTATATCAATGAGTCGACTTCCTTTCTCATTTTGTTGTTTTGTTTTAATCATCCTTCATCATCCTTATTAAATACATTTTGCAAGAAAACCAGATAAAAAGAGAGAAAGAGAAAGGACCAAAAACCATGGTACAAAAAATAAAAATAAAAAGGATAAAATCCTCATACCACTTGAAAATTATTATTATTATTATTATTTTGAATTGTCAATTACTTTGAAATGTCATCCTTAATGTACCGTCTCTCTCTCTTTTCTCGTTGGTACAAATATTTAAACATAGAATTTTGCACGAGGATATTTTCAAGTTTTCCGCCTGTTTGTTTTCAATTTTCAGTTTCGGTTATCTACCTAAATGTATTCTATTTGTCGGTCGTTTTGGAATTCACCTAGTTAACAAAAAAAGAAAAATTATACAGATCTATTTAAAAAAAAAAAAATATCATTATTACTATGTGCGTGTGTGTGTGTGTGTCTTGTTTGTGTACCTGGGAGGGAGGATAAACAATAGACGGTTATTATGACATTTTATTCGTTTTCTCGGCGGATGAAGAATAAAATTTTTTGTTCGAAATGCAGTGACCACGCAATCTCATCTAATTACGTATTTTACCCACGAAATCTATAGGGAATCACTTTACATGTGGGATTCGGGGTATATTGGCTGTAAAAAAAACGTAAATATCCGGTTTTTTTAATAGCGCCCATAAAAATGTCAACCTGTATTTAAAAGGTGTATAGTTAGATAGATCGAAAACGAAGGAAATACTGGATACCTGTATAGGTGGAAAAACTTTGTTATAGATACATTTTCTCTTTACAATTTTTCAAATACTTGATATAGTAAATTTTATTAGAATATGTAGTTATAATATCGGGGGGTGGCTAGGCTAGGCGAATATTGTTGGCGGTTGAGTTTTTTTTCTATTTATTTATATTTATTGCACAACAATAAATTTATCCGTGTGATAGATTTTCTTTCCACATATGTCCGTATACACCTATAGATATAACATAAAGATTCTAAGGTGTGATTGCTTTAATCAATACGAGTACGTAGAGGGTTATAAATTTGGACGAAGGATACGTCTATCAACTTCGATGTAATAATTAAACAAATTTAATTAAAATTCAAGATAGATATAGATATAGATACGGACACAGCTACACATATAATAAAATATCGGGTGTGGTTGATAGATTTGTTCTAAGCAAGTCGAGAAGTCAACAAATATCCATTCCTCTCGTCCCGCATACACAATTCATTTTGACACGTTAACATCTATCTTCATTCCAATCGAACACTTTATATAATAAATGTGAAGAGATGTAGACGCGCGCGTTAATTCTCCGACACCACACACACACGCCACATCATCATCATACAGCACATTATCTCAATTTTATTGTCGTATACGTGATGATGATGAATTATCATTCGGCAAATATTGAAAATCACGTTCGTCATCATAAAAATGTCTATTATATGCGAAGTGTGGTATATACCCTCTTAGAGGTTTCTGTGTGTAACTTGAGTAGATTTTTCCATCAAAATCAACAAATTTTTTTTATGATTTTTCTCATTAGAACAATAAAAATATCATCATCAGCCATCAACATCATGGCATATCGCTATGCCATGTCACTTTATCTTGCATACACACACACCCCATTTTCTTCCCCAACCATCTCGAAATTTTCGAACGAAATTTTAATTGCTCATTTCGGATCGATTTCATGTAAAATAAAAATAATAAAAACTCGATTGTTGATTTAGTTTCGTGTTATACCCGCGTGTACAACTCCCCGCTGTATATAGAGACGTACGAGTATATAAGGGATGAATTAAATACGATAGAGTAATTTAGACTTTGTCTATATACACCGTATATAGATTGTCTGGAGGAACGTGGGTTTAGTATAAAATAAAAAAAGCAAGTAATGATCATTAAAATAGATTTTTAGGTTTTAAATTTCAATTGTCTTTGAATTGACTTTTCAACTTGTATATATAGACTCTCGATTTACCCTAGAAGCGGTTTACGTATATATATATATTATATATAGAGAAATATTTGCTTATGCTGGGAAAATATACAATGAAGGAATACCGATATGATTGATTGGATAATCGAAACCGATTCAATTTCATTCAATTTTATGATTATTATTAATTTTTAAATTTTAATGGTTTGTCTGGGTGTGCGATGCCTACAAAGGTTTCGTAGATTTTTTAAGTTTTAAGATCTTAGTTGAACATTTCCAACCATTCGAATTTAATAAAGGTGAAAGTGCTCCCATATTTTATGAACATGTTTGCACCGAATTGTCCAGTGGAAAAAACAGAATAAAACTTTATTTGTGTGAAACCCCAACCCCGAGTGGGTAGGGTGGACGGCCACTTTAAAATTTTAAAATTGATTTTCGAGCTTTGTATGGAAAGTTTCCGACCTAACAAACGAGACATTTTTTTTCTTCAAATTTATTTACAAAAGCCTGCTCATGTAGGGGGCTTCCTCATTCGACAAAAATCTCTGTTCTCCGAGCTCAACTTTTAGATCTGTTGAGTAAGGAGGGTGGTCAAGCAGTTCAAACCGTAATTCGTAGATTTTCGCAATGGCAACCGTTGAAGCGTGAGACAGCGCATTGTCTTGATAGAATGCTGTATAAGATAGCGGAAATTTAACAGCGGAGAATAAGGGATTACACTACTCGCCACAAGTGGCAGCACTATTACAAAAGATAATTTGATTGTTATATAATTACCAGCGGAAAATTTTATTCATTTTGTATCTTTTAATTTTAAAGTAAGTTTTGGGCAAAATTCTGGGGTCTGTCATGCTGGACTAAACTTGGCTATTTCATAACGAATCCTTATGAAAATTGGTTTTAAGATTGTTTTTTTATTTTGACATTCTACACGATTTAAATGGATTTTAAACTGGAGAGATATTGGCGGTTTCTTAATTTACAATATAAAAGTAAAATTTGCATGGCATTGTTGATGATCTTCTCAGTTTGTGGCCAATATCTCGAAAACTTCCACTAGTAACCATTACTTTCGGTAGTTTTTCTAATAGCTTAGGTCATACCGAGACTACATGGACAATTTGAGGAAAATTTTATGGATTAAAATTTTCAAATTTTTTGCTTTTTGGCGACCATATAATTTTCAGTTGTTGGCCAATATCTTGAGATATCATGAAAAAGTTTTAGAGATGTTGGCCAGAAACTGAGAATAACTTAAATGGCCGCAGAAAAATATTAAATTATAGTGAAAATTCTAATCCATACATTTTGACCGAATTGTCCCTGTATGCGATGCAAATTTTAAAATTGTTAATTAAGAAATAGCCGAGTTCTCTCCAGTTTAAAATCCATTTAAATCGTGTAGAATGTCATCGTGTCAATTTTCATAAGGATTAGTTATGAAATGGCCAAGTTTAGTCCAGCATGACAGACCCTAGAATTTTGGCCAAAACTTACTTTAAAATCCTGATCAATACTACCATCCAAATTTCATCGTAATTCGTTTAGAAAATTTCATTTACCAAGTTCCTTTACTTCGGAGATCAATCATTTGTCATTTTAAGGATCACTTGAAAAAAAGATACAAAATGAATAAAAAATGTCCGCTGTTAATTATATTACAAAAGAAATTCTATTTTGTGGTAGTAGTGCTGCCACTTGCGGTGAGTAGTGCAATCCCTTATTTTCCGCTGTCAAATTTCTGCTACCTACCGTGAAGATGATCGATTAAGATAATTTCTTTAGTGATTTATCGAGCCTTAACTGCGCCAACAAAAGGTTGGAAATGTTCATTCGAACAAGTTTCTGTTCTTTCGATATATTTATAGCCTTTTATATCTTTCTAACTTTAATTCGACGGTTGTTTAGTACCATTTGGTGAATTTGAGCGATGTTATCGTCAGTGGTTGCAGGTCGTCAATGGTGGTGCAGAGTCCTCGTACACAGCGTCCAACTCGTCTTTGATTTGCCTTTGAAAAATAAATATTTAATGACAGCTAACTATTTTGACGAGTGTTGACATCTTCATGTTGAGGTCGGACCTTTTCGGACAACCCTTGTATATGCTTGCGTCTTGAATATAAGTATGCCCATATGCAAAATTTTTGAGTCGGCCAAGTTGGTTTATATGTTAAAAAAACAACTGTTTGCCCTACCTTAGGAAGTTATGATGCGGACCAGAAGTATTAATGACGGTTTTTAAAAAGTATCTCAGGAGATTTCGGATAAGTTCAACCTGTTAACTTTTAATGTTACGCATTCGGCTCCTGAACTGGATTAGGTTCAACCAATTGTCACTGCCTCTGACGCCTCATCCGCTCCCATGACTCATCTGATGCCTCATCTGCTCCCATGGTTCATGCAACGATGATAGATGTTTCTGTTGAGGAAATTAATTGCCGTCGGTTGGTTCCTGCAAACAAAGATGTTAGCTGTCTTAATTTTGTTTGGCATATGACCTGGTATATGAGTTTTTGTGAGGAGTTCACTAATCGTTCAAAAATCATAAAACCAACCAAAAATCATAAAACCAGTCGAACCAACCGATCGTATAATTGGTGGAGGAGTAATTATTGTGGTAAATAACGACCAGGTGTTGGTTGCAGGTGATTTTAATCTACTTAAACTTAACTTGTGGGGTTGGACTCCTCAGGAGATATCTTTTGTAACTTCGTGTTGATCAGCTTTACGGGTTATGGGATGCGTTAAGCAGTTTCCAATGATTATGGGCGCGTTTTGGTCTTTGTTTTTCATCGTTAGATTTTATTGAAATTTTGGACCAGCTGGACACTCTAGACACTAGGCGTTTCTAAATTGGGGTTCTTTCAAATTTCGTTATTTCTTCCTAATAACAATATTTGTTAGGTGTACTGAACGTTAGGTGATTGAATTGTATTTGGTACTTTCGAAGTATTCGATTGCGATGTGGTTTCTATTTGTGTCCTCTCAGTAGCTCATGCTCAATTGATTTAGATTATGCATTATATTTTAGCATTTTTCATGAGCTGAGAAATAACAGTGTGATTTGGTGTAACTTCCGTAGCAGAATCTCGTTTTGTTACGATTTATGCAAATATTTTGGAAGGTGTAGCATCGAGCGAGTGAATCGATTAAGAGCGGACGGAACTGTGGCACTATTGCTGTGTCATAGTGGAGTCGCGCCGCAGCACAGGTGGGTTGAGTGATTAGGATAGAATTTCATACTTGGAGTTTTTATTAGGTTGAGGGCAGTGACAACTCCCTTAAGAGATTTTCAATTTTTGCCAGTATTTTGGTATAGCATTTGCGAGAGAATCGGTTACGAATTTGGCCAAAAACCTTTTTTGTAAGAGTTTAATTATTTTCTGAAAATGTTTTGAGGGATGTATGTCAGCGAGGGGCGTGTAATTGGATTTGGAAGGTGAATGGTTCCTATGGATTTTTTGATAGATTGGCGGAAGTGGCGGTTTTTGATGTGAAACTTTTTCCTAGGAACTTTCTCGTTTTGCAAGTGTTTTGTGTACTATAGGCATTCAAAATGAACTTGACAACGAAATCGGACCATGTCATAAAGACTGCTTTTTACCCAAATTTGGCTAATTTTCTTTTTGGAAGTATTTGTTCCCGAAGCAAAGTTTATTTCAGATTTTTTTTATTTTTGAGAGGATCCGACGACTACGGTTTCAGATTGTGAGATTGCGAAGCATACACACACAGACATAAAACATTTTGCACTGAGTTTTCAAATCGACTTGCGAATTATATCTGGGGTTTGGAGGTCGATATGAAATTTTTTTATAGGATTTTGATATATGAGCTTCATGTAGTTGAAGATACTGGGAATTATAAAACCCTTAGGTTGCACGAATTGCGTTCAATCGTGGTAGGTTGGGTGTTGGCCATTACATATTAGCCCATTAATTTGTTAATAACAATTTACGGCCAATTATTTTTACTGTTAGGCAATAAATCTATGTACTGCGGATAACCAAGTCGCAGATTTAAAAAAATATATTTATTGCCGCACGTCATTCGGGTGGCCAAGATAACTGATTGAACAGAAACGTAATTATTGATGTTCTTTGGGGTATTTTTCCGTGCCCCATTTCATGTTTCTTGAATTATGGTGTTTTGCAAATTCGTTGTGAGAAAATGGGTATTATACCCTAGAAAGGTATGTCTGGCCACCCTAAGAGGCACCCACACTAGGCCACAACCACGTGGCGATGGAGCGGGAATTTATCACAAGTGAAAGCAATTTCCAACTGTATTTAGTGATTTGAGAATCCATTTTAGTATGTAAGTTTTGGGATTCTCTTTGTTTTTGAAATTCAAATTGCCGCTCCGTAACTTTATCGAAAAGTTAACTCAACCAGCAGTTCTCAACCAAAAAGTAAAGGTTACTCTGTTTGTTCTATAAAAAGAGGTTAGAGAAAGTCGAATGGGTTTGAATTTTTAATGGCTTGGCGGAAAACAACCGTATAGGAAAAAATCCGCCGCAAAAACTCAATAAATTTGAGAGAGAATTCTAAACCACAAACGTTCCACAAATTTTCCATTAAGATTCAATATGAACGAAGCTATTCGAAAAACACTGGTACTTATTGGTTATCTTTGGGAGTTTTGGTAAATATTGATCAGAAATTGAAACATTTTATTTGTCCACAAAAAACCCAACATCCATTAGAACACGCTTATTCTAAACGCTATATCTTGCCAAATTATCCATGCAAATTTGAAAGCTACAATTTTAAATCGAAATCCATAACGGCAAAAGCCAGTGGTAATCACAGAAAAAGTATTCGTAATTTAAACGGGAATCTAATTTTTGGCAACGGAAACAGCAGTTCTAGCTCAAGAAATCTTTTTTCTACTCCTTTTCGAAATATTTGCAAAGGATCAAAATCGGATCAAGAAAAAAAGAATCAAAAAACCAAATGTCAGTGAAAATAAATGAGAGTAACTAAAGGAACACTCCAAAATTAGCAGTGGCTAACCTTTCCTACTCCCCCTGCAGTCCTTCTGCAGTTCCTTCCCCCCTCCTATTCGTATGAAGTTTCTATCAATTACTTCAAAAACATCAGCAGGGATAATCACCTGTAGTTTTTCTTCCACTAAAACCAACTATCTTTATTTGTCTTGAACATGTGAGTCATCTTTTCCCCTAGGCCTTTAATGGTTCTCTTTATATTTCCGAAATCCCGGCATATGATTGGCTAACAAGGTTAACTTTGTGATCTTTACCAATACTTGTTTTTGGTTAGAAGTTATAAACCATAGAGTTTGTAACATGAAGTTCTATACATAAGGGCTAATCTAACAAGAATCTCCACTCCGCCAAATATTTATTACAACACTTTAAAGTTTCTGGAGTATTAATTTCCCTTTTTTATATTTTCAGGTAAGCGAAGTTTTTTCCTTTAATATACGGACCATCGAAATTTGAATCAAATATCCAAGCTCCATTGAGTTATTAAATAATAGTAAGTACAAAGTATAACATATCAAAGTAAATTTGGCCAATTTGAGTGTGAGTGTTGGGATTCATTTCAATGGAATATTTTAAAGGCCACATCCAGAACTTTTATTGGATTGTCAATTTTTTTAATCAAACCTATAGTTTAAGTAGCAGAACCAGAGAGGTCTGTAACCTAGCACCAAATCGGCCACACCAAGAGACCTTTCTTTAGTTAAGAAAGGCGATAACTAAGATTTAACCGTTGTGCTGGAACCAATTTCGGAAGATTCAACTGAACAAATGTATCAAATTAATTGACATCAAAATGTGTTTCTCGTTGCAAATTCCGATCGAAAATATCGTTTCCATATTGATTCGACCGAAACCAATGCTCCATTATACATGTTTGGTCTGAATTGAATGTCCTGATTTTGATTCATTGCACTGCACGCAAACGAGTTAGTACGTCTTCATACTAATTCTGTCTTTGTATTTTTCCCAGAGAGATTTTGGATTGGATCGAAAGCTACAGTGTACAGATGGCCTAACGCGTCGGATGAATATAAATTTTGACTGCTGTACCTTGTTAAAAGAAAGCCTACTTTTGTTAGTATTGCTACTAATGAAGCATTCCAGTTAATTCTGGTATTTCCCACTCTAAGCACTGCCGTATCGTTTCCTATGTTGACATGTTTGCAAATGTATTTGCAGTAACGGTGAATACGGTGCAACCCAACGATTATTGACTTCAACATCGTTGTTTTGTACGTTTCAGTAAGTGTTGGATTTGCCTCCATTTTCAGTTCAGATCATCGACGATATAGGGTGGATATCCGACATTGCCAGTGATAGTCTCGGGAATAAGTTCTTTTGGGTATTGTTTCGTGCTCTATTTAGACAAGCATGGTAAGTTTCGCTGTTGAGTAAGCCACATGGACCATATGTTTATGTGCTCACTTCAAATAAGTCTGGATTGACATATCTGGTATTTCTGCGGAGATGATTAGTTGAATTTTCGTGACATGGAATACATCGAAAAGCGTGTCTCTCCGAAAGCATACGATGCTTGACAATGAAATCTGGATGATTTGCTGCAACAAGTAAATGCAATTACTATTTTTCAGCAAATACAGCAACAACCACAAACGCAGTAGCCGCCATTGCAAGTGATGCTACCACCATTCCAAAATTTCGATGCAAATTAAGAAAATTTTAAATTCACCAAATGCTTGTGAATTCCATTGGAGCTTCACACTTCCAATTGTTTGTATCATTGATTGTCCCCTGGAGTATTTCAGAGTTCTCATCCGACGATTTAGTAGTAAAACTCGGAGCACATTTGTGCCCCAAGAAAAACATGTTGGAAATCCAACATCGTTTCCTTTCAATATATCAAATCGAAGAGCAAACAGTGTGAAAATATCTTTCTTCGAACACAATTCATTCAAGACATTACCAATAACACAACTCCTTCAATCTGAGGAGTTAGATTTTGAAAAGATTGTGGAAAAAGCGTTATCTTTGGAAGCTTTTAAAATTGCCATCCGCGAACTCAATTCAAAACAGCCTAGCAGCATAAATGATATCAACAGAAATCAGTTTAGGCCCACAGCTTTAAATGATCGTAGGAATCGATCGTTCGAATTCGTTCACGATGTGGAAGAGACAATCATAAAACAACAGAATGCCACTCGAAGAGACATAACCTCAAATGCAATTCATGTGGTAAGAAAGGCCATGTGCAACAAGTTTACATAAAAACTTTAATGAAGTCATCAAACAACAATTCAATTAATAAAAATGAAGGTTATGACGACGTGATCCACCAGGTCTATGGCATAAATCAGATTGTAGATATTCACAATAATCAGCATTACACTGACAAAGGTGATGTTGATAAATGTTTCATAACAGTGCAAATAAATGGACGGCCTCAAAAGTTTGAAGTAAACTCCGGCGTAGAATTTACTTTAATTCCACGAAATCAATTCGAAAGCTCAACATTACCACAACATTACAATCATCTTCAATAGCATTTCGATCCTACACAAAAAAACATTGTGATTCCTGATGGGTAAATAATGTTGAGGTAAATTACAAATGACGCTCTTTTGGGACGTATTTGGATCCGACATCTAAACGTCAACCTCCAGCAAGTGGACAATCTAGGTGTTAACAAAATAAATGCTCAAATTAGTAATTTAAATTCAATCACAGATATTGTGCCAATTTTCCAAGTTACGCTTCAACTTCGAAAAGATGCTAAGCCATTTTTTTACAAGGAACGTGAAGTTCCATATGCACTTCGTGATTGTGTCAACAAAGAGCTTAACGATTTGGAAGCGTCCGAAATTATTTCCGAAGTTGAAACGAGTGACTGGGGATCTCCACTAGTAATTATTCCCAAAGCTGACGGTGGCGTTCGACTCTGTGTCGATTACTAAGTTGGGGTAAATCCACAACTCGTATGTGCAAATTACCCAATCCGTCGTATTGATGAAATTTTAACCAACCTCAAAGGATCATGATTTTTCTATCGTCTTGGTTTATATAAAGACGTTCTGCTTCGATCGTTCTCATGCCGTCTTCGCTGTACAATATTTCAGAGACAACAGTATTCCCTTATGTTGACTGAGGCGATTTAATTCCCATTTGCTGACGATTAAGAAACTACCAAATTACTATCAAATATATTTTCTTGATAGCTTTGATTTTGGAAAGAAATTATATGGGAGCACCTAGATCCAGGGGGGTCCGACTCCTTCATAAATATTACAAAAACTTGCTCATTCCGGTTTAAACTTGCTATGCAAAGATAGAATCAGATTGGATGAATAATGTGAAGGATCCCTTAATCTAGAGGACGGGCCCCTACGATTCGAGCATGCGACTAATTTCATATAATCCCTTTCCTAGACTCATTTCAATGAAAACATTTGTACCGGGGCTCCAGGTCTGTCGGTTCTAGACATGCTGGAGCGGCTAATACGTCCTTACGAAAAATTGTGGGGGAGTGTCTACACCCAGAGACCTGACCCCTTCAAAAATATTACGAAAACCTGCCCATTTTGGTATAAAATTCTTATACAGAATTAGAATCCGATTGGATGAATGGTGTGGAAACTTATAAGGCGGGTCCCATTGTTCCAGGGGACCAACCCCTCAGAATCCTTTCTTAAACACATATAACAAATTTTTCGGGGTCCGAAAGCCGCCAGACCTCGGGTCCAGCTCTGGTTGTACCAACTCAAAAACCTTCGCAGGCATGCCCACTCAACTCACCAAAGTGAGTTATACCTTGATTGCATGCAACGGGAAAAATATAGAAGAAAGGAAAATGAGTTTTTCTTAAGGCCAGCGGAAGGCGATATTGATGTTTGACATCGCAAAATCAACGCAGGAACTCCTTTTCTTCTTAGGCTGGAAAATTTATGCCATGCGGCGTGTTCTCCAAACCTGGCTCCCTCTGATTGCCACTTATTCAGATTGATGTGGAAAAAGTGCAAAAATGGCTCGATGACAATTTTTTACTTCGAAACCACCAAGTTTCTATCGCAAAAGCTAAACTACCTGAGGTAGGTGCTACACTACCTGATAAATGGCAATAGACTATCGATAGTAATGGCGAATATTTCGATGAAAAATTCCGAAAAAACCATAGTTCATGCATCAATGCTATATAACTACTAATAGAATTTTCACAGAATGTTCCAGAGTTACACATTTTTCTAAATTTTATTTGTTAAAATACGGGATTGTGAATGTTAACATTCTATTCAACCAGGAGGAAGCGCTAGAGTTGGATATACCGTAATAATATTAAACTATTTAAATAAGGAGACTACAGTCGACTTTTTAAATCACTATTGGGGATCTAGACTTACAAACTCTAAAGGAAAATAATTTATTAATTCAGCTCGCCAGAACAACTGTGAATTTCACTCTGGCGATAAACCAACCTTTGGCCTACTGACGCACATAAAATACTAGATCTTCTTGACTTCTTTGTAGCAAAAGGAGTTTTAGAGCACATGCATCGAAAGTAGTGAAGGACTATCATCTGACCACTCACCTGTGACCATAACTCTGAGTTAACTTGGAATTGTCTATAATTATTGTGTTGGTTTGAACGGAGTGGTATTTCGTTCGATATCAATTACGTTCTAATAAACTTTTCACAATCTGGTTCGAAATTAACCCTCATTTGTGTCAGCAGCGCATTCTTCGCCTCACATCTCATTAAAAATGGTGAACTTATTTTATACATTTACCCTAAATGTCATAAAAAAAGCAGAAAGTAACAATACCAACCACCATTCATAGCAATTCCATTATTTACGATAAAATAATAACGGCGGTGAACATATAATAGCATAACAGAGCATCGATATTATATTTTTTTATTGTGTATATTTTCTTAAATGTCAAAACCGTCTTTATTGTTCTTTATATACCAGCAGCAGCGCATATATACGGCATTAAAAGACAAACGTAACATTATAATAGTAATAATATCGCATTTATGTAGTAACGTTCATTTTTCGACAAAATAAAAAATCTAATATACAAAATGGCGTATTTATTGAAAATGTCAAATTATTGTGCAATTCCCTATCGTCGTCGTCTTTATTATTTTTTATTTAGTTTGAAGATTATATTATTCACTGCTTGTGGCAGATTATGATGATAATCATAAACTTATAAATTTTATGAAAATAATTCGCATCTACCCGTCGAATGCTATTATTGGTTTTGCCCCTGAATCTGTACTTCAACTACTGGCAGTTATATAAAAGGCAATAATAATAATAATTATAACACTTAAAGTTTTATTTTAATAACAATTTATTTAAATGTTTGAAGTTGTGTCGTGTGACAACAACAACAACAACACCAAAACGAGATAGTGTTTTGTAGTGTACAGTGCAATAAAATTACCTAAAATATGTGCAAAAAGTGTTAAAAATAAACAAACACGAAATAGTATTCCGAAACAGAAAAAAAATAATGTTTAGGGGTTACACCACTTGATACCACTACCACCACCACCACCACCACCGCACATTGATATGTTTATTTTATATACATCCGGCGGATGAATGTCATGATGTTGAGGATGACGATGATGATGATGACGATGACAGTCATCGACAAAACATAAATAAATAAACACAGAAATTACAACATGTACAAATTTGTATGTATCGTACAGTACGATAAACGGGGGAGTCTAATAGGGTGTGACAAATTCACTCAAAAAAAAATGAAAAACGAAATTTTATATTTTCCAGGAATAAATAATAAAAAAAAAATACCCAAGCCAAACCAAAAAAAAGAAAAATTTACAAAGTTAAACTAGCGTGAAATATGTTTGTTAAAAAAAAGTCATCGCATATATACCAGAGTACATGAGAACGGCACCGATATTCGTAGGACAGCTAAGAGATGGGAATTGGTGTGGATTTTTTCACGAAATTCTTCCACATCCTATACAGCAAACACCAACAACATCATCAAACACACCGAATGACATTCCATTTTCCATTTATATTCGCATCTCATTTTGATTTCAATTCGCCAAAAATGATGATAATGTTATGTATGGATGACGATGATGATGGTGATAACGATGATGGAATGTATAAGAATGTAATAGGAAATAAAAAAGGAAGCACAATTTTTTTGTGATTTTCTGGCAGATTAAATTTTCAAAATTTTATTAGGAAATGTCCTTGTTATAGATAAATTTCTAGTTTTTGTCTCGTTTTTTTTTGTTGTCGGATAAAAGGCAACAAGGAATATTATAGAAAAAGGATTGAAACGATTTGTTATATTTATTTTGCGGAAAAATCTTGTGTCTACTTTTCCTGTGTACGGGTACGGTAGGTATATATGTATGTCGTGTATGTGTATCTCTATATATAGGAAAATTGAATTTGATTTTGAATGAAAATCTAAAAAAAAATCCTGTAATGGAATAGAGTGATTTATTGCCTTACACATACGTACTCGTACTCGTATAAATGATATATAGTGGATATTTCTTAATAAATTTGGTATTGAATCAAAAGGACTTGAAGGAATTGAAATGATCAGATTATCGCTTGCTTTGATTGTATTGTTTATGTATGTCAAGACGGATAGATTGATTGGTCATTGATTGGTCAGTGATTAAAATACAAATTACAAGAATCGTGTTTAATTTAATTTCGCTCTTCTGAAATATCAATTTTGCTTAAAATTTAAAAATTATTTATATTTGATCAAAATTGCAAATTATTTGGAAATTGTTCTATTAGTCGACGATCTAGTTTGAATTCTGCGCTTCAATAAGGACAGTCTAGAAACTGGCACAAGGAGAACAGTGATTTCAACTCAAGTGACACTTCGTTTCTTTCAACGATTTTCAACACCATTGGCTTAATATAGGTCTTGTAATAAAATCGAAAATATAAAGGCACCAGGATAAAGCCTCATTTCATAACAATATATGTTAATTTCAATTTACAACAGCCTCATTTTTTACATACCATTAAGAGATTTTGACCGATCATTTTTACTTCGGATTAATGTGTGATTAGTCCTAGCTCCCGCATCCAGCAGGAGGAGGCATATGGACATACCAAGAAACGTTCCCATTTCATTCTATTTGCACATTTGTGTTTCCAAGCGGTCGCCCACATTTGTATTAATCACAGCATGGTCGCTTGACGTAATGAAGAAGTTGTTATCGGCTAAAAAACAACCAAATTAAATAGATATCCTTCGACAATAACGAATATTCTCCTAACGATCCCAAAATTATTACTGACCTGTCCGAAATTTTTTAAAATACGGTATTTATGGTATCATCTTGTGGCAACAATTCCATAGAAAAGGCTTAGAAGAACATTGTATCGGATTTATTGAGACAACGTTGGCAATCTATTAGATGTGCCAGTAGAAACTCATTTTTTGGCCAAATTCAACTTTATTGAAAATAAAATTGCTACAAAAATTCATTACCGAAATATTTGCCATTACTATATATGGTCTTTGGACATTTATCAGGTCTTCGCGGTTTCGAAAAAATAGTCATCCAGCCATTTTTCCACATCTTCAACTTTCGTGAACCGCTGGTCTTTCAAATATAATGACATCAACCTGAATAAGTGGTAACCAGAGGGAGTCAAGTCTTTAGAATACGTCGCATGCTGTAAAACTTACCAGCCTAAGGAGAAGATGAGTTCCTGGGTTGATTTTTCTCTGTGTCGACGAGCGCAGTCATGCGGCAATATAACTTTCCGCCTTCCTTTTGATCTACAAAAAGTTGGTATGAGTGGAACTTTTTTAGTGAAAATTTTTTGAGTGAAATTTTTTTGAGTGAATTTTTTTTGAGTGAAACTTTAAAATGCAACATACGTATATTTCCACAAATTTCTAATTTGTCGGTATCATTCGATCTAGCACTTCTAATTCTATCTCGCTTCACTTGAAATTGAGCTAGTTGAAATATGCACGGTGATATTCTAAAATTTCACTTAAATTTTAATTTAGAATTGCAATTACAAGAAATATAATATTGATTCAATCGGTTGAAAAATTGCCAAGTCACATCCGGCATTACCTTACCACATAATTGTACTAAAAATCGTGTAAAATAATAAATTTAATCAGAATTAGTTGAAAATAGAGAAATACTACCTGGCCAAAACTCAGAAATTGCGAGCCCGCACCACATCACATTACTCGAGAAAAGGAAAATGCATTGAATCAATTGAATAAATATTTTCTTTGGCAATTCCATTTTTCTTGATTGCGGAGTATCGGTTTTGGGTGCGTTTTAAATGTCATGTATGTCATCGCTGGTACATGCGCACGGCCATCGATTATTTTGCGCATGGTAAATTTGATTTTTTTTTTGATTTTTCGAAGAATGAATGCTACGGTACCTATCAAGTTTAAAAATGTATTAAAATCAGGAGTGGATTATTTAGGCGTTGATTCGTCTGATGCTTTACGTTTTTTCATGAACAGAAACTTGTTATTGGTTGATCATAACCAGCTCTATTTTGTCAATATCATCATCAGATGATATGTTTAATTGGTTGGCTATCCTTTATCATTTGTTCCTTGTCGTGTTCCTAGCAGACTGGAGAACTATTCTCACCTGTCTATGATGAGAGAGCCGCCTCAATAGTGCACATGATTTTTCTGTGAAAACTTGTGGCCAAGTTTTTATTCACCGACCAGTTGGTACTGTTTTCAATAGTCTGCCCGTTACTTTTGTATAAGGTCAATATTCGACGCCCAATTACATGACTATATGTATTTGGTTGTCCAAGTTCATTCACAATGAAGTAGTTACTTCGTACAATAAACTCTTTAGTGATGGATCGTGACTTCATTAAAATCCCATTATTATTGGATGGTGGCTACATATATCTTTGGATCGTCTCACTGTTGGAAGTATGTATATGCTTATTAGGTAAAGTTTACCTATTTTTGATCTAACTTCAACACACGCGCAAGCGAATCGCGTTATAGTATTCTGAATATTGCCGGATCTCGTGTCCAAACACTTTATCATTTTGCAGATTTAGTTGTATTACCTTCAATGTGCAAATGTTTTATGAGATAGTTGACATAAACTGTCCTTCTCATCATTAGGTCCAATGCCATTTTATATACGGTACACACTTTACTTCGTGATGAGTGGTTTAATGCATTTTTAATTCTTTTGTAGCAGACACACTTTGGTGCCTCTGTCTTCTTTCGACAGACCTTCTGGTCCACATACTTGATCTTTCTTTTTGCAAAATTTTGCAATGTACCCAAATGCATGACATATTTGAAGCATCTGATGAGAACCAACCAATATAAATTCTGCGGTTTTTTATTAACATATTTCGTGCAGCCGGTGTCAATTTAATTACCCAATTGACCATCGCGCCATCTTTTGGCTCAGTCTTAAACTGTTTTTCAAATCCTCATTTATTATTGTTGTATTGTTCTGAGTGGCTATACCAAACCATCTTCCGACAAGTTCTTTTTATTCGGAACCTTTTAACTGCAGTATTGCTTTCTGCTGGGTTTATTATTTCCCGCAATTGGCTCCATACTGCAAAGGTATACTCCTTGCCAGCTACTGCTTTGAGATATTTTTGACACCCGTTTTGAATGAAGAGTTGGCCGTGATTTTCTTGCTACTAGAAATTGCGCTTACGTAGCTCTACTTTCTTTTTGCGTGCAATTTGATAGCTACTCAACTATCTCTTTTCGTTCGGCGAGACGTCCTTTAAGATCGGCAAGCTCCAGGAACATTGTGTGGCCAATGTCACGAATTGAGCGCAAATACTCTAAAATCTTGATAATGTATGCGACAGTTATTTTGCTAAAAGCTCGTATCTCACTCTCTAATGTAGAGAGGACCTCGTTTAATGTTTGGACTATATCGTGCGTTGCCTTGTCATCGCTTTCAGTGCGTACTCGTTTTTCCACTTTATTGTTTGGAAATGGAGACCCTGAACCGGTCTCCAAATTTTACCCCATCCCTGACTACGTTCCTGCAGTGTATTTAGCCGTGGACTGGGTTTTTATTTCACCAATAGATGGAACTACTACTTGATTGCCTTCCCCCTCAACCTCGTAGAGGTACAAATTTGACGATACAGAACCAATTCCTGTGTTGTAGTTGTGACGTCCTATCTTTTCTGAAATTGTTAATGATCAGAATATTTAGAAGCTTGTTACGATTGGCTATGTATCTTTGGTTATGTATCTTTGTTTGTCTGCATATGTTTTTCCGCTGATGGAATACCACCTTTACACTTTCATAGTGGCATACGACTTATTTGGTTAAACTATTCAGTAACAGATGGCAGAGATGCTCGTCCAACTGTTACGCATAGTGGAGACTTATAGATCAATTTTTTGACAGCTACAAAGGTGAGAAGAAAAAGAAAATTATGGATTAAACCACCGACAACCGAGAAGATCGGTTTCCAGTTTATGTGCGTGGTGTTGTGTAAAGTATAGGGGCGTATAGGGAGCAGAATAACACAGGATAATCAATAATATGCGAAACCGCTATATACACCACTCGAGCGGATCAATCTGCGTAGCGTGTGAGTGGTAAACATCAAAGGAATGTCTTGAAATTTTTCAAATTCAAAATTGAACTCATGAACTAATTTTGAAAAGTGAATCATTTAGATTTAATTGCGGTGGCAAAATACGGTTTACTTTAGAGAAAAATACTTCTTTAAATCAATTATTTTTTTAGGCCACGCTCTGTTTGTGAAACCAATTTATGTCTCCTAATTTTCATTATTTCTGCTCTAAACATTTCACGTTATAATAAATTAATGATCTTATTAAGTGATTTGCCATCTAGCGTTAGTTAAAAAAAACAAATTTAATCGTGATTTAGGCGTAAAATAAAAAATGCATTCAATTTACCATTTGTGTATTAATATCTAGATTTTATGTTCCTTAAAATACATGTTGCAAACATTTTTCGCGGTTTAACGGTAAACTATGGAGAAAATCAATTTGTACGGTTCTAAAAAATATTCAACATTGAAACGTAACCATAGACAAACTAAGAATTTTTGATGTGTAAACATCTTTACTCGCGCCTACCAAAAATTTTTGTATTATAGTAAACTTGTAAATGAAACGAACGGAATTGACGTACCTACTATGTGTTGCATTAATATTTGTGCTCTTGAAAAAATTATTTTAGTGATGTTTCCTAGATTATAAAACTCATGTAATTTTTTTTTTAATTTTTTATCACAATGTAATTAATTATTAAATTACGTTTCATTTGGCATACAATTTATAAAAAAATTATCAGGATTTACGTATAAAAAAACGAATTTACTCTGTTGCAAAAGTAATTGTGTTGGGACAGTTTTAATAAAAAACGTTACTAATTTATATTATTTTGTTGATTTTATTTAAATTTAATATTTAGTCTGCCCACCGTTATTTAATATGACCTCATTTAGTCTTCTGGGTATGTTGTCAAATAATTTGGAAATAAATTATAGAGGTATTTTACTCCACACCACAACAATCTCATCCCATAACTCCTGCTTGCTTCGTCTAACTCTATATGGTATTTTTACATAAGCTCAAACATTTTCTATAATATTTAAATCCGGGCTTTGCGGTGGCCAATTTATGCGTTGTTGGTCCAAATCATTTAAAAACTTGGTCACAACAAATGCTTTATGGGCAGGGGCATTGTCGTGCTGACGAATAAAGTCAAGCCCAATTATTTTTGAACCAGCTACCAATGCTACATCATTCAGCAGTTCCAAATAGGTCATTTGGTTCATTTTACCAGACACCATTGCTAGTGGTCCTACTCCGAGGTTGGTTATACAACCCCAAACCATAAGATTTCCTCCACCGCCTTGACGTTGTGTAGCATAAACACGACGTTTGTTTACCTTGTCTGGCTCCGAATAATAAAATTTACGACCCCAAGATCCGTCTAACGATACCGAAGATTCGTCAGTAAACAAAACGTTTCTCCAAAATTCGGGGGGCTTGTTCATATGCTGCTTTGCGAACAACACCCGTTTTATTTTATTTTGTTTAGAAATATAAAACTTTTTGGTGCATGTATAGGCCTTTACCAGCTTCTTTTAAACGACGAGAAATTGTGGAATGGTGTATTTGGAGTTTTTTGTTATCCTTTAAAGTTTTAGCGAGACCTCGTTGACTTAAATGTGCATTTGTAAGCATACATCGAGTGATGTATGCATTTTCTCTGGCATTAGTTATTCTTGGTCGTTGGCGTACTCCGATATTTTGCACCGTTCCTCAAATATTTTGCTTCCGAACTAGATACCAAATGGTATTTATATGGCACTTGTACTTTTTCGCCAGTTCTTCGGCTGAGATTCCCAAATTATATTCTGCCGCAATTGCAGATCGGCTTTCAATACTCAGTTCACGGGTTTTTGGCACATTGTCACGATTTTTAATGCTCACAACACAATGAAACTTGCAAAACTATTTGAAAACGTGTATTTTTGAAAAACAAATGCTGAAACAGTTATTTCAATGCACCATTTGTTGATTTTTTTTTTAAATTTTGCTAACACAATTACTTTTGCAACAGAGTAAATTCGTTTTTTTATACGTTTTTTTATAAATTGTATGCCAAATGAAACGTTATTTAATAATTAATTACATTGTGACAAAATATTTAAAAAAAAAAAAATTACTTGAGTTTTATAATCTAGGATACATAACTAAAATAATTTTTTCATGAGCACAAATATTAATGCAACACATAGTATTTCGTTTGAAACAAAAGCAACAAACGCAATAAAAACAATTTTGTACTAAACATGGCATGCTTGTATGTATAAGTATAGTAGTAGGGAAAACAAAAACACTAATTTAAAAATGAAATAGAAACCATTGACATTTCCATCGATCAGAAAAACCAAAAAAAAATTATATATGAAATACGAATTACGATTACGAAACTACATTCTCTTACGATTAAAAACACAATCAACAAGTTATGTATGTTGTTTTATCACGAGTAACGAGTTTCTAGGAGCTGTTCATCACGTCGGCTATCAATAATCATGTCTTCTACTAAATGGGGAATGTCGTCTCGTTTTTAACATTGAACTGCCAGAGTCTCAGGTCATAGTCACGCAGGGATGCTCAATTCATTTGCTTTCCGAGACCTGACTGTGCAATGACGAGCATTTTAATATCCCTACGTTTGAATGCTGCATTCAGTTCAAGATAGATGGTCAGCGGGCTGCCGGAGTAGCAATTTCGGCAAAAAATCCATAAAATGAGCATAGTGAACACAAATAAGCATAGAAACCAATATTGACGTAACAGACGGACTGGCGAGTAGAACTATGGGCTGTCTGAGGTATATCGATTGCAGCCATCCTGCCGGAACAAGGATAACGATGAAAACGTCAATAGTAAAAATTGTTAAACGACTTTGGAGCCGTCAGGCGGCTTAAAGCTGGATGGGCGCAGAAAACGAATATCGACCGATGTTTTTTTGTCCATTTCTAGAAAAAGCACAACTGTAAAACAACAATCGGACAATTAATGTTAAGCGTAATCATTTTCCAGTCGTACCTGCATGTGCCACCACAATTCATGAATCACAGGGTGGTGGTACCTATAATGAGATAGTCAGTATATACTCTTATACGATAAAAGACGCAGTCAACAACTTGTGTATGTTACTTTAGTTTTGTAATATAAACCAGAAATGTATATGTATATTACATTAATATTTATTATTACTCGTTAATGAAGTCTTTTTATAAAATATTATTTATATAAATTAACATAAAAAACGACAACATAAATAAAACTTTCTTAATGTGATAACAAAAATGTTTATTATTTAAACTATCTGGAAGACCAGTTTCGGACATTCGTCCATCTTCAGTTCCTTAACAAAACTCAATAAGGAACTGAAGATGGACGAATGTCCGAAACTGGTCTTCCAGATAGTTTAAATAATAAACATTTTTGTTATCACATTAAGAAAGTTTTATTTATGTTGTCGTTTTTTATGTTAATTTATATAAATAATATTTTATAAAAAGACTTCATTAACGAGTAATAATAAATATTAATGTAATATACATATACATTTCTGGTTTATATTACAAAACTAAAGTATAATATTGTGATAAAAGCCACGGCGCCAACCAAATAACAATGGATATCCTTTTTTTATATTGTGTATGTTGCTTTATAACGAGTAATGACGAGTCTCGAAAGACTGTTTATCACGTCGTCTAACGATGATCATGTCTTCTACTATGGATGTACAAGTGGGACCTCAATGGGTCATTTTCAAAATGAGCTATCGTGCCTTACTACAAATCCGGTAAGTATAGCTCAGGTTGTAATGGCAAATTTTGTACGAGATAATAATGACGTCTGGTTTTTAACATTGAACTGCCAAAGTCGCAGGTCACATCACTTCGACCTAACTGATACAGTCACGCAGAAATGCTCAATTTTCTTGCTTTCCGAGATCTGCGAGCATGTTAATATTACTAATTTTGAATGCTGCGTTCAGTTCAAGAGAGATGGTCAGTGGACTGCCGGAGTAGCAATTTATAAAAATACAAGTAGAACTAATACAGTCACCTCGCATTATGAAATCATCGTTGGACAAACAACTGGTGTGAGCATAACAACACAACCCATTGATGATATACGGCTGAACTTCAGCTTCTCAATGGGATTAAGATGCTTTTTGTAGTTGTATTCACCTCGCCGAATAAATCTGTCGAAGACATAATGAAGTTCATGAGAAGGGATTTCAATATTAATTTTCCTGTTCCTCAAGCTGATCCACTTATAAACTTCCTGCGAGACGAATTCGATTTGCACTTGAACTCAGATCGAAATATATCTACTACGAGATATGGGACGACCATTGTGCAGTTTTTCAACGAAAATTAGAAAAGTTAGAGTCGACAGTATATGTATCTTATTTTAGCTACCATAATACTATTTGAGTGTAAAAGTCCAAAAGTGGTTTTTAGAAAAATATCTAATATCCGGAAAACGTTTTTTTCGTATTCTTTCATTTTCTCTTTTATTTACCTTATTTTCCAAAAATGAAATTATTTTTTTACTATGTAATTAACTAAAATAAATTTAAAATCTTAATAAATGACACTGAGTTTAAAAAATATTTGCTGATTTACTTTGAAATTATTAAAAAAAAAACCTTTATCCGGAATTGTTTGCCCCAGTCGTTCCGGATAAAAGAGGTTGCACATACATAGCGAAATTGTATCAGAATCAGTAATGAGAAATAGATGCTGAAATTAATAGAACTCTAAAGGAACCTCATAAACTTCTCAGAGGTTCACAAAAAATACATCTAGATAAGGTACTTTAGACTAATCAATTTGAGATTGATGTACGATTTCAAACATTTATTAAATTTATTTTCATTTTACCATAAATCATTTTATTTTCGTTTTTAACAACAAAATTTCAAATAAAATGATGGCGGCTCTAATGGCTGCTTTAAAATTGACGGAACTAAATTATGGAACCTAATATTATACAAACAATTAATAAATATGTACAATAATGTTTTAAACACCCATTTCAAGTATACAAACCCAACTAAATAATAAACGCAAATAAAACGTTTCTTTTTTTAACGTTTATGATTTTGATCAAGTTATAAAATTTTCAGATCGTATTCAGAAATACCAATTTAAATTCGAAACGAGTTCCATTTTCGTAACGAATACATTTTCCTATCGTATTCAGGAATAGGGCCCTTGGAAAATACGCCGATATACTGTAAAACTTTCCAACTATGTGGACGAGCGTTGTCATGCAGCAGTTCCACTTTCCGCCTTTCTTGGCCTGTAAATGGCCTTTTTTCTTCCGGAACATCACTTAATTTAATCAATTGGGTCTGGTAATGTTCAGCTGTAACAGTTTGACCAGGTTCCAGAAGCTCGTAGTAAATAATTCCTTTGCAATCCCACCAGACACACAATACCACTTTCTTGGCATGATTATTCATTTTTGCAACTGATGTTGATGGCTGGCCTGGATCAACCCATGGCTTTTGGTGTTTAGGATTATCGTACAAAATCCACTTTTCATCACCAGTAATGATTTTTATACAAAAAATTCTTTCTTTTGTATTCTTCGGTTTTTGTTTTCTTCCGTCAATTCATAATCCTTCTTTCTGTATTTTTCCCATTCCATGCAATATTGAAGTGATACTGCTTTGTGAGTAACTCTGTTTTTCAAGCTCGACAGAATGTTCACTCCAAGTCGAATTAATCAATTTCATATAGGTAGATTAGCATTTAAATGAATTAAAGCCGCGTGCAGATTTGGATTATTCCGATAAGTAATACTAGTCAAAGTTGATTATGAACAAATTGGTAAAAATAAAATAATCACCTTAGATCTTGGAAATATGTATTATAGATTGACAGAGCTCATGACAGATGTTGGAAATTCAAATTTTCTACTCTAACTATTAAAAACGCGTTTCTTAATTTGCTTTTCGGTTATAAATTGTTTAGGATGTCGAGACTAACCCTAGAAAAACTCTGTTTCATGTTCAAGGATGTGTTCTAAATATTATTTTTAATTTATGGTTATTTATGATTCGATAGAAAAATTACAAAATTATTATTATCACAAAACTTGGCAGCCTAGCACTATTTCTACAGGTATGGACGATATACAGTTTAATGTCTATTTTGCGGAAACTCTAGGTTGGACTATTAAGTGTCTATGATCAAATCTCACGTAATATTTTTGTGTACATTTTAGAAATTTATTAGCGACCCGCCGACCTACCACTTTTCAGACCCTACCGGCTTGAGTGTCTATTATTCATTGGCTATTTTCCGGAAAGTCTAAGAAGGACATTTTTTTAGGGGAGCCCAAACCTTTTTACAAGTATGGGTGATTCTCATTTGAATGGGGTCGAGTTTCAACTATTCGATGATAGTAGTGGCTATATTGAGGAAACTTTTAATGGGCTGTTGATGAGATCTCTAATTTCAATTGTTTTATGTATAAAACTTGAAATTCATTAATATTTGTTTCGATTTATGTCTTATTTTGTTTGGATTTTAATTTAAAAATTTTAACTGAATGTTAGTTTACGTTGAATTTTGATTAATAATCAGTTTGTACATTAAATTTTGATTATTTTGAATCGTATATTTTGTGTATACATATTACACTTTTTCGTCAATTTAGCTACACAAATTAAACACTTTTAATTGTAATCAATAGAAAATTCACATCGGTAAGGATTATAATATATCTATATCAAGTACATGTATGTATAATGACGAATTTTCTGAAATTCGATTCAGGTTTGTATTTACCTTTGCTGACCACCATTGACCATTTAACGTGATTTTTAATCAATTCTGGACTGGGATAACTTCACACAAGAGCAAATGGGGTTTTAATTGATTGGTGTTGCCTGATGATTTTTTTTTTATTTTCTGCGATAGAACCGTGGGATACCTTCACATATGTATAAAATCGAATGTATTAATGTTTTAAAGAAAACAAATAGAAATTGTGAGATTAAATTTTATAAAGATTAATTTATTTAATTAATTTTAATTTACTTTAAAATATGAAGGGGTGATCATTTTGTACCCGACTTTCTATTACCACAAATGTACATAGATCTCAAATACACTAAACTTTATTTCAAAAGCGTGAAACTAAACCGACCGGATTTTTGATAAAAACTGTCTTGTGATCAAAAATCATTATGCCAACAAGGTCAGGGCTTGTTAAATATTTGATCTTTAAATTTATTTGAATCTTTTAATTCTTTGCCGTTTTTTTTAAATGCTATACTTATCAACATCATTGCAAAAATTTGGAAAGCTCCTACGGAAGTTGCTACTTTTTGTACATAGATTTCCACTCCAAGGATCTTCTAATTTATGTAAAAAACGTTAAAACGAAATTTCATTACAAATAATCAATCCGCCTGGACTGTTTTTTTATGAAAATGTATGAAAAATCTTTTGTATGAAATTTAATTTATAATCATTATGATTTTAATAGCGTTTCTCGTAAATGTTATATATACTTTTTAAAATATTTGCATAAAACGAAAATAATTCTATGGAGGACGGATTTCGGTCAATACTCACTGAGATCTCCTAATTTATGAAAAAATCTTATATTTGAAGTTTTATCGCGATCGGACAACCCGTTTGGGCTGTACACACCGAGAACTTAAGAAACTCGCTTTTTCGGACTGCGACGATATAGCGCATGGTAAATTTACAACACTCTCGAGGTCAAAATGTTTCATGATTACTTTACTTTGTTTTACTACGAAAAAGAAAAAAGAAAGTAAAAAGTTGTTTGTGTGAAATTTTAATTCAAAACCTCTAACGCACAGTGCCATGAAATCCGAGAAAGCTCTTTGGAAGTCAAATTGAGCAAAGAGCATCGAAAAGACGACTTTGTCGAAGACGAAGACATTACACATCTAACAATGTAAAGACTAGGTATAGCACCTACTTTACTAATAATTCTTTTCCATCGATGATGGTGTTGAAAGAATTTGTATGATAGTCCATGTATTTATTTCCAAGTATTTTTATGCGATAAGCGTCTCGCATGTTCATAAAAAAGCGATCAGTTACCACAGTTTTCATAACAGATTCTCTGGTGTTCTTTCACTAAAGCATGCAGTGGTTTTCTAATCGTGTGTCTGATTTCTAGTATAACCAAATCACTGAATAATTTTTGTTTAAATTTTGGCCGGACTGTTTCTCGTTGAAGCACTGGCTATCACCAACGATTTTTTAATAAATCGTCGAAGACATCTCTTCCGGTCCAATGTTTTTAATTCTATTCTTGGCTCTCCCTGTTAGAAAATAACCCTCAATTTATTAAAAAATACGTTCAAAAATGAATTTAATTTAACAACTTACTAACTCATTAAAGTTTTTAAAGTAAATTGTACACCATGTTTATTTTTCGAGTGGTTGTTGCATAAATTTTGGTCCAGTCTTTCATTAAGCCAGAGTACTCAATTCAACTGAACGTACACTACGTTTAGCAATTCCAAGGAATAAGATCGAACATCTATAATATTCCGCTTACGCTGTTGTCTTCAAACCTCTTCTTTCCTATGGTAATAGAGGACGATGTCCAAATCGATATCCAGTCGGAGCATACATAAGAATTTTGCTTTCCCCAAGTGTGAAAAAATAATAAATGTGTTACAATAAATTCTAACCGTCATTGACTCATTTAAGTTTAATGCCAGTGAAATTTCTATCCCATACATAATCATCTACAAGAATTAAAGTTGTTCGAAACTACTAGGTCATTTCGAAAATAGAAATTGGCATCTTCATTTTAAATATGCCGATTTATTGTTTCTGAAGTTCTGTTTTCGAATAAAACGGAATATGTTAGCGGATATTTGAAAGCGTCTAGGAAGTAGCATGTGAGTGGTAAACTTCAAGGGATTGTCTTGAAATTTTTCAAATTCAATAATAAATTAATCATCATTTTAAGTCATTCGCCATCTATCGGTAGTATAAAAAGAACATTTAATCGGCATTTAGGCGTAAAATAAAACAATGTATCGTTATTCAAATTTCTATTTACTATGTTATTTTAAGACCAAACGTGATGATCGTCTATTAATGTTGTTTTATGTTGTTTTTCAACTTTGAAACGTAACCATAGACGAACTACGAATTTTTCCGAAAGAAATGTTTATTTACACTAATAGAACCTTCTTAACTAATAGTGTATTCAAATGGGATGACATATTTTCCTAAGGTTTTAATAATGGAAAAGAAAATTAATAATTTTTACAAATAAGAATGGGGAAACCCAATTTTAACATTTTACAGGGTGTCCCAGAAGTACACGATGAAACGAAGCAGGGTAATAGAAGAGCATATTTAAAACAAAAACAGCCAAGTAATTTTTTTCGAATTGCTGATGGTGCAAAAGGCATTCCACTTTTAGTGTTTTTTAGTGAAATCGGGAGCACGCACCAAAAAATTAATTAAAAAACCAAGTGTGTTTTTGTTTAACTTTCTTTTTTAATACGATCTAGAAGAGTGTGCCTTTCCAATAAAATCATTTTTATAAGATGTATTATCTTCCGTCAAATAAAAGTAATGGTTTTGTAAAGTTTTTTGTTTCTCCAATTTTTTGTTGATGTTTAAATGGCGCCAGCGAGAACACAATGAGCTACAGAAAGATGACCCATCACTAGAAAAATATGCGACAGTAATGCAGATTAGTCGCACACACCGGGCTATTCACAATAGAACATCTTTTATTAATTTATCACAAAGTAAGTCGTGTTTATTAAAATATGAACTTAACAAAATTTCGAGTTCTAAATTAAATGCTTTGTCAGAAATAAAACAAAATGAATACACAATTTTTTTTTATTAATTTTAAATATTATTATAAGGATTTCGCTCGAATTTTCACAGGATTTTCCGGATTTTTTGGTTTTCGTCCGGATTACCTCCAGATTTCCCCCAGATTTTCTCCGGAGTTTTCCCAGAACTCCCCCTGGATTGTTCCGGATTTTTTCCCCTGAATTTTCAAGAAAATGGTGGTAATCAGGGTGAATCCGTGGAAAATCAAGGAAATACTGTGGAAATTCGGGGAAAGTTCGGGCAAACCGGGAAATTCGTATAACAATATTTAAAATTAATACAAAAAAAAATTATTTTCTTCATTTTGTTTTATTTCTGACAAAGCATCGATTTTAGAACTCGAAATTTTGTTAAGTGCGTTTTTTAATAAATACGACTTACATTAGTATCGCATATTTTTGTCGTCAACTTTTTGTAGAACATTTTTTTCCCACTGGCGTCACTTATTAAACATCAAAAAAAAATTTGAGAAACAATAATACAGTTTACAAAACCATCACTTTATTTACCAGAATTTAAAACACCTTATAAAAATGATTTTATTGGAAAGGCACACTCTTCTAAAATCTAGATCGTAATAAAACAAAAAGTTAAACAAAAGAACTTTTGGTTTTTTTTTAAATTAATTTTTTGGAAGGCGCACATGCGATTTTACTAAAAAACACTAAATGTGGAATAACCCTGCGCTTCGTTTGATCGACCACTTCTGGGACACCCTGTATATAAGAAATATTTTCTACTTTGACAACACAAACAACGCTTAAATGATTTACGTTTTCCGCTAAATAATATCGTTGGTTCAAACTATTTCACTATTTTTGACTTGAATTTGTCAGATTTGACAATTACCTGTGCTATTTTACTTTTAATGCGGTTAACATTTATATCCCTCGACTTATAAATAATTACAGTCGTATAATTATCACATTTCGTTAAACCATTCGAGAGCCATTCGTCTTTTTCACATTATTAATATTTATAAGCATTTTGGTCCGCATATATCATAAAAAAGCTCTAATTTCAAAATCATCCCATATCGATATACGGATCAAAAAGAAAATTATGAAAATCTATCAAATTTCTATAATCTTGAAAAGCGATCCTTTTTTGCTTCCATTTATCCTAAATATTATTCCAAGGCTCATATCGTGTGTACCCTATACGGTTTGGATGTAAACCCCTTTTCAATCAAACAATATTATAATAATACATCACACAAAAAAAAAATCTTTCCACTTGATCTCATCTCCTTTAAAAAGGAATATAAAAAAAACCGAACCAATCAACCGAAGCGAAATGGAAAACCGCACACACAAATACACCACAATCTCTCACTCTCCAACAACATTGTATATAGTTTTTTTTTTTGTTATACTCATCATTATCGTTATTACAATGTCTTTTATATTTCATAATTTTTAAGTCCACTTTAAAGTTTTTCCGTTTTTCATTTTCATTTTATTTTTTATTTGATATATTTTCCTCGAGTCTTTGTAGAGTTTAGAGACAAAAAACCAGAAAAAACGAAAACGGAGAAAAACAAAACGAAAAAATCTCTTCAAATAATTGGCGTCAGTTATTATACGATTTGATGTTGTGGTGTTGTTGTTGTTTGGTTGGTTTCTCTAGTTTTTTTGTTGTTGTCACTCTGTCGCTGACGGAATATTTATATATTATTTTGTCATTTTGCGTGCTGGGATGGGAGATATTCTCTTCCGAGCGCTCCACACCATACAAACTCATTCCAAATTATTATTCATTTGCCTGCGAATTGTTGGTATTTTTTCGTGATATATTCAACTCGATATGAGTGGTTGGAAAGAGATCGAATTATGCCACTAAGCTGTTTTGAAATATAATATGGATAGTTTGTTCTCGCTCGTTCTTAAAATGTATAGCATACCCTTTACCCAATTAGTCTCCGTTTCCATGTGCGGTTAATTTATTTTCCAATCCTTGGGATTTCTGTTTTGATTTTCTTGAGCTCTTATATACTGTCTTATATCCGTTGGTACATGACGACATTCGGAAAAACTTTAATAGTCCTTCTGGCTTCACTGTACCAATTTCTCTATAAATACTGACATCATTCAAAATAAAACATCCTTATTTCAAATAAAGCTCAATTCTTTATATTTTTTATTGTTGTAAATATAATCTCAAGCCTTCTCCAGTTCACATTTCCATATATGAAAATATAGAAGTATGAAAACAACAAATTTGTTTACGTCTATACGTCTTCGTCACTCTGATCCGCTTCATATATGCATTTCAAACTGTATACACAGAGAGGTGTATAATAATAAGGTATGGGGTCGTTCAGGGGGACGATTTTTTTATAACTTTTTTTTTGCCTCCGAATAAACAAAACTATTGACGTAAAAGACTATAAAAATGTATTTGGTCGGTGGGGATTACTCGTATTATTATTATTTTTACTACTACATATCGATTTGAAATTATGTAAGAATTGAATTATTATTGTAGTATACAAAAATGTAGATAGACATGATTGGTGGGTGGTTTGGGTGGTATATAAAAGTGTCAGAATATGTAGATGCGGCGCAAAGAAAAAAAAATATGATAAATATTCTCGAGTGGAGAATATTGAGAACGTGATTGAGTGGTCTTCTATATTTTGTATACAGTCTTCCTTTACAAATACGTTTTTGTCGTATGAGAAAAAAAAAATTAAGATTGCAGTTTTCATTCTGCATACACACACACTCAATGTAAGTGATTTTTTTTCTGTATATCATCACGATTTTTTTATTTTATTTTTGTAAAATTGAACCACGCCGCCACACCATCGCACACTCACCCCCTATATGTGCCGAAAAAACACTTTGCACAATTCGTTCCCTCCTCGTTTCCTTGCTCTCATTCTGTGTTCAATTCTAATTAAAACATGCATCATTAAACAAACAACAAGTTTTTCTTTTTGTTTTTCCAGGATTATATTTTTTCGTTCCCATTTTTTCCCTTTTTTTTTTAATTATTATAATTTTCCTTGTGTAATGAAAAATAATGAGAAGGAAAATCTTTTTCATTTTAGTTAGGACTGTATTCAAAAAACCAAAGATGAAAATCTCTCAAAAAATAACAAATTTGTGTTCATAGAAAGAACAGTTTAAGAAAATTTTCTTGTTTGCCTGGTAATTTTCTTCTCTTTTCCTATGTATCCTGTATCTAGATATATGTGTGTATCTTTATATGTATTTATTGTTGTTATCACAACACCGACATAAGAAAATAATAATAGAAGATGAGAGAAATAAGCAAGTATCGGGCAACTGCAGAAAAAAAAGGATTCCATCTAATCTTTTCTACATGATTTTCGTCAAATTTGGAAAAATCGTGTAAAATGGGTATTGGGCGGCATATTTTTGTCTTATCTTTAGTAAAAAAATGTTTGAGTTTTGTATAGTGATTATCATTTTATTAGTTCGAGATTTTGGGTCAGGAAGCTAGGTCGAAGAGGGATGATGCTAGTTATTTACTTAATTCCAGTATACATAAATATTTAGTTGTATTGGATTTTGTAGTTTTTTCTGTTATACGAAAATATGTTTGAGAGTGCTTTGGTCGGCAATTTTAAAAAGCGAATTAGTCAAAAAATTAAGCTCCTTGACGAGGCTTTAAACGTATATGCAAAAAAGTGATCATTATGCAAAAAAGTGATCTCGTCAACCTCACTCCGCTCTGCGGTTCAATTTAAACAAACGCTATAACTTCACAATACAATCAAATGACGGGCAAGTGACCTATCTCACAAAAACCTCAATCCAGTCGCTTTTCACATATAGATTTTGCACTTCAAATTCACAATTTTACATACCCGTGAAGTTTGTCCCGACTATTTTATTATGAATATGTATTAGTTAATGTCTCGTTATAAAGAATTATCATATTTGTAATATTTGAACACACGTATATAAACAAATTTGAAATAAAGGTATAGTGAAAAAATCTTTAAGTATCATTTCCAATTCAGCGACTTATTTATTGACCAAGCAGCAATATTGTAAATGATTTTAAAAATATACGTGTCTATATTGTAGCTTATATCAAACTTCCTTTAACAAGAATATGTACGCATACTGAATTTAAACTTGGTTGTACAACCACCGATGCTGCACCACGATCTGGACGCCCAAATGAAACTGTGACTCCAGAAAACATAAAAAAATCCACGAAAATATTTTTGTTGACCGTAAAGTGAAGTTACGTGAGATAGCTGGCATTCTAAAAATATCAATGGAACGTGTTGGTCATATGTTGCACGAACATATGTCCATGAGAAAGCTGTGTTCGAAGTGAGTATACCGCGTTTGCTTACAATGGACCAACAACAATAACGCGTCATGATTCCGTGCGCTGTTTGAAGCTATTTGAGCGCAATAAAAAGGTTTTTTATGCGGTATATGACAATGGATGAAACATGGATCGTCCGAAGCGACCAAAAGCACAGCTGTCGACTGGAAAGGTTATGGCGTTTGTATTTTAGGATATATATGGTATAATATTTTTTGAATACCTTGAGAAAGGAAAAAAATTTAACAGTGAATATTATATCACTTATTAAAAATAAAAATCACTAAAAAACGACCACAAATGAAGAAGAAAATTGCTCGAATTTCACTTTGAATTGCTTCCGCATCCGCCATACTCGAGATACATACTCGAGATACGAGATTTGGACCCAGCGATTATTACTTGTTTGCAGGCCTCAAAAAAATCTGCACCGAAAGAAATTTGGCTCCTCTAACTAAAAAAATGCGATTAATCAAAATTGCCTTCAGCCTCAATTTTTCGAGTGATTAATAAGACTGTGATCGAGGACCTTTAGATTTTTGCAGATATACCATTCGTTTTATCGGCGATGATCGAAAATTTGCTCTTGAAAAAGTTCTCTATGAGTCTGTCGTAAGGATTGACTGAGCGATTTGAAATTGCGGACTTAAGCTTTTCCTATAAATTGACGGTCTCCTTGATTTTTGCCCGAAACTGGTTCTCTTGAAATGGCCGCTTCTATGTGACTTCTACGTTTTCCATATAGACTCTTTTCGTTTATTGGAAGAAATAATGGGTTGGGGGAAAAATCCAGGCTTTAGTGATATGCCATATACCCGTGATGTATTTGTCGTCTTATACCATACTTGTACTCGTTAGAAAGGAGAGATTCATGCACTAAAAATTTCTTTTGTCATGGTTTTGATTGATCGTTTCAGTTGTGAATTATAGCGTGTCAAGGATGGAGGTAACAAAAAAAAAATTCACTATATTTACTATTTTGCTTCGATAAAGGCGAAAACGCAAGTCAGGCGGCTGAAATTGTGAATGGCGTCTGTGGTCTCGATACTGATCACTGCCAATTCTGAGCACTTTTGGTTTCGTTGATTCCGTTCTGGTAATTTGCGTATTAAAAATGTACCACGCACTTGAATGCCTATCGTCGAAAATGTCGATAAAATCCTGGAAATCGAAGTAGACCGGCATGTCAGCTGTCGTAGCATCGCTCAGGAGCTAAATGTCATCCTTCAAAAAGAACCTCGATGTTTGGGTGCCGACGAGTTGACGCAAAAAACTTGATGGGTCGTGATTCCACTTGCGAATACTTGGTCAAACAGAAGTAAATCGAGCCATTTATAAAGCGGATGGTAACTGGCGTCGAGAAATCTGTCATGTACGACATTATCAAGCGGAAACTATCATGTTCGAAGGCCAGCGAAGCGGCCCAAACGGTGGCCTAACAAGGAATGAACTGCACCGATTGAAGGCAGCAATCGACCAGAAGCGGCCATAATCAGCCAATAGGAGAGGTGTCGCGTTCCACCAGGATAACGCCAATCCCCCTCCGGAAGCTAAGTTGGGAAGTTATTTTGCATCCACCGGACCTGGCACCAAGCGATTATCACCTCTTTTTGTCCATGGCAAGCGCTATTTGTGGTGTAAAAATGGCCTCAAGAAAGGCTTGTAAAAATTGGCTATCTCAGTTTTTCGCTAATAGAGGGAAGCCATTTTAGAAAAGCGGCATAATGAAATTGCCTTCTAAATGGCAACGAGTTATCGAAAAAATCGGCTCATATATGAGCCAAAATGGATGATTGTAGCCATGTTAAATAAAGCCCCAAAATAAAATAAAAATAATAGGTACTTTTTCCCCATCCTTATATTTATTTTTATGTATTAGGTGTGCACGTAGAAACTGTGCTTTTTTCAGTCAAATTCACCTTTATTGAAAATATAATTGTTACAAAAATGAAGTATCGAATTATTCGCCATTACTATATATTTGATCGTTTGCCATTTATCAGGTAGATAATGAATGCCTTCGCGATATAAACTTGGTGGTTTCAAAGCAAAACAGTCATCGAGCCATTTTTGAACATCTTAGACTTTCATGTTCGGCTGGGCTTTGTAATATGACGATATCGATCTGAATAACTAATTATCAGAGGGAGCCAAGTCTGGAGAATACGCCGCATGCTATAAAAAATCCCAGCCAGAGACGTTAAGTTCCTGGGTCGATTTTGCTGTATATGGGCGAGCGTTGTCATGCAACAATATCACCTTCCGCCTTTTTTGACCCTTAAATTGTCTTTTTTCCTCCAGAGCATCACATAATTTGATCAATTGCACAGTTAACCAGGTTCAAGAAGTTCGTAGTAATTGACTACTTTCCAATCGCACCAGACACACAATAACACTTTCTTGGCATGAATATTCATTTTTGCAACTGCGATGCCTGGATCAACTCATTGTTTTCCGCGTTTAGGATTATCGTACAAAATCCACTACCGAGAAAAGAAATTCATGACATCTGCATGAACACATATGCATCTGCACCCTTCAGCTTTTGTTTTATTCGGTCTGTTTACGATGAACCCATTTTCTTTTCTTCTGTATTTTTCCCATTGCGATGGCATGCTTCTTGAGTTGTGAGTATTCGTCTTCAAATTAATTTTACTACACCTGGATGTGGATCGTCCTCAATCCATATTTTTTAATCCCAATTTCATTATCTTGGATACGTTAACAAAGGAAGCTGCTTGGGGAAATCGGTCGTGCTATAGGTTCAGCCATCCTTTAGTATCAATATACAGCCGGATTCATTTGGAGCTACCCAGGAAGCATCTCGACTCTTTTCGATTGTGCTAGGTCTAAATTTCGGGAAACAAAATGTACAGGGTCCTGCTTCGGGACCTGGGTTCAACTTTCTTTCTTGCGTCGGGACCGGGGTTCCAAAATTGCCTTAAGGATATTTTGAGTGGGTGACGGTCTCTTTATCGTAAACAATTTATCGTGTTTCAATTTAACGTGAATATTTAACCGTAGAACAGTTTATCGTAGACACAATTTACCGTGGACACAATTTATCGTGGGACAATTTATCGTAGAAAAGTTTATCGTGGACAATTTATCGTAGAACAGATTTATGCGTGTTCTTAACCGATTATGATGGGATTGGGTATGTTGGATGGAAATGGGATTATTGAATGGTTTTTGGAAGAAGTTCTGGAATATGGCCATGTGGGACGGAACTCAGTAGTTTCTTAACCGATTATAATGGGATTGGGTATGTTGGATGGAAATGGGATTATTGAATGGTTTTTGGAAGAAGTTCTGGAATATGGCCATGTGGGACGGAACTCGGTAGTTTCTTAACCGATTATGATGGGATTATGTATATTGTATGGAAATAGGATTATTGAATGATTTTTGGAAGAAGTTCTGGAATATGGCCATGTGGGACGGAACTCAGTAGTTTCTTAACCGATTATAATGGGATTGGGTATGTTGGATGGAAATGGGATTATTGAATGATTTTTGGAAGAAGTTCTGGACTACAGCCATGTGGGACAGAACTCGGTAGTTTCTTAACCGATTATGATGGGATTTGGTATGTTGGATGGAAATGGGACTGTTGAATGGTTTTTTCAAGAAGTTCTGGAATATGGCCATGTGGGACGGAACTTGGTAGTTTCTTAACCGATTATGATGGGATAGGGTATGTTGTATGGAAATGGGATTATTGAATGATTTTTGGAAGTAGTTCTGGAATATGGCCATGTAGGACGGAACTCGGTAATTTCTTAATCGATTATGATGGGATTGGGTATGTTGGATGGAAATGGGATTATTGAATGATTTTTGGAAGAAGTTCTGGAATATGGCCATGTGGGACGGAACTCAGTAGTTTCTTAACCGATTATGATGGGATTGGGTATGTTGGATGGAAATGGGATTATTGATTGAATTTTGGAAGCAGAAACACTATGCAAATACGGTGTTTAGTAAGTGATTATCAGTGACGATAATCAGTAATTGTGATGCTATTATACGATGTTATTTTCAATTAACATTTTTCCTGTATCGTTTAAATATCTAATTTGTAATAAAACACTTGTTCAAAGAGCTTTCGGATGCTTTCCGTGCGATATAAGTTGAGTAGAGAGAGTAGTAGTAGGTTGCATTTCGTTTGTTTCAGTTTAAGATATTCATATTCTTTTTTCACTTATTCTTCAGTATTCTATTCAATCAACTAATAAACTTTTTATTCGTTATTAAATTTTCGTACTTTATTGAAAATGAGAATGTTTGACGTCAATCGCATTGCATTGTGCAAATTCTGTATTTTTTGTAAAATTATAAATTTCAATAAAATATGGGCGCACAGTGAGAGTGAGTAAAAGCGATGCAGGAGGAATTTTGCTTATGGCCTTTGACACTACATGTCAGGGCGAGTTATGGGCGCCACAAATCCAATACCACATAAACGTATTGTTTCTAGGCTAAAGATGACGGTAGTGGGCGTTTGACTTATAGCAAGGAACTTGCTATGTACACATATATCACTATATTCCGTAATGTACACACGTGTCAACCCAATAAGTGGATTGAGCGGCAAGCCAACTATCTGCTCTAAGAAAAAAGCCTTTTAAGACTTGAGATCTCCAGAATCTTTCCAAGCAAGCTTAAATTCGCACTCTGGACGTAGTTATACTACAAGAGCTTAGATTGTCTGGGAGTTTGATAAGTAACTCCACCGATTGTTGCCCATTTTACTAGAAAATTTAATAGAAAAAATTAAAAATAGAATTTAACGTTTTCGCCTAAAAGCGAGTACAATAATTTATCATTAACTATCGTCCGTTTCAGGTGCCCACTTTTCCAGAATTTGTTATAAAAATCATTAAAAAATCTCAATTCCACGGAACGGCCGAGTTTCGTCCCACATGGCCATATTCCAGAACTTCTTTCAAAAATCATTCAATAATCCCATTTCCATCCAACATACCCAATCCCATCATAACCGGTTAAGAAACTACCGAGTTCCGTCCCACATGGCCATATTCCAGAACTTCTTCCAAAAATCATTCAATAATCCCATTTCCATCCAACATACCCAATCCCATCATAATCGGTTGAGAAACTACCGAGTTCCGTCCCACATGGCCATATTCCAGAACTTCTTCCAAAAATCATTCAATAATCCCATTTCCATCCAACATACTCAATCCCATCATAATCGGTTAAGAAACTACCGGAATCCGTCCCACATGGCCATATTCCAGAACTTCTTCCAAAAATCATTCAATAATCCCATTTCCATACAACATATTTAGTCCCATCATAATTTATTAAGAAATTACCAAGTTCCGTCCCACATGGCCATATTCCAGAACTTCTTCCAAAAATCACTCAATAATCTCATTTCCATCCAACATGCCCAATCCCATCATAATCGGTTAAGAAACTACCGTGTTCCGTCCCACATGGCTATATTCCAGAACTTCTTCCAAAAATCATTCAATAATCCCATTTCCATCCAACATACCCAATCCCATCATAATCGGTTAAGAAACTACCGAGTTCCGTCCTAGATGGCCAAATTCCAGAACTTCTTACAAAACTCATTTAAGAAGCCCTCTAATTTTTATATACGCCACGCGAAAATCTGTTCTTCGATCAATTGTGTCCACGATAAACTGTTCTACGATAAATTGTCAACAATAAACTGTTCTACGATAAATTGTTCCACGATAAATTGATTCCACGATAAATTGCTCACGATAAATTGTTCACGATAAATTGACAGTAAATCGTTTTGAGTGCCAAAAGTGTTCGTATTTAGAAAAAAAAAATTAAAAACGGAACCTGGACCTCAACGGAGGACCCTCTAAACAAAATATCTTTAATCTGAGACCCAATCCAACCGATTCCTGGCACTCAAAACATCCTTAAGGCAATTTTTATTCAAAACGTTTGAACTTAAAAAAGAAAGTGGAACCCGTATCCCGGGTTGGATTGTGTCTCGGATTAAGAAAATTTTGTTTAGAGGGTCGTGCGTTGGAGCCCAGGTTTCATTTTTAATTTTTTTCTTGAACACTTGGTAAAAAATATTGAAAGTAGGTTTTAAATACCAGGAATCGATTGTCCTAGGTCTAAATTTCGGGAAACAAAATGTACAGGGTCCTCCGTCGGGACCCGGGTTCCACTTTCTTTTTTAAGTTCAAACGTTTTCGATAATAATTGCCTTAAGGATGTTTTTAGTGGCAGGAATCAGTTGGATTGGGTCTCGGATTAAGGAAATTTTGTTTACAGGGTCCTTCGTTGGGGCCCAGGTTCCGTTTTTAAATTTTTTCTAAGTCTAAACTTTTTCGATAAAAATTGTTGAAAGGTGGTTTATAAGTACCAGGAATCGATTATGCTCAGACGATGGAATTGCTGAGAGGGTTTTCGTGGACCACTAATCGATTGCGTTTAGTCTCAATTTCGGGTAAACTTGTTTATAAGGTCCACCGTCTTGGTCTATTTTCTGTTTTAAATTACATCATCTTCGAACGGTTTTAATATAATTTGCTAGAAAAATGAGGTTTCGAGTACCAGGAAACAATTGCATTGGGTCTCAGTTTCGGGAAAACCAATCTACAGGGTGTTCCGTTGGAACCCTTGTTTCATTTAAATTTTCTTTTATATGTTGAATGCACACTTTCGAGCACCAAAAATAAATTGCATTGGGCCTCAATTTCAAAAATCGCTTTTAACTTTAATATCAGCACCAACTGCAAGCCGTTCAATCTATACTCGTAAATCACACGGAAAGTGTTACTGACATGAGATATTTCCGTAAAAAATCATAGAATTTCTTTGTATGTTGGTCAGATGCTAGAGGACACTCCAACGTACCATTTATCGTTTTTGTGTGTTTGAAAGATTACGTCTTCGGATTTAGCTTAACATCTTGTAGAAAGTTCTTATTCGTTCAATATCAATAAATAAATTGGTTCAATTCAAAATCAACCATTTGCAAAACAAATTCAATGCTCCCAATTCTTAACCGATTGTGATGGCATTGGGTATGTTGGATGGAACTAGGATTCTCATTTCTTAACTAATATTGATGAGATTTTGTATGTTGGTTGAAAATGGGATTCTAAATGATTTATGGAACATTTTGGAATTTGACCACCTGGGACGAAACTGGGTAATTTAAATTAGGATGAAGCTCGGTAATAAGGAGGCGTATTTCTTGAAGCTCGTAAAGTTAGCATATTTCTGGTAAGGTTGGATCCCTTAACATCTATCACTTTACGTCATACTCATGTAATTGGCCAACTACCGACTCCCACAAAAAATCGCGTTATGAATCCTACACAAAGGGCTCATATAAATTTATAGTCTTCTTATTAACAACGACCTCGCAAACTGTTCACGGGAACATGAAATATGGCGTTTTCTAAGGCCTTGAGAACCCCAACACCTTTCGAACTAAGCGGAAATTTACACTTTTGAGGTACTTGCAATACAAGAGCATAAATAGTCTGGGAGTTAATTCCATAAAACAACCAATATAGTCCAGTAAATGTAGAAGGAAAAAGGCCAACCTATAAGTTATTAGTTGCAATTGTCATCTTCTGGTGATAAGTGGCATTTGGTAACAAAGAAAACATTCTGTTGTAGGGGGAGAAAATGGCCCCAAAAGACCAGAAAAATCGGTTTTCGGCGAATATCTCCCAAAATATGGCAGTTAGAGATTTTTTCAGATAAGAATTGAAATAATTTTCTACAAAAATGGTCTTGATGGTTTTCTTCGCAACAGTAATATTTTTTGCAAAAAGTCGGGTTGAAAATCCAAAATTTTGAGACTCCTGAAATATGCTAGTTTTTTTTACAAAATTTCAGATGAGGAGTGTTGCAAATACATACATTATTTTCAATGTTTTGGACTGTGGAAACCAATTGTAGATGGCGCCACTACAATCCATCCACTGGCAAAATCCGCGGGGCCATAAATGGGCAACGCCGTAAACCATGTGTTGGCCCATATGACAAACTATTGTCCAATGAGGTTTTTCCTAACGAAAACTATAATCTCTAAAGAGTGAAGAATATTTACCCATAATACTCAACAACAATTTCTTGCAGATTCTCGGCAAATTTTTGCAAATTTTTTTGGAATCATCCGGATCGAGGTTTTTGGAATAAAGAGTTATAAAGTTTCTTTAAATTTCGAACAAAATTATGATATTCAACTAGTCGTCGATTATTTTCACGATGACTTTGACTTTCGTAAAGTTTCTCCATGTTTTCGAGGTAGTTTCTCATGTCCTGCACGTACAAATGCGCTGACCGTGCGTAGTTGAAATGACCGGCCGCATGGAAATAGGGAAGCATTTGCTCGATACATTTCAATCGATAGTATCAATATTTGTGAGGTAATATTTCATGCATATCTTCTCTGCAGTAGGTGAAAGTTCTATTTCGCCCAATGTCCGTACGCATAAAGCAGCAAAAACAAGTGAATGAGCTCGCATCGCACGGTGATACGCGTATCCGTAGAGCATTAGTAATAATCCTAGAAATTTCATCATTAGCACCCGCATCTTTGACAATTTGAGTTGCTTTCTGGTAGAGTGGCTGGTCGAACGTAACGAAGCAGGTATGAAGACCCAATTCTTGGGATTTTTCTGCAGCATTTGTCAGGGTGGTAAAAATTGTTTCCTTGTTACTTGGCGGATGATTAACAAACGGCAAGCATATAACTTTACTTCGTTGATAAGGCATATTTTCGGCTAGTTTTCCCATAAACCCATTCCACCCTGAAGTCTTCCAAACCTTGGCTCTACCATACATCCACAAGAAATTCGCATTATCAATATTTTCAATACTGAAATGTAGAATACCAAGGACTGCGGCAATTATATTTTTGTACCCGATCTCGTTGCCCCCATCATAAGTTCTCAAGCTTATTTATTTTATTATTGTTAATATCGCGTATTGAGGGTTGCTTGGCCTCGTAACAATCTGCGGGTGTGACAGCTAGAATTCCTCCCATTCCATGAAGGGTATTTTTCCGTCAATTGTATTTGTGTTAAAGTCGCAATTGTCAAAAATGAATTGAGCAAAGGAACCTTTCTTGATTTTTTGGGGGCTTAGCGTACATTATACTATTTGTGCGATAAAAAAAAACTCGGTCAAGCTGTAACCATTATTGCATGACTGATGCTAGTGCATTTTCGTTTTAGAGAAGGGAGATCTTTGTTTTTATCGGTCAAAACAATCTTCTTAACCAAATACTGTAACTTATCTGGGACACTATCATCCACTTCGGCCAGGAGGCAGTCACTTGGAGGATACATGGCCCTATTACGTGGAAATGCCAGCATGTGGCGTCGAAAAATTGCTACCGCTTGGTACAGAATTTTCGTCTCTTCATCCTAGCTGTTAAGTCCATCATGGTTCCACTACCATTCTCAGAACAAAAACCTATCCGTTCCTCGCCGAATTCGTCTTTCAAGCATGCAATCAGGGTTACACGAATCATAGGAGGATCACTTGGGAAGAAAAAATTCGTAGCTATTAGATAGAATACTTCTAATCAGCAGCTCCAAAGTGGTCCCGGAATACTCGGAAATGAATTTTCTTGACCGACTAATGGAAGCGGGAATTGAATAAACAATATTTTGTAGAGCGGCAGTCATTTGCAAATTCAAAAATTGCAGTTTACGAGAAATGTCACTCTTCATTGGCAGCCAAAAATTCCATTTCCAGTCAAGTCCAGGCCAAAAAGGCAGTGTACAATTATTGTCACAATTAATTTCGAGCCAAAAATCCAATTTTCATTCAAGTCCTGGCCAAAATGGGAGCTTAGAATTAATGTCACTAGTAATTTCCAGCCAAATTTACATTTCCTGGCATGGCGGACCCAAATTTTTCATTTCCAAATAATAATCTAGCGGATTGTATGATTGGGGTTGACAGTCTAATTGTGCTCCGGTTTGTTGCTTCAAAAAATGTGCCTAGCAACAAATTGTAGGCAATGGAACGACAAAGTGTGGAGTACACAATATGCAGAATCTTGTTTTTTAGCTTTTAAATGTATTTTTGTCTGTTTTTCCTTTGAATGATCAGTTGACGGTGTGGCTGGCGCCAAATTTGAAAAAACAGCATCTATTTGGTGTTCTCAAATCAAATCCCAGTGTTTGTAGCTGTTTACATGCCATTTTCCGCAGCCGATCTGCTGAGTAAGATAATTGTCACCAAATTGTCGACAGAGTACAGTATCGTACATACTCCACAATTTGTCGACACAGTAACAACAATTTCTAGTATCGTCTGTCCTCCACAATTATCGCACACTTGTCGACGAATCGTCGATAAAGTAACGAGAAATTACACTATTGGACGGACTCCACAAGTTGTCTCACACTTTATACACACTTTACACAGTTTACACACTTTACGCTCCATTGCCTAGAATTTGTCGCTAGCCAAATTTTTCAAGCAAGGAAACGGAGCACAATCACATAAAAATACACTGCACGATATGTCACCAACTTTGCTGGGCAAAAATACACATGACAAGGTAAGAAACACTTGGACGCGATAAAAACACACGACATCTGAATACTCTTCTACAATTCTTGTTCATATAGTACATATGAATCACATATGGTGACGAACCAAGTATTGCTTCTATGTTGAAAGTTTTTTTGGCCCTGAAAAGTTCCGTTTTTTTTAGAATCTTAATGTTTCTTGAAACACTCACCTGAAATTTCAAGCAAATCAGCTAGGCGGTACAGTTTTTTTTAGTTTCCTCAATATATTTCAGAACTCTGCCCATTTGGACCAGAATATGTTCCTGCTTGGGACGTCCAGGCTTTGAATGGACAGGTGGAGGGTTGAAAAACTTTGCGTAACATTTTTTGTGGTATCTTGCTTCGGCACTCACAAGATTCATTGTTGAAATTCTATCCAATAATGTTTTACAGAGTTCATCCTGGATTCGAGTTTTGATTTTTGTCATTTTGTCATTTTTGTCATCTGGCAAGCCACAGAATATACAATTTGCCCTGAAATCAAACCCATCACTCCTGCGCTTTTTCCTCTTGGGGCTGCTCAAATGGTCAAATCTTTTGCTCTCGTCTGCGACAAAATTTTGGCATTGAAAATATCCGTCATTCCATTTGAGAATGTAGCGTCTCCTGCACGCTTTGTGCATTTGCAAAGACGACTGTTTTTCCAAAAATAAATGATGCTCATCCTTCCTTTCCTAGCTAACAATAATCAAATTTTCTAAGCCCCGAGTTACGGTGACGTGATGCCGTTCTGATGCCCAGAAACATCTTCCTTACAGACCGGTGTAGCGGAGTTAACTTCCATTTTTCTATAACAAGCAAAGTAGACCAAGATTTGAGTCAGAATTGTTACTTGTAAACAAATTTTGTTGAATAAAAACAACATAAACAAATGCTCACCTTTTGCTCCAATTTGACAAGATTTGAATCTTCACTTTCTATTTGATGTAAGTTAATTTAAACAAAAAACCTCAATATTTCTTCAATATTCTTGACTTTCATCACTCTTTTTGATGTGTAAACATCTTTGCTCGCTCCTACCAAAGATTTTTGTATTAGAGTAAACTTGTAAATGAAACGAACGGAAATGACGTACCTACTTCGTTTGAAAAAAGCAACAAACTCAATAAAAACATTTTTGTACTATACATGGCACGTTTAGGACTCGGGTTTTTCCCCACGTATCAATGAGATGACTTTATATACATTAATGGTAAGGTGTGAATTCCACCTTTACACTATTCAAGGTTTCAAAACGTCAGAAATAAAAAGCCGGGAGAAAAAGCCACGAAAAGAAAAAGTGCGCCTTTTTCTTGAGCACGCGTTTTCCAAATTTATTGGAAAATGGCCGATTTTGTGAAAAGAAATAATTGCACAGCCGAAAAGTAGACGTTCTCAGCTTTCAAATGATATGTCACAGAAACCAATCCGCTCATGTATGATTTTTAATTGGTCGTTGTTTACAAAATTTCCCCGCGCTCCCAAAAACAGCAAAAAATTGGGATTCAACAAACAAAGTTTTAATCAAAATGGAAGAAAATTAGATTATACAAATTTCATAGATGACAAAGGACCTTCTGAGAACCCATAATCAAGAAAATTTGGAGCAAATTAGTGGAATACAAAAAAAAGTAGGAACAAATTCCTGGTGAGGTCAAAATTGCGCGGGAGCAGAAAGTTTGACCCGTTTTTCTAATATGGCTAAAGAGTCAAAACGTGACTCAAGTCACATGGTATGATAGCGATAGATTTTCTCTTCCACATGAACTTTGAGTCATGAAAAAATATGCATTTTTAACAAAGTTATTGAATAATTTGTCCGCCCGCTCATGTGTAAATACACGGACTGTGCTCTCCAGCATACAACACAGAAATTCAATATTCTAAGTCATAAGGACCATTTTTGTAGAAAATTAACTGATCTTCAATTCTTATCTGAACAAAAAATCTCTGCGTGCCATATTTTGGGAGATATTTGCGGAAAATCTATGTTCCAGGTCTTTGTGGGCCATTTTCTCCCCCTACAACAAAATGTTTTCTTGAAAACTCGGTCTCATTTTTAATGAGGTACCAAATGCCGCTTATCACCAGAAAATGAAAATCGCAACTAATAACTTACAGGTTGACCCTTTCATTTACTGGACTAATAAATATATTCTCTACTACAGCAGTAATCAGAAAACAGGAAAATTAGGATTCGGTTTCTCGCAACGTCCGGCGAGTATAGCAGTTTATAATTTTATAATCCCATATTTATCCAACGTGCCGAGTTCTATCATTATCGGTTAAGTAATAGCCGTGTTCTGTTCTAAGTGGCCATGTTAAAAAACTTCTTTTAGAAATCATTAATGAATTTCATTTCCATTAAACAAATCCAATCCCATCGTAAACGATTAAAAACTGCATGCGTTTCGTTCAAGGTGGCCATATTCCAAAACTTCTTCCAAAAATTATTTTGAATCCTACTTACATCCAACATACCCAATCCCATCATACTCGGTTTAGAATTTTTAGCACTCGATTTTTTTTTGCAAAAAGTTTATTTTGAATTGTAAAAATTTTTCAGGGGTTAAGGCTGTATGATACTCACCTTGTCAAAAACGATGTTTACTAAAAATCAGTTTTTGACCATAAAATATTACCAATTAACCTAATTCTTTCTTTAGTATGAACCTTAGATGTATAATCCAAATAAAATATTTGGTATGTCTTCGGTTAGGTTTCAAAGTTTCTCGTTTTTTTGAAACGCACGAATCAATTTTTTCAATATTTTACTTCTAAACAGCGAAAAAGATTTTCATCAAGGTGTTAAGAAACTTAATATCGAGCTATTAATGCATGATTATCAAGATTAGTCTTGAAGTGACGTAGAAAATCAAAAAATTAGTTTAAAAATGATAAAAATTTCGATTTTTATCGATCGAAAAATTACGTCAAACGATAAGTTTATTTGTTTTTACGCAGCAATGCTGATTATTTTTTGAAAAATTTACTGTCGCTAGATGGCAAATCACGAAATAAAAATTGTGTCCAAGATAAGTGGTTATTAATTTTCCCAATATGCAATGCCGACGGAATTCCATTTACCTTCGCGTTCTAAAACCATACTGCTTCTATGGAAAGAACCATGTGTATCACGCGGAAATTCGTACTCCCCGCCAAAGAAAAGTGTCACAAAAATTCCGGTGTCGGTGTGAATCCGAACTAAAAAGAGAAAAAAACACAGAAACAAAAAGCACGTGTTTGTATATAATTTCCAATTGGAATAAATAATTCTTATTTGAAATAAAACAAAATTTTCCATTTATAATAAAATAAATATTAATTTTTTATCCACATTATTTTTTATTTGTGTACAAAAAAACATAGAAAATTTATTTACATATTTAAATTTCATAAATTGAGTTTTGTATTGCATCCGCCACGTTGTATTGCATCCGCCACGTTGTATTGCATCCGCCAGCATATTGAGATCTTGAAAATAAAAATCATTAAACATTTACTACGTAAATGTATTTCACGACGACGCCATTGTGAGATAGATCTCTATTACCTTTTTAGTCCAAATTTGCACATCGCGATCACTAAATAAGTTAATAATTATTATTATATATTTAAATTTAAAATTATTTACTTTAACAAATCAAAAAATATTATAATGAAACACAACACTTTAAAGTAAAAAAAACTAATTATGTAGTGCAACCGTGCACGTCGACTTGTCAGAAGAAACTGAAAATAAAAGATACAATCGAAACTTATAAAACGAAAATAATATTACCGCGAAATAGAAAGAGAAAAACAATTATTTTTCTCCAAAATCAATATTTTTGTGTATTTGATATTTTGTAGTACGGAATTTTGTACGACATTTGAGCAGTTTTTTCCACACAGTGGAATAATTGCATACTGGGTAACCACTTATCCTGGACACAATTTTAATTTCGTGATTTGCCATCTAGCGACAGTAAATTTTTCAAAAAATAATCAGCATTGCTGCGTAAAAACAAATAAACTTATCGTTTGACGTAGTTTTTCGATCTATAAGAATCGAAATTTTTATCATTTTTAACCTAATTTTTCCATTTTCTACGTCATTTCAAAACTAATCTTGATAATCTTGTATTAACAGCTTGATTTTATGTTTCTTAACACCTTGATGCAAAATTTTTTCGCTGTTTAGAAGTAAAATATTGAAAAAATTGATTTGTGCGTTTCAAAAAATAGATAAACTTTGAAACTTAACCGAAGACAAACTAAAAATTTTATTGAAAAAATCATGGATTAATCGCTCAATTATACGTCTAAGTTCATACTAAAGAAAGAATTAGGTCAATTGGTAATATTTTATGGTCAAAAATTGATTTTTAGTAAACAACGTTTTTGACAAGCTGAGTATCATACAGCCTTAAGTGAAAGTAAAGTGAAAAGTTACCACTACATGGATGAAGCTGGATAATTTCGATGTTAATCACTCGATTTTATGTAGTGTCATTCTTGTCATTCTAGATGATGATTTAAATCCCATTTTGACATATTTTTTTATGATGGCAATTAGTTGTTTTCGTACATCTAGAATGCCATCGTTAATCAAACCTGTTTAGAAGTGACTAAATTCGCTTCAAAACCTTCCCAAAATACACTGACATGAACATAAGCCGATAAATACGTTCAGTCTTATCAAACGATATGACGGAGCAGACACCAATAAATCCTTACATATTTCATAAGTCATTGCCCATTGGTTGTGCCGAAAACCGACATATCCAATTTTAAAATTTCTCACGGTGAAACTAGTAAGAGGCCTGTAGTTTAGGAGGCATTGCTTTTATCAACCACGAAACAAAATGAGAGTAAAATGTGTCGTTAAAAACACAACGAATCTTGCTCAAGCGCAACTGCAAAAATTTCATTACGAAAACCAAAAATATATTTTTAAAATATTGTATTGTAAAGTAGAACAAAGAATAGAGAGTAAAAATCTCAAATTGTAGTTGCCAGTGTGTGTGTGATGCATACATTGAGTGGTGTGAGTGATAAATGGCTAAATTTAAATATTTTATTTATATGATTTTTCGTAGTAACTAATCAATGCCATCTAAACTACAGGCCTCTTGCTAGTCTCATTTTTCGCACATGACGTCAATTTATGTCTAAACCGAAACTGCGCAATAATAATGTGTCGTCATCATTTGGTTGTAAGCGGCCTGTAGTTTAGAAGGCATTAGACTAGTACACCTGAAGGTTTTAAATAAGTATCTGCGTATCAGCAAAACAGCAGTTTTCTAGAAAGAATTTTATTTTAGCAGGTTTTGATTTATTTTTTCTATCATTGGGCCTCGCTACACTTTAATTCTTTCGTCGTGATTCAATGATTTCAAAAAATCGATCGACGTCCACATTTGATTTCTTTGCGCATTTCTTGGTTTATGTATGTGGGCAAAATGCGTAAAGTTATGATTTTTGATTTATTTCGTATAGTAAAAAATATTTATTATTTGCTGCGAAAATTGCTTCTTTGGTTGAAAAAATATATTTTTTGCACTCCAAGCAAACTTTAAACCAAAATTAACCCAAAAACGACAAATAAACAAGATGTCCTTGAAATATAGGTAGTAGTGCGAGAATCAGTTGAATCAAAAAAAAAAATATTGTTGAAAAAGAATCAAAAATTTCCTCGCCAAAAATTTAATTTATGGGTGAAGGGAAAAGAAACGAGGAAAGAATCACGCTGAAAGAATTAAAGTGTGGAACCACGGATTGTTCAACAGCTGATTCTCGCCGTATACGCAACTGTTTTTAGATTATTGTTTTTTGTTGTTTGTTTTAGAGTTTGAGGAATCAATGTAGTCAAAATGAATGAAGAAACAGGGCCTACTGTGGCAGATATCAATTCAGGAGCTATAAAAAAACTAAGCAGAAACGCAAAACTACTTTGGAACGAGAGAATAGGTATTATTGTATTTAATAGTTTTGTATAGTGTAGAGGTTTGGCTTTATTCAATGATTGTTTTATTTTACATGTAATTAATTTTACTGTATTTTGTTGTTTAACACGTTCACACCGGCGCGTACCACCGGTGGTACGCATTTGATTGTGCTATTAGGCATTGTGTTACACCAAATATTTAGATAAAAAAAAAATACAAAAAAAAAAAAATAAAAAATGAAAAAATTACTGGTAAAATTTTACTGTCAATTTGAACAAACAAAATCTAGTTTGGTTTTATTTTTGCGATATGACACCGCAATATGCATTTTTCATATTACCATCTGCTACATATGAGATAGAAAATTGTATATGGGTAAAATCATCACAAAAATTAAAATTTGTGGAACGTTCGTATTCAGAAATACCAAATCATTTTCATATCGAGTTGAATTTTCGTATCGTTAGAAGATTCGTATCGTATTCAGGAATAAGGCGGCTGGATTAGCTCCCGTCCGATAGAGCGAAAAGCTTTAAACGCAACCACCAATGGGCGGGGAGCAAGAGTTACAGCGCCGTCGTGAATGTGTTAAGGTATCGTGATATTGATCGGCTATAAATTTTGAGCGGCCATGTTCACACGATACCAGCAAATTGCAGTGGAAAGCCCTTTGCTTTATTTAAAAAATAGGCAATTTTTTTCAAAAATCGAAATGAAGTTGATCAAGATAAATATTTGACACGCCTGATCGCAGCATACGATCCAGGACGACGTCGCACATAAGGGTTTTAAGTAGTGTTTAATCCCAAAAATGTCTACAGCCTAGAAAATGCACCAAATTGAGTATTGTTTTTTAAATACTCTTTATGAGATTCTTAAAAGATCCCTCATGAGTATTTTGTCTGAAAATTTTTTGTATGCATAGAAATCAGTACATACTCAGATTTTTGTTTAAAAACATCACTTTTTGTTTAAAAACATCATAGACCCAAGAAACGTACTAAATGAGAATAAATCCAAGATTTATAACAAGTGAAAGTGATTTGACTGCTAATTGACAGCTGTCAACTGTTAATATCGAAAATCTAACTCCATATTTGAACGTAGCGACCGCAAAAAACAATGTGAACCAAATTTTAGAAAAAAATATTAAACACAAAAATGTATGCTTTAAAGGGTTAAGAAAAAACGTGATGTTTTTAAACAAATATCTGAGTATGTACTGATTTCTATGCATACAAAAAATGTTCAGACAAAATACTCAATTTGGTGCATTTTTCTAGGCTCTAGACATTTTTGGGACTAAACACTAATTACCTTTGTGAAGTTAGCCCGTAAAATCATCCCGTAAAATGATTATAGTTAAGTATGGGAACACCATTATATATTAAAGAAATTATAATGAAACTATAACTATCACGATATAAAACTATAACGATAGTAAGAAAAATTATTATGAAAAATAATACACGAAATGGCGGCCATTATAAATAAAAACCGATTAACAAATTTTAGCTTGCGCTATATATAGCTATAATGTATAGCTGACATGATGACAAAATAAAAAATTACATAATTTGTATATGAACGAGTGGGTTTGTTTATATAATAAGTTAAATTAAAGTTAATTAAATATAAGTTAATTAAATTTGTAAACAACAACAATGTCACACAAATTTGGTTTATTCTAAAAATTGTCAAAATTCCAGATTAATTAAATAATAATTAATTAATTAATAATTTTATTAAATAAAATAAATTAATTAAATAATAATAAATACACTTACGAATATAATTTACTGTGAACTTCAAAGTACTGAAGTACAGAGATTGGCCTGTTTAAATAATAAGAGGCAAAAAAATTCTATGATTAAGAGTCTCGCTATAGTTGTTTGAATTTAAATGACAAGAGGCAAAAAATTCTTTGATTTAGAGCTCCGCTATAGCCCTCTGAGTTCCTAGTAGATGTCCATTACCACAAACCGGACTATATAGGTTTTGTAGTTCAGGGATTGGCCTGTTTAAATAATAATAGGCAAAAAAAATTCTATGATTGAGAGCCTCGCTATAGTCGTTTGAATTAAAATGACAAGAGGCAAAAAAATTCTTTGATTTAGAGCTCCGCTATAGCCATTTGAATTCGTAGAAGAAGTCCATTACCAAAAACTGGACTATATAGGTTTTGTAGTTCAGGTATTGGCCTGTTTAAATTGTAATAGGCAAAAAAAAATCTATGATTGAGAGCCTCGCTATAGTCGTTTGAATTTAAATGACAAGAGGCAAAAAAATTCTTTGATTTAGAGCTCCGCTATAGTCATTTGAATTCGTAGAAGAAGGCCATTACCAGAAACCGGACTATATAGGTTTTGTAGTTCAGGGATTGGCCTGTTTAAATAATAATAGGCAAAAAAAATTCTATGATTGAGAGCCTCGCTATAGTCGTTTGAATTTAAATGACAAGAGGCAAAAAAAATCTTTGATTTAGAGCTCCGCTATAGTCATTTGAATTCGTAGAAGAAGTCCATTACCAGAAACCGGACTATATAGGTTTTGTAGTTCAGGGATTGGCCTATTTAAATAATAATAGGCAAAAAAAAATCTATGATTGAGAGCCTCGCTATAGTCGTTTGAATTTAAATGACAAGAGGCAAAAAAATTCTTTGATTTAGAGCTCCGCTATAGTCATTTGAATTTGTAGAAGAAGGCCATTACCAGAAACTGGACTATATAGGTTTTGTAGTTCAGGGATTGGCCTGTTTAAATAATAATAGATAAAATTCTATGATTGAGAGCCTCGCTATAGTCGTTTGAATTTAAATAACAAGAGGCAAAAAAAATCTTTGATTTATAGCTCCGCTATAGCCGTCTGAATTCTTAGTAGATGTCCATTACCAGAAACCTAACTATATAGGCTTTGTAGTTCAGGGATTGGCTAGTTTAAATAATAAAAGGCAAAAAAGTCTATGATTAAGAGCTATTTGGCGACAACTATTTGTGATACTCTTGACAGACTAGGGTTTAGCTAAACTAGTTTAGTTAATCTACTATAAAACCAATTAGATTGACACAAAATGAGGCTTAGCAAACCCTGTTTCAATAATAAAATACGGTAGCGCTATGATTGCCGGAATCGGTATTAAACAAATGTCATTGTCATTGCTCAGTTCTGAAGTACTCCGTTATTATACAGAATTGTACAAACAACGATATTACAAGAAAACCATACAACTTGTATGTCTGATTTTTTTGGTTATACATACATTTCTGTTAAATCAAAATTATTTAATTTAAAAAAATTAAATTTTAATTTTAAATTGAACCAATTAGATAATAGCTATCGCGAACTCTACTCGATTGTTTTATAAAAAAAACGCAGCTTTTATTTGTCATGGTATTAATACGCACTTTACGGTAACTGGTATGCACAAATGTGTATGTTGGGCCAAAACACATATAAAAATCAATTTTTGACATGATTCGTTTTCGTTACCCACACAATTGTGATGGCAGGTAGGAAAAGGGATAGATCCTAGCCTGCCTAGTATACACAATTGTGTATGCCAATTTTGATTACGAGAAACGAATGTGTCAAACATAGAATTATGTATAAATTGAAGACCAGTATACAGATTTGTGTATACCGCTTAATTTTGTTTTGGTCAGAAAAATAACACTAACTATAATAATAATAAAATAATTAATATGTTATCAAAAACAAATAATTAATATCTTATATAATTTATGTGTTATCAAATTATTATGCACTTTTTTAAGAATTCCCATTTAACTAAGATCCGTTAAAATACGGAAGACATTGCAACCTGTCATTATTTACGTACACATTTGTGTATGTTGAACTTAAATTGAAGCAAACAAAAATTGAACTTGAAAAGGAGAAGTAGCGGCATCTATCATTGTATTACAGCACTAAATGACATTGTCCTATTTCTAAATTTTAACCTTCATTGTTAGATGGCGCTCCCGCTAAACCCATTCCGCGGTTCCACACTTTAATTCTTTCAGCGTGATTCTTTCTTCGTTTCTTTCCCCTTCACCAACAAACTAGTTTTTTGGCGGGTAAATTTTTGATTCTTTTTCCGTCAATATTTTTTTTTTGATTCAACTGATTCTCGCATTACGACAAAGATAAATATTTCAAGAACACCTTGTTTATTTGTCGTTTTTGGGTTAATTTTAGTTTAATGTATGCTTCAAGTGAAAAAAATATATTTTTTCAACCAAGGAAGCAATTTTCGCAGCAAATAATAAATATTTTTTACTATACGAAATAAATCAAAAAACATAATTTTACGCACTTACATAAAAAAAGAAATATGCAAAGAAATCAAATGTAAACGTCGATTGATTTTTTGAAATCAGAGAATCACGACGAAAGTATTACAGTAGTTATATAATTACAGTAGTTAGGTTTCTGGTAATGGACATCTACTAAGAATTCAGACGGCTATAGCGGAGCTATAAATCAAAGATTTTTTTGCCTCTTGTTATTTAAATTCAAACGACTATAGCGAGGCTCTCAATCATAGAATTTGTTTTGCCTATTATTATTTAAACAGGCCAATCCCTGAACTACAAAACCTATATAGTGCGGTTTCTGGTAATGGACTTCTTCTACGAATTCAAATGACTATAGCGGAGCTCTAAATCAAAGATTTTTTTTGCCTCTTGTCATTTAAATTCAAACGACTATAGCGAGGCTCTCAATCATAGAATTTGTTTGCCTATTATTATTTAAACAGGTCAATCCCTGAACTACAAATCCTATATAGTGTGGTTTCTGGTAATAGACATCAACTAGGAACTCAGACGGCTATAGCGGAGCTCTAAATCAAAGAATTTTTTGTATCTTGTCATTTAAATTCAAACGACTATAGCAAGGCTCTCAATCATAGAATTTTTTTTGCCTATTATTATTTAAACAGGCCAATCCCTGAACTACAAAACCTATATAGTGTGGTTTCTGGTAATAGACATCAACTAGGAACTCAGAGGGCTATAGCGGAGCTCTAAATCAAAGAATTGTTTGCCTCTTGTCATTTAAATTCAAACGACTATAGCGAGGCTCTCAATCATAGAATTTTTTTTGCCTATTATTATTTAAACAGGCCAATCCCTGAACTACAAAACCTATATAGTCCGGTTTCTGGTAATGGACTTTTTCTACGAATTCAAATGACTATAGCGGAGCTCTAAATCAAAGATTTTTTTGCCTTATGTTATTTAAATTCAAACGACTCTAAATCATAGAATTTTTTGCCACTTATATTATTATTTTGGTTTGTTTTTTGTTTTCCTACTCCTGTATTTAATTTTCCTATATTATTAACTTTATATATCATTTCATGTTTTTTTGATATTATACACGTTTTTTGTTTTCAAAAATTAATTATTTTTTTGTTAGAAAATTTATTGTGACATAATCTTTTCCGGGTTGACATCAGTTTTTAAAACAAATTGTTTATAAATTTTTATGAATTGATACAGTAAAAAACTGTCATGACATTTTTTTTCCGGGATGACATTCAAAAATATCGTGATATAAATATTTTTTCGGGATGACATTGAAAAATGTCGTGATATTTGTATGTTAGTGTTGCCATCGCATTTTTCCGGGATCGTTTACGGGCTAACTTCACAGACATACACTAATTAAAATCCTTATGTGCGTCATCAGATGTAAGGTGGGTCAAATCAAACGCAGGAATCGCCTTATGAGTACGGCATACTTTCTTAGTGACCAAGGAAATAAAAAGAGAAAATTGATTTTTTTTTTTTTAAATTGAAATAACATATAAAATCTTTCCCTAATTCCCTATTCCCAGGGAATTACCAGAATAGTGCCACAGGTGACCAGGTAATTTTTCGCCACAACTAATGCTTGTTTTCGTTAGCTTTTGCATCAACATTTTCGCGGTTATAGTATCGCTTTAGTTTAGTATCGCTAAATTGGCTTTATTTGACAGATAATTTTATGGTATTAACCCTAAAGCTCTTAACATAATTTTATAATATATCTTCTTAGCAAGAGCCTTTAAGTCTCTGACATGGAACTGTTTGTATATTTTTAATTTGATTGAAAATAAACGTTTAGTTATTTTAAAAAAATAATTCATTTATTAAAAAACATAACTTAAACTAAAAAAATAACAGTTAATAAAAAATAGAGACTCACAGGCTCTTGTTAAGAGCTTTAGGGTTAAATGGGGTAGATACTCGATCGGCTAGCAAGCAAGCAATTTGCTAACGAAAATCCTGGCTACTCAATCAATTGTACCAAGAAATTTTGAATTTCAAATTTAATTTTTTATAAAAATTTTGTTTAATTTTGCAAACAACACAATAATTTGCTGTCCATTTCTCGAAGTCGCAAAATTTACTGTGCAATCGCACGAAAAACAAAAAAATTTTGAAATACAAAATTTGAAAATCAAATTTCCTTGGTAAAATTGATTGAGTAGCCAGGATTTTGGTTAGTAAATTGTTTGCTTGCTAGCCGATCGAGTATCTACCCCAATATTTGAGTATGACTTCGGACATGTGGCCGCCTCTGCTGGCGCGTACATGGCATAATCTGAAGGTTCAATTTTTACACACTTCGCAATAAATTAGGCTGTTTTCGGCAATAATGCGTCGGTTGTTGGCTTTCAAATGCTCAATTGTTTCTGGTTTATCGGCGTAGACACGCGATGTTACATATCCCTAGGTTCCATTTCGTGAAATTAATCGTTTGTCGAATTTTTCTTTCAGTAAATTAATTATATCCCGCGGAACATTCCTGTCTTCCAACTGAGGCACGAAAAAGTTAGTAATCATGTCTCTGTACCGCTCACCGTTGACTGTATCGTTCTGAGCTTCTGACCATCATCATTTTTGAATACATAAGGACAACAATAGGTGTTTTTTTTCTGGATGTAATGGTGTTTCGACAATGGCTTTTGGATTATCATCGCCCCAAATGCGGTAATTCTGTTTATTGCCATTTAACCAAAAGTGCCTGTTGGTGGTGTTGTCTCCATATTCGTATTCTTTTCCTTAAATTACATAATTTACTTATTAAAAAATTTAATATTTTACTTGACATTTCTAAAAAGAGAATAGTTTACTTCATATCAGAGTATCTACCTTTTAATCAAACTTTGTACTAAATTTTTATGGCAAAACTTAGTTGATTCAAAGTTAGATATCTCTGCACGACTACAACAAAAATTTGTGTAAAACTGACAGAAAAAATAAAACAAAGGTTTCTCAAAAAATTATCATCAGCGGGTGAAGACGTACTGGTGTTTTTACAATTTGGATTTTTACAATTATTTCTCATCAAGTGTCCTTCATCACTGAACAAAATTTTCAAATGAAATTGAGGATCAACAGCAATGTTTCCTTCGGCCCATTCACCAAATTAACAAGCGCGAACGATGATCGTGTGCCTTCAATTCCTGTACAAGTTACATCTTATAAATAAGTAAACCAAGCTTTACGCAAAATTTTCCATAAAGTGGATAGAAACAAGTTCAATTGTTGAGCATTATCAATGTGTGCACTGTCCGATATCTTACGGGATGCGTATTATCGTTTAGAGTAAACGTATTGCGAAAACAATCCATAGTTTCTCGAATTGATCGCTCTGTGGCACTATTTTGGTAATTCCCCGGGAATAGGGAACTGGGGAATAAATTTATATGTAATTTGTTTTCAAATATTTTTTTCCGGCTTACTGAGGAGAAAAGTTTGCTGGAAACATATATATAAATTGAGAATATTTTCTCCATATCTAGTAGTGCTGTGTTTCTTATTTCCGATTTAATCGATCTGATCGATCTGAGTACAAAAAAGTTGTTTCTTATTTCAGCTCAGATCGATCTGATCAATTTTGTTGCTGTTTCTTATTTTTCCTCAGATTGATTAGATCGAAGTTTTTTGATTTGCAATAATATTCTGATTTTTCAGATTAGTTTTAATTTAGCTGGCTTCACGTAATTCAAATTCAAATCTATATTGCCATTCTTATAATAAATTTCTTACCCCCGGGGAATTACCAGAATAGTGCCACTGATGGACGATTATGAGCACCGTAAATGCACGTAAATTGCAAAAGTTCGTCCGGGATGAGTCTATTCATGATGAATTGACAAACAAAACAACCGAGAACTGTCAAATCGGAGGTCACGGAAAACAGTGTTGCCAATTTAAAATTCTCCGCCTCTAAAATAACATCCTTTAGTATGGGATAGTATGGGTCAGCGGAATGCGATTCTTTCTTCTATTCTTCTATTGATAGAACAGTGTTGTAATTTCAAAAGATTTACCAGAGATAAGGCAATCTCGGAAATTATTTCGAAAATGTCATCGCCTCTCTTTAAATTGAAACGTTAAAGTTAATTATAATGATTAGCTTAAAAAACCGCTGTGCTTAATTTATAAATATTACTTGATATAACCATCCGGGTTTTCTGTCAAATTAATTAATATTTAACACCATGGTAATTGTCGCAGTACATAAAAAAATGTACGCGCGAATTTCAAAGACACAAAACTTTAACCCTCATGAATTTTGTATTACAGCAAAAAAATACAAATTTTTTTACTGCTCCCTCGTCCGTTTTCTCATCTTATCATCTTAATCATTTACAAACCATCATCTTAAATATTTCCAAAAAACAAAAAATATTTATGATAGAATTAATTAATTATTAAAACTTTTTTTTTTGTTCTGTGCTTTTAAATCTCTGCGAGTATTAGGAAGGAAAATCAAATTTAAGTGAGATGGACGACTGGTTTGTGTGGTATCTGGTGGTGAATTATAATACGCGAATATACCAAAAATAAAAAGAAATGGGTTAATGCATTATAAAATATTAAGACAATTTTTAATCCATTTCCGCTTCAATTTATTTAAAATATATATTCTTAATCTTAAAATAAATTAAGTTAAAACAGGAAGCCGCACAAACTTCCGGAGTTTTATTTTTAAATCGCCACTCTTATTTCATTTCTTCGTACCGAGTTTCGTTATCAGTAATCAGTATAAAAGTGAAATAAAATAAAAATAAATTATTTCTTGTGTTGATAAACGAAATTTACATTTTTTTCCCTAATTTCCGTTTTTTTTTTTTATGTATTTTTGCATTTTGAATTTTAGCAGAAGTACAAATATTATCAACAATATGCATTTACACACAAATCAATTTGTTTGCGGTTACGGTAAAATCCACTAGGAGGGGGTCACCTAGGCTCGCAAAAACAAAAAATTTAATTTTTCCTGTATACGACGAGATGCCATCTGATTGGTTCCGGATTAGTTTTATTCCCAAAAGTCATTTATTATTTTCACTGACGTCATACACGCAAGCAACCCGAACACAATTTTTTTTTTGTTTTTGCTTTCGTTATTTTTTCGATTGACCAATTAAATTAAGTTTCATTTTTTTTGTGGTAGAGGTTGTTGTTTCTATTCTCTTATCATTCATAAAATAAATCTTATTTTTATCTTTATTTTTTTTGTGCTGTACTTAAGACAAAAACACAAAAAAAAAGATTTACAAGGAAAAGCCAAAAAATCTAATTTTGGTATTTTCATCTCTCTTAAAAATTAAAATGATTTTATTTTTTGCTCGCCCTCCCAAAATTCAAACCTACACACTTCGTCGACAGAAAGAAAATACAGTCTCAAGTTCCAAAAACAAAAAATAAAGTTTTCTTATAAATTTCTGTGCTCTTATCTTGATCGAAAATTTGTTAATTTTTTGTTGTTGTTGTGTTTTTTATATCTTGCAAATGACAAATTAGTTTTAACAAGACTGGAATATTGTGTATATAAATGAATATAATATAGTACAACAAATATTTTGAGTGATTTTTAATTTTCCGAAATTAAATTAATGATGTAAAGCTAGTTGCATACATGCAGGCGAATTACAATGTTTGCCCCCTCTATCAAATTACGTGCGATACATAATTAATTTTTGAAATCACGATATTCTTCTTATTCTTCTTCGTGTCGTATTCAATGTTGCTCGCTCTCTCAAGACATTTAAAATTACTTTACTTTATTTATATACAATTTATTTATTTAATAAGAAGACTTTTTTTTCGAAAATCCAACGATTTTCTATCCATTTATTTACTATGCCAAGACGTTTACAACAGCAACCATCTCTCTTAATGAAATTGATGGTTTAAAAAAAACGAGAAATTGAAAAATAATTAAAAATAAGTAACGTGAAAAGGTAAAAGACGACGGTAGTTTTGTACTGGATGTAGTGGAGCCGAGTAAAATGGGATAAATCTTGTGGTTTTAATTTAATTTCATTTTGTTTTGTTTTGCAATTCGTATTGTTTCCTCAGACATGAAAATGAAGCAGAAGAAAAACTATTAAATAGGATGAGAGAGATTATAGATGAGTTTTTTAACTGTACTAAATGAAATCGACTAGATATGTAAGAAAGTAAATTAAAAAGTGTTGCCTGTGGTGAAATATTTATTATTTTCTTACATCGACGACTCCCTTATTTGTTGTCTTGAATTTCCTCAATTTAAATTTATATGTCACACAATTTCCATTTTACTTTTAATTTAATTAATTTTTACGTTGCTATTTTAAAACATAAAATAAAATTTATATATATAAATACGAGTAAATAAATAAATCGAGAAAAATTAATTTATTTTAATAAAATAAAGTTAATTGTTAGGAAAAAAAAATCTGTGGGGGTGAATATTTTTTTGTTCGCATATGGGTTTTATTTAGGAATGGTTATGCCAAATTTTAAATATTTATCGTAGGGTGCTTTATAATTAGTTTGCCTACAGGTATGCAATTTTCAGATTCGATATAGGGTTTATAATCGGATCGTGTAAAATTGAATCTTCTAGTAATTTAATTTGGGAAATATGTCGATTATTATGACGATATATAAAATGTGAGGGCTTCATACTTTTATCAAAGAAGATAAACATTATTGCCACTCAAATATAACAACAATAATTTACTTATAAATTCTTAAACAAAATTATTACAAAATTATTTTCACCCGCTCCATAAACCAATATTTGTTTCCTTCACTGTATACTTTAAAGTATTATCACTTTTAAAGTATTGCATACCGAATTCCCACTATTGTCTACTGTATCGTGCTTTAATTTATTTAACTTGGTTTGTTCACCGCCACAAATCAAGTTTGGTAGCACGACAATTCATCGAAAACGACAATTCAGTTAAAAACGATATTTCACCGACAAGAGTAAACCGTTCGTGCGCCAAGAGTACTAGTTTGTCTAAAACTCGTTTTTAAAGTTGGTTTGTTTGATGGAAATTGGATTCTTAAATAATTGTCTCCATAAGTTCTCGAATATACACAGACTAGTTTGAGTAGTCCTTTTTGAATCTATTTTCAGCCATGAAACTTTAAAAGGTCAATTTTTGAAATAAATAAAAAATTTCATATGCGGTATATTCAAACGAGCTTTCCCGGACTCCCCACATAAAAATTGACCTGAATTTTTTTTTCCAGGTGTGACACTTTAAACAGTAAATTTTTAGAAATTTTTAAATTTTGTGTGTGCGATATATTCAACCGAGATTTCCCGGATTCTCTTGGACTTCGTAAATTTTTAGAAATTTTCAAATTTTGTGTGTGCGATATATTTAATCGAGTTTTCCCAAACTCTCTTGGACTTCGTAAATTTTAAGAAATTTTCAAATTTTGTTTGTGCGATATATTTAATAGAGTTTTCCCGGACTCTCTTGGACTCCTTAAATTTTTAGAAATTTTTAACTAGACGGATTAGAAGTTTTCAAATTTTGTGTGTGCGATATATTCAATCGAGATTTCCCGGACTCTCTTGGACCCCGTAAATTTATAGAAATTTTCAAATTTTGTGTGTGCGATATATTCAATCGAGATTTCCCGGACTCTCTTGGACTCCATAAATTTTTAGAAACTTTGAAATTTTGTGTGTGCGATATATTTAATCGAGTTTTCCCGGACTCTCTTGGACTCCGTAAATTTTTAGAAATTTTTAACTAGACGGACTAGAAGTTTTCAAATTTTGTGTGTGCGATATATTCAATCAAGATTTCCCTGTCTCTCTTTCTCTCCCCCTCCCTTTATCTCCATTTAGGAGCATAGGGCGTCTACTAGACTGGACCATCGAACTCTATTTGGGGCTATTCTCTTTAGTTCCCCCCATGTCTTCTCGAGATGTTTTGCTTCAGTTAGCACCGTTCTTTTCCAGGTCACTGCTGGCCTTCCAACTTTCCTCTTTCCTTGCGAATTCCATTCTAATTACATCCTGGTTATATCATTTGGTGGCTTTCTCAGCGTGTGTCCTATCCATCTCCATTTTTGCTTCCTAATTTCCTTCTCAATGTCTACTTGGTTTGTTTGTCGCAGTAATTCTTCATTTGTGATCTTGTTCGGCCAGTAGCATTTGATCAATCGCCTGAGGCATTTATTCACAAACACTTGGAGCCTTCTTGTTATTTTCTGGGTATGTTTCCACGTTTCACAGCATACAACAGTACTGATTTTACACAGGCATTGAACAATCGTATCTTGGTGTTTATTGACAGGACGGATGCATTCCAGATCTTATGGAGCATGTTAAACGTGTTTCTCGTCTTGTTGATGCGTTGATTAATGTCCTGTTCCGTTCCACCTGTTCTTGATACAGTACAGCCAAGGTATACGAATTTTTCGACATCTTCTATTATATCTTGGTTGATGCGAAGTGGTGTACTATTGCTTGTGTTCAGTCTCAGGGCCTTTGTCTTTCTTGAGCCCGACATCTTGTGCTATTTCTGATAACTTCTGCGATATATTCAATCGAGATTTCCCGGACTCTCTTGGACCCCGTAAATTTTTAGAAATTTTCAAATTTTGTGTGTGCGATACATTTAATCGAGTTTTCCCGGACACTCTTGGACTCCGTAACTTTTTAGCAATTTTTAACTAGACGGACTAGAAGTTTTCAAATTTTGTCTGTGCGATATATTCAATCGATATTTCTCGGACTCTCTTGGACTCCGTAAATTTTTAGAAATTATTAAATTTTTTGTGTGCGACATATTCAATCGAGATTTCCCGGACTCTCTTGGACTCCGTAAATTTAAAAAAAAAATTAACTAGACAGACTAGAAATTTTCAAATTTTGTGTGTGAGATTTATTCAATCGAGATTTCCCGAAATCTCTTGGATCCCGTAAATTTTTAGAAATTTTCAAATCGAGTTTTCCCGGACTCTCTTGGTCTTCATAAATTTTTAGAAGTTTTTAAATTTTGGGGTTTCCCGGACTCCCCACATGAAAATTGATCTGTAATTTTTTCCAGGTGTGAACATTGTTAAAACATTTCATTTGAGTCTATTTCCAGCCATGACACTTTAAACGGTCAATTTTTAGAAATTTTCAAATTTTGTGTGTGCGATATATTCAATCGAGATTTCCCGGATTCTCTTGGACCCCGTACATTTTTAGAAATTTTTAAATTTCATTTTTCAATTGAGGTTTCCCGAACTCCCCACATGAAAAAGGATCTATAATATTTTCTAGGTGTGAACATTGCTAAACTGTTAAGACATTTTATTTTAATTTATTTTGGGCCGTACCACTTTAAATGGTAAAGTTTTAAAAAATTTCAAATTTTGTGTGTGCGATATATTCAATCGAGTTTTCCCGGACTTCCCACAAGAAAATTGACCCGAATTTTTTTCCAGGTGTGAACATTGTTTAAACATTTCATTTGAATTTATTTCCAGCAATGACACTTTAAACGGTCAATTTTTAGAAGTTTTCCAATTTTGTGTGTGCGATATATTCAATCGAGATTTACCGGACTCTCTTGGACTCCGTAAATTTTTTGAAATTTTTAAATTTTGGGGTTTCCCTGACTCCTCACATGAAAATTGATCTGTAATTTTTTCCAGGTCTGAACATTGTCAGACATTATTTCATTTGAATCCATTTCCAACCATGACAATTTAAACGGTCAATTTTTAGAAATTTTCAAATTTTGTGCGTGCGATATATTCAATCGTGTTTTGCGTGTGCGATATATGTGCGGTCATTTGCAAAATAAAACAAACAGCACTGGTGTCGAAATTGATATTCGTTTCGCCGTATGAAGAAATTATCTTAATAGTTGTCTCTGATTATATTCGTAGCGCCAAGCGGTATCATTTGAAAATACAAATTTTTTATCTGGACATTCATCAAGAAATGCTTGAATTTTGGTGCAGTTCTAGTAACCAATTAAGCTATGGTTCTGGTGGAGAAGTAAATGCTGGCAATTTGGCTTATCCATTACACAGTAAATTCTAGGTGTTTCAGTGCTGAATTTTAGTGCGTTGCAATGTAGGCATATTTTTCACCTTTATACCAATTATCACGGATCTATGCAAACTATAATCGATTGTGCTCGAACGCAGCTCGGTGTAGATTTCCAGTAAATTGCGTTTGTCTGCGTGTTCGTTCATTCAAATTTTGTTCGAATGAATTTCATCTGATCAATCTCAAACGGTCCGATTGCGTCTCGTTCTCGAAGGCGATTAAAATTTTTCAATCTAATCACGAAATTTGTTTTACACTTTTTCAGTTGTTTCCGAAAACTTATTTGGAAAAATCCACGTTTTCTGATATTTATAGTCCCTTTAAAGAATTCTAAAATATTTATCTTAAAGTTACTCGTAAACAACACACTTGTTTCTGCTCACGGAAATATTAAACTGATTTGACATTTTAAAATTAAATTGCACTATAGAAAACCATGGCCTACTAAATTGAAAATGGATTATTTTTTGAAAGTGGGAGCAAAGTGCAAAGTACATTTCGTAAATTTCGAACAGTGCCGCCAATCGTCAATAAATTAAACTATGCAAATAACCTTCTACACACCATAATTAACACACACAAAATTTCATCATAATCCACCGACCAGTTCACGCGTCTATAAAGGACAAACGAACAAGGTTTCATTTTTATATTACTGATAACATTGCGCCGATATCAAAATGTAGATAATTTCACAACATGAATAGAGCTTTTATGTTTAAGGCAGTTTAGGTCATCGTGGAAACTCGTTATCCTATAATGCTTACACAATCTGCCTCCCACATTACATGCCCATTCATTATCAAGATCATCATTTAGGCGCGATGACGCGACGCAACCCTTTTAATTATGCGACAGAAATTAAATTTAAATTTTGTTAAATCTTTTAAAAACGTAATTAATTTAATTTAACACAAAAATAAAATAAAACTGTCATCATTATTTTTAATAATAATTTCTAATTTAATCTTTTTTTAATTTCAGGTAAGTTTACCGGATTAAATATAAAATGGTTACCACACCCCTCTGAAACAAAAAAACGAAATATTGATAAAACATTATTAAACCGAACCGAAAAATGTTTGAGGTACATGGGTAAAGGAATCTCAATAAAACAGGGAAAATTATCATCATCATCATCAACGTTGATGATGATCAGCATCGTATCTTAATATATATTTCAATTTGTGTGTAAGTAAAAAATTGTGTTGTTTTCTACATAGAAAAAAAGCTAAAAAAAAGGACATTACAACAGGGATAAAAGGTAAAATTAAATTAAGGAATTAGAAGGTCATCAATTGATGATTTAAATTTATGTAATTTTCATACCCCCGAAAAAAAACCGACGGGGTTACATACCTAAGAAAAAGGATATATGTATATTTAAAGCGAAGACAGAATGATCCGAAAGCTGGGGGGGATGAGTGGTTTTTTATATTATTCATCGGCTTGACAAGGGTTTGATTTGAAGAAAATTTAAGAAATAAAAATGAAATAAAAAGACATTATATATGTATGCTGTATATATGTATGTGTATATAATGTTGTATACATATACACAGAGAGATGGTAGACGATAAAAAGGAACATAAAAAAAGTCGGAAAAACGATGAAAATTGAGAAAAAAGGTTAATTTAATTCAAATATTTAATTTTTTTTATGTTTTATGTATTTTATCTCGTTGTATATTGGTGTTAAACATAATTTTAGTTTTTCAATATTTTTTTTTGCTTTTCTGTATTATATGAAAGGGATTAGTAAGTATTTTTGCTTGGGTATCTTTTTCTTTTTTTGTGAAGTGGATGTGACAGAATGAGGCGATTTGCGTGGGGCGAAATCAATATTTATTAAGAGGTCTTTCAAGTCTAGTTTATTATTGATTTAATTGTTTCGCATCATCCTTGGATTATATTATTCTTCTTATCCTAAATCGTTATTTTTGGTTCCTTCTCCTTCAGCCGCATGAAGAGTAATATTCATAAAGGGTGCTGCAATTTTAACCATAAATTTTTCTGCTTTCATCTTTTAATTTCTTAAGTGGAACTACATTAATTTCTACTACATTCTTAAGTGGAACTACATTTATTTTTTTTATCTACCTCAACAATATCGAATCTTATTAGTGTTATTTGAGTGAAAACTATTTTATCACTAACCTAAGTTTTCCAAATAATTTTATTGTCTAAGCTAAACTCGAATGTCTGGTTGGACGTAAAATAAACGGACAGTTGATCAATCGTGCACTATTTACACATTTTCTGTGAACATTTTTTAGTTTTGAGAGAAAAAATGTTGAGTGAAATTAGTTTGAGTGAAAAAAGTTTTAGTGAAAAAACAATTTAAAAATCTGAAGTAATAGAAAATCTTATCTCGCTCAGTCTTAGCGTAGTGAATTTGGCAAGATCTTTGTTCTTACAAGAAAAATATTTGAGTGAAACTTTCTTAGCCGTTTGTCATGCATCCTAAGCTTATGTTTTAATTCACTACTTAAGAACCGTGTCCAAAATCACTCAAACCAAACATTTCATCAAAAATGTTTGTTAATGATAATCATCCTTAACTGTTTATATTTATTTAATTTTCATGTCATACTACTATCATGTAACACCTAACTGAACGGACTTCTTTAACCAAAACAGTAATTGAATATCTAAGATCTTTCAAGCAATGTTATTGACTTCGATTTAATGCCTGGTATCCATAAAAAGGACAAACAGAACTAACAACACAAGTTACAGATTTTCATTGAAAATGTTTTGAATGAAATTTTTTGGTAAAAATTTATTGAGTGAAATTTTTTGAGTGAAACTTTAAAATGCTTAAATCTTCTCGGGAACATTCGTAAGATATACATATATCAACAAATTTCTAGTTTGTTGGTATTATTCGACCTCGCACTTCTAATTTTGTCCCACTACATTTGAAATTGAGTTAGTTCCAATAAGCACGGCGGTATTCTAACATTACACTTAAATTTCAATTTCAACAAATTTGATTTTGCTGCAAACGGTTGAACAATTGCCAAGTCAATTGCCAATACAAATACTATATGTTTGTGGCCATAATCTACATAAATAGAATGTCTGGTTGAACATTTTTTTGAGTGATAAAGTAATATAAAATCTTATCTCGCTCAGTTTCAGATAAAAATATGTGAGTGAAACTTTCTTAGCCGTTAGTCATACGTATGTTTAAATAAAATTATGTCTATTTGAAAAAATAATCGTGTCCAAAATCACTCAAACTACAAATTTCACAAAAAATGATCATTAATGATAACCATCCTTAACTATTTATATTTATTTAATTTTCTTGTCATACTACTATCATTTAAAACCAACCTCAACAGACTTCTCTAATCAAAACTGTAACTGAATATCTAAGATCTGATTTCGATCTAATGCCCGGTCGGTATTTATAAAAGAGACAAACAATTGGTTGGTCTACATAAAAATGTTATGAGTGAAACTTATTTACTAAAAAAAATGTGAGTGTTTTTTTTTTGAGTGAAACTTTAAAATGCTTAAATCTTCTCGGGAACATTCGTGAGATATACATATATTCACAAATTTCTAGTTTGTAGGTATTATTCGATCTAGCACTTCTAATTATGTCCCATTTCATTTGAAATTGAGTTAGTTCCAATAAGCACGGAGATATTCGAAAATTTCACTTAACACTAAACCTACCATGCCGCGGTCAAATGACCGTTTTAAAAATTTCGTTTAACATTTCTCGCATACAACGTTACTTTATCATCATGTGGCTTATTATCTTTTCCTAAAATATACAAAAAACCTATTTTACAATGTTTACAACTCTTTTTATTGTTTAATTTCCGAAAACAAATTATATTATATCTAGTCTACTTTACTAAAATACAAGTTTTTTAAAGCGGTCATTTGACCGTTCATGGTAGGATTAGGTATACATGAAATGTCGGTAGGTTTAGTGTTAAATTTCAATTTAGAATTTCAATTACAACAGATATAATATTGTTTCAATCGGATCAACATTTGTGAAGTCACATCCGACACGATAAAAAGATCGTTTAAAATAACAAATTTCTTCAGAATTAGTTGAAAATGGACAAATACTATCTGTGGCTATAATCCACATAAATCTAATGTCAGGTTGGACGTACTATGAATGGACAGTTGGTTGATCGTGTACTATTTACACGTCGCTCGTTTGCTGCAACAGTTGTACAACTCAAAATTCTTTTCTAAGATATTCGAATCACACGACCCCAATAGTTTATATTTTCATTATTTTTTATCAAAAAATACTCTCTTATTAGTCTAGCAAATTAAGTAAAATTCCATATGAAAAATAACTCAATTCGCGAAAGAATCTAACATTTTAAGATATTGGAAACTATTCTAAGAAAATTTGCAAAATACATACTTAGATTTACAAAAATTAAAATCCGATTGAGGATGTTGTAACAGAAAAATGTATTTTACTAATCAAAATATATTTTTTATTTACTTTTGAAAAACGGTGTTATTTCAAACAATTTTGAGTGGTATTTTCCATTCGCCCTACTGTAAAAATAAAATATTTGGATTGTGTCACTCTTGCAGTAAATGAGGGACACGTTCTGTAAACATTTTATTAGTTTTGAGTGAAATTTTTTTGAGTGATATTAGTTTGAGTGAAAAATAAATTTAGTAAAAAAATTATTACTAAACTTTTTGATTATCACTTATTATCAGCGGCTCAAGATAATAGAGAAATAAAAATATTTGAGTGAAACTTTTGTCGTAAGCGTACGTTTGAATTCACTATTTAAGAAAGTATCGTGTCCAAAATCACAAACCACAAATTTCACAAAAAATATATTTATATTTATTTAATTTTCTTGTCATACTAATATCATTTCAAACCAACCTCAACGAATTTTTCTAATCAAAACAGTAACTGAATATCTAAGATCGCTCAAGCAATATTATTGACTTCGATCTGATGTTTTTCTGAAATTTGTTTTAGTTAAAAAATTTTGAGTGAAATGTTTTTTGAGTGAAACTTTAAAATACTTAAATCTTTACGAATATTCGGGTGAATGACATGCTTTCTGGTTAAGGCTGCCCACTGTCCACCTTCATTATCACACTTTAGAAAAACTTTAAAAATTGATGCCACCGCCAACAAATGCTCGCAAATTCCTCGAGCAAGGAATATTCAACGAATTTTGCCTGCAAAGGACTGGTAGAGCTGCGCTGAAACTATCGGTTCATCCCAGCTCTACCACCCTTTGATTTCAGCCTGATATTGAGCTTGATAGCACTGTTATTCACGTATTTTGGCATACGAGGTTCTGGTAAAATGACTTTCTGAGATTAGGCATATCGTCGGTTTGGTGCAACAGTGAACACAACTCAAAATTTTTAGTTTTTCAGTAGAGCGATTTGAAAAAATCACTCAAAATTGTGTATAAAAAAATGTGGCGTTTTTTCAAAAGTAAATAAAAATACATTCTTAATATGTAGTAAAATATTTTTTTCTATTCCTATATCTTCAATCGGATCTTAATGTTTATAATTTTTTAATATTTTGCAAATTTTCTTACGATAGTTTCTAATATCTTAAAATGTTAATTTCTTATTTGTTAAAAATTACTACATAAGAGCGTATGTTTTCATAAAAAATAATAAAAATATGAACTATTCGGTATCGTTTGATTCGAATATCTAAGAAATGAGTGAAGTTTGATTTGTGTCACTATTGCACCAAACCGACGATATATCAATTTTTGTGTGTTTAAAAATACTTCTGAATCTGAAATGCGTTGCGTAAGGCCATTTGCGTTCCAGGTAACAATTCTTAAATAGTGTGTCATTATTTTTTTATGAACTTCCTTCTCTAGTTTTACTTGTCGCATCCGTTATTTTTGTACCTTGGTTCAGCGGTGTATTTTCCACTGTTCCTAGTCTCTGTTCTTGTTTTTGCACTAACTCGCCCAATTAAATTAAATTAAATTTTTATTATTTTCCGCCAAATACAAGTGGTGTGTCACCACACCGTAGGTGTTGGCGAGTGAATGTGGTTTAGTTGTTGAGATGCCGATATCTGGCGCTTGCGACATCTATTATCTCGGTATTGGTTAGTAGTTGTTTAGCTAGTCGATTGAAAATGAACGCAAGATTGTCCGACTCAAGATACGAGTGTGTGTTGTATTTGCTAACTCATGTATCATGGTTGTTGCATGATCCAAGCAAGAGGCAAGTGACAATTGACATGACTTTGGTGTTCACAGCACCATTCCCGTTGCATTACATGATCGATGGCAACGTCAAACAAAAACAAAATACGAACAAGTGCGGGTATTGTTCACAGAACGTACGTCCCGGAATGGGTCATGGAAGTTGCCTGGCCCATGTAATAAAACACCAAGTTAATATTTTAGTTACAATAAAAATTAGAAAAATATTAAAAATATTAAAAAACATTTTTATTAATAGCAGCTGTGTTGTTGCTTCTCTGTAGTTGTTGCTACTAGTATCGCCGCTGCTGTTGCTGTATCTAATGTTGTTGTTGCTGTCGCATCGCTGTTCTGGTTTCCGATGTTGTTAGTGCTGCCGCTGTCGTTGTTGCGTATTCGGCACCCTCGTGGGCCGTTGTCGCCATTGTGGAGGCAAATGTTGGCCCAAAACTGGTGTGGCGGCTTTAATGCGCTCACCATAAATTTACTTATACCCACGTTGGTGTGGCAGATGAATTTTTTGGGTAGCTCAAAGCTGTCCATTGAGTTGCATTAAAACAGCTGCTGAGTCGTAAGATGCGTTTGTCTAGGTAGTGATCTTGAGATTTTTGAGCTTATGGTATGAATGGGTTTCGCAATGGTTGGCTCACCGCAGAATCCGTTAAGCCTGCCTCGTATGAGGGTGGATTGGCCAACTGTGTAGTTGGCAAGACCGATAATGATTAGTTGGAAATATCTTCGGTCAATTGGTGCTACCATTTGTAATACGGTTTGTGATGATTCATTCATTCCTTCAGGATACCCCACACCAATTCCGTGAACCTTAGTCGGCCTTTAAACAGTTTACAGATTGATCAATGCCTGCTTAAAATATGTTCAATGAGGGGGTACCAAGGAAGTGCTACTTCAGTTCTTAAAATATTTTGCAGCATTGAAAAAGTTTAGTTCCAACGAAATTTTATAGATCAATAAAAGTGAAAATCCAACAAAAAGTTGAAAAGCGCACAAAATGTTATGTTGCGATGTCATAAAATATGAATTTTCCTTTTTTTAAATATTTATAACAAATCAATTATTCGAATTTTCCGGCTTTTCATATAAAATATAATATTTTTTTTTTTTTTTGGTGTGTTCGGTTGACGTTGGTGTTGTTGCTGTGCTGTTAAATAATTTTGTGTTTTATGATAACACAAAAACATGAAACATAAATTTTCATGTGATAATTTTATTATTATATCTGAATATAATTTTCACGACGATGAAAATTATTAATGAATTTTAAATCAAACATAAAAGTTTATTTTTTTTCTTGTTTTGTGTGCGAATCATTTTAAATGCTCATATAATTTTTTTTTTGTGCTTTTAATGTATAATTAAAGTGCTTTATATGCTTCCCTGTTTTGTTGGTGTTGTAGTTGTTACTGTTGATGTATTTTGTTCTGGAGGTTATATAATTTATTTATGTTGTATACGATGTGGTATTTATATTGAGCCATAATTTATACATTTTTGTTTGTTTCGGTTGTTGTGATATTTATGCAACAAAACATCAAGCAAGAAGATATTATGTATTTATGTAGAATAACATGATATGAGGTTGATTTTAAATGATGGATTTATGAATGTATGTGTGTGTGTGTGTTGAAACCTAAAAATCAACTGAAAGTTAAGTGGCAATCACTTTGCACCAAACCTAAATGGCTAAAACTCCGAACACAACAATAAATTCAGCACCACATAAAATATTATGATGTTTTATGTTTATGTTGATGCGATATGATATGCCAGATTAAAAGGTGTGATGGATATGTGAATATTTGAATTAGTATTTTAAATCCACATTTTATGGGTTTATGATGGCAAATGGGAAAAATAAAAAGCAAATTGTCGTTTATCATGTATGTAATATGATATTATGTTTAGGGGCAGCCAGGTGGCTCATACACATAATAAGCAAAACGCAAATCCGTATGTTCACTATATGTTGTGATCCACACATACATAAAATGACCAACTCATCCCAAAATTCAGACGAGACGAGAACTGAGCGAGTTTTATTACAATATTTTTTGTTTTACAACCGAGCACAGAATAAAATATCTGTTCGTCAAAATAAAAATAAAAAACAAAAATTAAATTAAAAATTAAATGAAAATAAAATATTATTAAATTTTTTATGATTTGTGAAGCACACAACACAACAAACAAAATTGGATACATTTTTATGGATTCCGTCGGTCTGCAGTTTTATACTCTGTTAGGTATATACTATATTATGCTAGGGGCGATACTATTTCGTTAGTGCGGATTTCTGACCTAAATTTTTATTTCGAATACTCTATTATGATTTTCCTTTTTTTGTTTTTCTAACACTAAAAAATAAATAAATAAAATAAAATGCCCATCCTTCTATGTTTTGTGTTGGTTCATATTTTCATTGATTTCCCTTGGTGATGTAATCCTTCTGATGCCGTATGTCATATTGCCTCATTCAATCAAATAAAAAATGTGTACTGAACAAAATTGATTTTTCAATCCAAATGTTTTTTTTACTTGATCGTGGTTGAAAATTGTAGTGAAAAATTAAATAAAAATTTGTCTAGGGGTACCCGAGAATATTGAATGTTAAATTTAATGTAACACGTGCTACTCGAATTACCATGATATTGGTGTAGAGCTAACATTTCTTTCAATTTTCAGTTAAAATTCTTAACTTTCTACAAAATTATCGCAGAGTTGAAACATGTGAACTTACGCAGCAATTATAGAAGAGGAATTTAAAATTTCACTCAAAATATTTTACCTTAAACATTTTCAACACAAAAATTGTTCTCAAATTTTTTACACTTTTCTGAGTACTTAGGAAATTTAGGCAAGTGTACTGAACGATTTTCTATTCAGAAACCACTCAGAAAAAATAATTTCAATCATTCATCGACAAAAATATCAAAATTATGTCGTATGAACTTAAGCAATAATTGAAGATGAGAAAATAAAATTTCCTCCAAAACATTTTATCTCATCCTAAAAAAATTTCACTCAAAATTTTCCGCTCAGAAATATCTCACTCAAAATTTATTTTTTAATTTTTATGAGTTACAATGACATATTATAACAATAGTTCTTTCCTTTTCAACCAAAACTTCAAGCTAAGATAACATTTAAAATGTAAGGTCATTACAGTTCCACTTTCAATCTTTTTCACTCAAAAACATTTAATCGTTTTTTTCTTCAGAAATGCTGGAATCAAATAACCATCAACTTGTATGACCGTATACAACAATAAAAAAAACTCAAACAATTTTCCGTTAAATTTCCCACTCAAAAATGTTTGCATTTTTTCTCTCTCAATAGCCACTCAGAATCAAAAAAATTTTAATCAATCATTCGGCAACTTGCCCATCCTTTTATGTTTTGTGTTGGTTTATATTGTCATTGATTTTCCCTGTGGCCCTATTCTGGCTTTCCCTGGGAATAGTAGGGAATTGGGAAAAATATTTTCATAGCATTTTTGTCTAAATTGTATTTTTCTGGCCTACTGAGGGAACATGATGGGTGTTAATATTTTCGAAACTAAGTTAAATGGGATAAATATTTTTCCCTATAAAAATTGTGTGGAACAAAAGTTTCCCAAATCACTTTGTTTTGAATATTTTAGCACTAAACTTATCCTTTCAGTAGGCCAGAAAAGTATAAATTTAACAAAAATGCTATGAAAATATTTTTCCCTATTCCCTATTCCCAGGGAAAGCCAGAATAGGGCCACTGGTGGTGTAATCCTTCTGAATCCGTGGTTGAAAATTGTAGTGGAAAATTAAATTAAAATTTGTCTAGGGGTGGGTACCCGAGAATATGGAATGTTAAATTTATTGTAACACGTGCTACTTGAATTACCATGATATTGGTGTAGAGCTAACATTCGTTCCAATTTTCAGTTAAAATTCTTTATTTTCGACAAAATTATCACCGAGTTGAAACATGTAAACTTACGCAGCAATTATAGAAGATAAATTTAAAATTTCACTCAAAATATTTTAACTTAAAAATTTTCAACTCAAAAATTGTTCTCAAATTTTTTAAACTTTTCTGAGTTAGAGTACTTTAGGAAATTTAGGCAATTTTCTGTTCAAAAATCACTCAGAAAAAATAATTTCAATTATTCATCCATCAACAATATTTTAGGGGCTTGCTATATTTGAAATTTGAATTAAACTACATTTCATGATTAACAAAATTCATCGCGTGCTCTCAATCATTTATCTTTCGACAAAAATAACAAAATTGTGTCTGTGAACTTATGCAACAATCGAACATTAGAAAGTAAAATTTCCTCCAAAACATTTTATCTCAACCTAAAAAAATTTCACTCAAATTTTTCCCCTCAAAAATATTTCACTCAAATTTTTTTTAATTTGTTTGAGTTACAATAACATATTATAACAATCGTTCTTTCCTTTTTAACCAAATCTTCAAGCTAAAAGAGCTCTTAAAATTATAATTTCATTAAAGTTCCTCTTATATCTTTTTCACTCAAAAAAATTTAATCGTTTTTTTCTTCCAAAATACTGGAATCAAATAACCATCTACTTGTATCACATTATGCATCAATAAAAAACAAATAATTTTCTTTCAAATTTTTCACTCAAAATTTTTTGCATTTTTATGTTTCACTCAGAATCATAAAATTGCAATCATTCATTCGGCCAACTAAATACACATTCTTCCATCAAAATTTTGTGAGGTTTTCTCATGTTTTTACAATACCATTTGCCTTACAACGCTTTGAGCAGCATGGACCTATTAAGAGGTGAGAGCGGATTAAAATTATTGATAGTTTGGCAATCCAAAACGTTTTTTAAAAAAATGGGTGGAAAAGTTGAGTTTTAGCGCGATTTGAAATTTTTTAAATCAAAAGAAAGAAATCAAAAAATTTGTTTAATTTTTATGAGTTACAATGACATATTATAACAATAGTTCTTTCCTTTTTAACCAAATGTTCAAGCTAAGATAGCATTTAAAATGTAAGGTCATTAAAGTTCCACTTATATCTTTTTCACTCAAAGACATTTAACCGTTTTTTTCTTCAGAAATACTGGAATCAAATAACTATCAACTTGTATAACCTTATACAACAACAAAAAACTCAAACAATTTTCCGTTAAATTTCCCACTCAAAAATGTTTGCTTTTTTTCTCTCTAGCCACTCAGAATCAAAAAAAATTTAATCATTCATTCGGCAACTTCCCCATCCTTCTATGTTTTGTGTTTGTTTATATTATCATTGATTTTCCCTGTGGCCCTATTCTGGCTTTCCCTGGGAATAGGGAATTGGGAAAAATATTTTCATAGCATTTTTGTCTAAATTGTATTTTTCTGGCCTACTGAGGGAACATGATGGGTGTTAATATTTTCGAAACAAAGTTATATGGGAAAATATTTTTCCCTATAAAAATTTTGTGGACCAAAAGTTTCCCAAATCACTTTGTTTTGAATATTTTTGCACTAAACTTATTCTTTCAGTAGCCCAGAAAAGTATAAATTTAACAAAAATGCTATGAAAATATTTTTCCCTATTCCCTATTCCCAGGGAAAGCCAGAATAGGGCCACTGGTGGTGTAATCCTTCTAAATCCGTGGTTGAAAATTGTAGTGGAAAATTGAATTAAAATTTGTCTAGGGGTGGGTACCCGAGAATATGGAATGTTAAATTTAACACGTGCTACTCGAATTACCATGATATTGGTGTAGAGCTAACATTCGTTCCAATTTCCAGTTAAAATTCTTTATTTTCGACAAAATTATCACCGAGTTGAAACATGTAAACTTACGCAGCAATTATAGAAGATAAATTTAAAATTTCACTCAAAATATTTTAACTTAAAAATTTTCAACTCAAAAATTGTTCTCAAATTTTTTAAACTTTTCTGAGTTAGAGTACTTTAGGAAATTTAGGCAATTTTCTGTTCAAAAATCACTCAGAAAAAATAATTTCAATTATTCATCCATCAACAATATTTTAGGGGCTTGCTATATTTGAAATTTGAATTAAACTACATTTCATGATTAACAAAATTCATCGCGTGCTCTCAATCGATTTATCTTTCGACAAAAATAACAAAATTGTGTCTGTGGACTTATGCAACAATCGAACATTAGAAAGTAAAATTTCCTCCAAAACATTTTATCTCAACCTAAAAAAATTTCACTCAAATTTCACTCAATTTTTTTTTAATTTGTTTGAGTTACAATAACATATTATAACAATCGTTCTTTCCTTTTTAACCAAATCTTCAAGCTAAAAGAGCTCTTAAAATTATAATTTCATTAAAGTTCCTCTTATATCTTTTTCACTCAAAAACATTTAATCGTTTTTTTCTTCCAAAATACTGGAATCAAATAACCATCAACTTGTATCACATTATGCATCAATAAAAAACAAATAATTTTCTTTCAAATTTTTCACTCAAAAATTTTTGCATTTTTATGTTTCACTCAGAATCATAAAATTGCAATCATTCATTCGGCCAACTAAATACACATTCTTCCATCAAAATTTTGTGAGGTTTTCTCATGTTTTTACAATACCATTTGCCTTACAACGCTTTGAGCAGTATGGACCTATTAAGAGGTGAGAGCATTCCTGGACAAATTGTCATAAACAATTTTTGATCGAAAATTTTTTAGTTAAAATCTTTTGAGTCAAATTTTACTACATTCGTTTAGTTTGCAAATACTACGCCTGTATCATTTATGATTCTGATTGCTGTATAAGTTCACACAATACACCTCTGTAATAATTTAATCGAAAGATAAAACCTTTTAGTGAAAGTTGACAAATCTCGTTTTAAAATTACTGAGTGGTTTTTGAATAGAACATCTTTGAGTAAAATTTCTTTAAATTTTCTAACTGCAAAAAAAAATATTTTGAGAAAATCTTTTGAGTGAAATTTTTTTGGGGTAGTTCTCTCCTTTAAAATTTCGGTATATGCACACGATGCAACTCTGTTACATTTTAATCGAAATAGCTAATTGATCAACATTGTCGAGCGTATGACGTAAATTAGGTGTATTTTAGCGAAAAGTATTACGATTCGTGCAGAGAACAATTGAGTCATAATAGCGGGTTGAAATTAGTGGTAGATTAATGCAGGGTCCAGTTGATTATTGTAACAAAAATAGTTATTCAAAAATTACGAGCAAAAAAAAGTGAAACGTGGAATGAGTGAAACTTTAAATATCTTACAACATTATAGCTCATGATACGAAAAATTTGATGTTGGAAATTTTGGTGGAGGATTCATTATTTCTGAGTGTTCTTGGAAGGAACATCTTTAGTAAAAATTCTTGAATCTACTGTTGAACCCCGAAAATTAGAAATTTTGAGAAGCACATTTGAGTAACATTTCACACGAAATGGAAAGTTTTTGAGTGTATAGTTTTTTGAGTGAAGATAAAATATTTTGAGTGAAATTGTTAACCCCTAATTTTTATCGAAAAAGCTTATAAATTTAAATTAGAACCAATGAACCGGATATGTCTTGAAATTGTGTTTTTGGCGAAAATTTAAATTTAATTCCTTTCATGCGGCCAGAAACCAATTGAGTGCGCATTATATCATTTCAAATTTTCCTTTGAAAAGCTCTCTTAGATATATATACGACAAAGACATCTTTGAGTAAAAGTTGTTATTCAATAAATATTCTACACACTGAATGGATCAGGAGAAAAATACAATATTAAACACAATTTTTGAGCGACCCTGTTAAAACTGTTAATGCCTGTAAAATTAACAATTTAGTTATATTTTTATCGCAGTTAGGCGCTTTGAGTAACAGTTGATTTTGAATTAATCCCTTCATGGGGTGTTAAAGCGAGAGAGAGAGAGAGAGAAATGAATATTTATATTATTCATTGACTTTTCTAATTATTTATAGTTAATGTTTTAAGCAAGGAAATACTGAAGCAGAGGTCACTAAAATTCTAAAAGGTTTATTAGGCGAACTATTAAGGTGTAATATGATGATTTCTATCAAAAGACATTTCTGAACCATGAAAATCATCAAAACCAAATTTAGAACACACAACAAACAACCTGTGTTTTCTAAAAACCCCGCGCTGAATCTCCAAAGCTTTCAATTAGCAGGAAGGACGATCGAAACCAACGCACTAGTAAAAAACTATGCTAGTTTAAAATACAACAAACCCCTATAAACAAAATAACTGATAAGACGAAGATTGCATAACTTCTAATCGGGCTATGATAAATATCGTAACGTAAAGAGAAAATCTACAAAAAACTCTATTGCGTAAGAGCGTTTACATTGAATCCGGAGGACTACGAATAAACACCAACACCTTCCTTGAAGTGAAGTGGAATCATTTCTCCTCTGTATTAAATTTTAGTGTACTGCCATCTAAATATCAACCGGCTCATTTTGACCAACCGTTGATTTCAATGTTCATGACACCATCACTCTTTTTAATCATATGGTGTAGGGGGCATCGTTGTGTCGCATATAAAAGCACCTTTTAAAGATATGAAGCGAAAGGTTCAAAAAATGGCGAAATGTTAATTTCATAATATCTTCTGACAGTGGATAAACAGTTTGAACTACATAGGAAATCCTAGAAGAGCTAAAATATGGCTTGGACCTGCTATATAAAGTATTAAAGCCAGAAAATATCTTTCAGCAAACATAATTTTTATATTTGTTTTAGTAACGAGTAAACCCACGTTTTGTAGAGCATACACAATTTCGGCTATTCGAGTGTTCTTTCATGATAGAAATATAGTTATGACTAAATGTTGCTGCATTTGGTTTAAAATAGGTAAATGAAGCAATTTCAAAAGATCATATTTTAAAAACGAAAAGTGATCAATATTTGTATTTGAGAGAATACAAGATGCAAAAAAAACAAAAATCTGAATGTAAAGATTTTCGACTGGGTCTAAAGCAACATTTAAACTGCAACATAAAATGTATTCCCAATCCCTCGAATGATATTATCGCCTCCGATATTCACATTTCAGGATGAATACGAAATCAAGGCAGGGCTTATTTTTATAAAATTTATTTTCATGATTTTAATGAAAATTTGTCCCCCCAGACTTTATTATCGCCTTGAGATATCGGTTCAAATCGGGCTAGATCAAATATCAAAAATTCTCATTAGATTAATAGAAGTGATGCGGAGGATGAACACATGCAAATGTTACAACATGTTTACAATATCTTGACCAAATGGGTAATTTATCATATTTCTACTTCCCATTTCTCAAAACTTCAGAACAGACACACACACAAAGCATGAAATAATCCTAATTAAATTGCTTTATATTCAAATTAATAATAATATACACCCATCACCTTTGAACTGAAAAAAAACCAACATAAAAAAATTAAAAAAGGATAACACGTATTTTTATAATATTATTTATCGAATGATAAAGATAAACTAACATTAATCAAATATCAAATTTCTATACACATAATAAACAGAAATTTATCCTTGCCAATAAAATTATAAGGATTTTTATTATACGACCCAACAAACAAAATAAAAAATTATCCTCTCTGCACATGTACGAGTAAATATAACAGAAGAGAGATTATGATTATGCCCAAGTACGATTGCTCTGTGTGTATGAATATTTAATATTTTAAGGAATTTATTTAATCCGTTTTCTTCCTTTTTTTAGTCGTCGTTGGGTGACTGAACATGTATACGATATATGTATACGAAACAAGGATCGAACAAAAAAATATGTAATGTAATAGTTTAAGACTGGAGCTCACCCATGTCATATTTTGTATATACGAGTATGATTTTTGTTCGTTTTGGAAGATATGTCATATGTGTATACGGGGGATATCCTTTTCCTGTCCTTTTTTTGCGATGTATATAATGTCACTTTCGAGAATCCACATAACACTAACATAACTAAAATTTGATGCAATTGTCATTGCTGAATAATAAAAGATATTTTTGTTTGTGTGCTGGTCCCCGCGCGTTCCCTGAATGTTTACTATGTACTTACGAAAGTATGCAGTTTTGCAAATAAAATAAATTTACTACTTGCCTTTAGTTTTTATCAACCAAATTAGATAAAAACAAGAGGAAAAAACAAACTGCGGAAATTTAATTTCCACCATAATATCATCATATCAGTGAACATATTTTCGCTATATATGTACTGTATATATGCTATGCAGTTCCTCTAAAAGAATTTTTATGTAACTCGTACGATGTTACGTACAAATTGTGCAGCATATATGCTTTTACATACATACGAATAAATTTAAAAATTATTTTTAAATTCTATTTATTAAAATTAAAATTCATTCAACTGTCTCATTATAAAATCCTCTTACCTAGGTACTTTATATACCTATATATGTCGGTATTATACAATATGGATATAAATATTATATAACAAAAACTACTGTGTACGGAGTAAGTACAAACATCATATGTCAAATCAAAATATAAAAAATTAAATTATTTAAAAAAAAATTGATTTAAATAATTTAATTTAATTAATAAACTAAATGATTTTAACTTTTTTTTCGTTTTTGAGAATTTTTATATGTATCCTCCGACTGCAAATATGCAAATTTTATGAGTTCCAATTTTTACTGTGTTCAAAAATGTACGACGAACATAATTTTTATTTTCAGTTCGTAATATCATTGTGGTATAATATGCTGTATAGTTTTCCACAAAACTGTACCCAAAAAAAAAAAATAACGAAATATTTATTTCATATACATACAAAAGTTTTAATTAGGTTTTAGTCAATTGAAAAGATTGCAGTGCATATACATAACATACACTCGTTTTATAAGGTGTTTGTTAATAATCTCGGTGAAAATTTTACTCGGTTGGATGCATTTAGGCGGATGGTGTATACGATTCAGAAACATCGCACGTACTTTTTATTACTTTTCCTGTTGCGTTTGGTCTAATCATCGATGGAATTTTATTTTATCCTGTGGGATATTATTTTAGTTTACTGCATTATGATAAACGATGGGTGGTAAGGCAGTTTCTGCGTAATATTTGCGTTGGAATGATAATTGTTGAGTTACTTTTAAACTGTGTTCTCGTATAACACGGATAGGTTCAATTATCATACCTTTGTAACTTTCGTAATCTACGGCCAATTTCCATTTAGTCTATGGCAGATGGAATAACCCTTGCAATCAATAAATAAATCTTTGGGTCAAAATTGTGATTTATGGCGTTGGATAGCTTACACTTGTTTAATTTAAATACATCTCTTAAAAAAATGAGTAAATAATTTTGAGTGGAAATTTTTTGAGTGAAAATTTTTGAGTGAAAATTTTTTGAGCGTACATAATGAGTAAACATTTTATTTTTAACTTATTTAAATGAAGTATCTCTACTCGTCGTTTGAGTCAAACAATTTTAAATGAAAAAATTTTGAGTGAAAATTTTTGAAACAAAAATTTTAATTAGAAAAAATAGTATTTTAATGAAACTTTAATCAGAGCAGCAATGCAGAGTGCCAAAGAGTCTAAAAATCGTTTCAATGCTGTTCAAAAATCATTTTAATCGAAATTACAAAAGATTAACGAGCATTTGTAGTCAGTAATTGAAACATCGAAATCTGAAACTTTTGAAGAAAATTGTTGTAAATTCCAGTTCAAATTCGCATAATCTAGTCTTTAAAAAATCTTAACATTTAAGAATTTTTTACCCCTTTCAGGGGCAATTCCAGACTGACATTTTATGCTAGAAATTTTTAAATCCTTTTATCTTTAAATGCTTTCTCTTCTTATTTTTTTTTATTTGAACGAAATTCCTTTTGAGTGCAATCTAAACTCTGCCAAATGAAAATTGCGCTCTGTCCAAAAATTATTAAAATTCGATGTTGTTCGAAGTTGACAACGCAAAACTTAAAAAACGAGTAATGAGTTATAAAATGTTAAATGAAAATTATTGAGTAAAACTATTGAAAGAAATTTTAATTTGTTTAAATTAAGCGTTAAAGCTTTTGAGCAAAACAATCATCTTCAAACATCATTTCCATCAAAATTGAGTAAATTGTGACAGCAATAACGGTGTAAATTGCCATATTAGTACAGTTTACCAAGTAAAGTGAACCTTTCATAGATGTAATGCAAAAGTTTATCAGAAAGTGCTCTGATTTCCTTGAAACATGTTTCTCTAAATATTAAAAAATCAGTCTTAAAATGTTGAGTGAAAATATTTTGAGTTAAATTTTTTTAGAAGAATTAAATACTTATATTTTAGCTAGTTAAATTTTAAAATTCTGTATCTGATTTGTTTAGGATTTTTTGAGAGGTAGAGTCTTAGAAATGGATCAAACAATTTTCATTGAACATTTGTTGAGCGAAAACTTTCTGAGTGAGAAATTGATGCGTCAAATGTCACAGCTTTTTAACTTTTGAAATTCACAAGGGTTGGCCCTTTTACTTTCTGATTTTTTACAGCTAAAATTTTTTAAAATTGTTATAAATTTCAATTCAGTTTTTGGTAGATGGAATAACTCTTCCAATCCAATGCAACAGTTTTATGATTGTATGTCTTCAGTCCAGTCAATCAGTAAATACATCTTGGAGTGAAAATTGTGATTTATGCGGTTGGATTGCTTAAACTCTTTTTAAATTAATAATAGATCTCTTAAATGAATAATAATTAAACAATTTTGAGTTAAACATTTTTGAGCAAAAATCCTGAGTTAAAATTTTTAAGGGCAAATTTCAGCTCGTTCAAGTTTTTTGGGAATATACCGAGTGAATTTGCCACTTTAGCCCAGTTTACAAATTGTAACGAAATTCTCTTTCTTTCTTTTGAGAATTACCTTGTTTGGAACATGCTTCTCTAAATGTTAAAAAAGGTTATTCTAAAACTTTTGGGTGCAATTTTAACGGAAAGTTTTTAAGTGAATTAAACTGTGAGTCAAATCAATCTTTCATTAGAAACCGGAGGCTTTACTATACAATTCAACCGCAATTGTGGTGGCCATCAGGTGTCTATAGTACGAGTAGAAATAAAGGGGAAAAGTGTGATTTCTTTCTAGCATTTTTTCTTCCTTTGTCTATAAGTGAACGATAGACGTAGACAAAGGGCTTCAGTGTTTAACTTGTAACTAAAATCTTATTATGTGAAGAGTTCTAGATAACTGTTGCAAATTCCAGTTGTTTTTGAGAGCGAGTGAGATGTCTCTTGGCTCTTAGGTTTGAGTGTTTAAAAGTCGTAATATTATTCTCTTAACAAAATAATGAGTAAACAATTATTGAGAGAAAATTTTTTAAAATAAAAATGTTTCAAAAGTCATTTTCAACGAAAAAAAATAACTGATTTATTTTCTACCTTAGTATAAAACTTGTGAAATCCCGGGGGTCCATTCTTTAATTCTTTGTCGTGATCAGCCCGTTCGATCTTGTAATACATTTCTTGATATTTAAAAGGAAAAATTTTGAGTGAAAAATGTTTGAGTGAAGTTTAGATTCCTTAAATTTTAATTTACCACTTCACCTTTTTAATTACCACTTCAAAATTATTCACTCAAAAATAATTCACTAACAAATTTTCCGCTCAAAAATATTACATTCAGAATTCTCAGATCATTCTTTACATAAACGTCATTTACAGAACTTTTGCTGAAAGGTGTTCCATTCAAAATCAGTCTAAAATATAGGATTTCCATCTATCTGTCCTTTTTATTGGCAATCCAACTATAAATCGGTTCTTTGCTATTCATCTTGTTCCACGTCGCCGCGACAGCGTAGTTTAGGTCTTTCCCTGTGACGCCTACTGGTTGTTGAGGGAACGCTTCTCGTAACGTTATTATGGGGTTGGCTCATCCATCTAACTCGTTGGGATTTAATGAATCCAATACTGTCACAGTCTTCGAAGAGACGATTAATTTCGTAAGATAGATAATAATCTGCAATCGTTAGTACTCAAGGTCCAATTTTTGCTTCCGAAATTTAATAGGTCTTATAATCGTTTTGTAAAATGTGGGCTAACATGACTCCGACAGATATTTTGTTCCCAATAACCTTAATTTGATTGTGCGTAGAACACTGGATGTCCGGCTGCTATGTGGGCTTTATGGGGGAAAAGCTCCTCTGAAAGTCCCAGACGTCATAATATCACCGGCCTAGAGCTTTTGCGTTTGATGCGGTCATTTCCCTATTGAAAGTCTATCTTGACTTGGTGAATGGTTTTGTTGATCAGTTGGGACAAAGCCACATTGATGGACATCGATGATATTCTGACAAGTACAAAATTACCAAGTGTTTCACAGAGCTATGCCATGGTAATTTTCAAATTTGAGGCCGTCGCCTTTTTATGCTTAACAATAAGGTCGTGAATTTGAAAGTAAGATTGCCATACTGAGAGAACATCAGTCTCGTTTGTTGTGGTCAATTTGGATTTCTGTTCTTATATGATTCGATCGCCACGTGATTTTGTGAATGTCCTTATGTTGAAAGAAGAGGCTCCGTGTAGCGTTGGCCGTTGTTGTTATTCAGTTGCTTCAAGCTGTACGGACCAGTATATGGTATTGTATCTACCGTTTCTACCGATTTTTGTGTTGAAACCGCCCACGATAGCCTTTAACCATTTAGCCACATTTAGCCTACATCAAAATACCATGTCTTGACGTGCTAAGCCTTCTAAGAGAAGGAATTCTAAAGAACTTTTCGAACCAAGCGAAAAAATATTCTTTTACTTGAATTACAAGTACTTAGATGGACTGGGAGTTAGATCCATAATGCAATCATTGGTTTAGGGTATGATTTTTTCGGTAAATTAAAAAACTTGCATTCGTGGGGTAATTATCGGGTGATAATGTTCGATGAATATTGGTAAATTTGTAAATTTTCCTTAATTATCGACTTTGTAAAAGGATCGATAATCGAAGCCGACTTCCAAAATTCTATAGTAGCAGTAACACTATTTCGCGATATGGTAGCATTCCATTTTTCACTTAGCACTTGTTAAAATTTGTCCATGCAGTTGTGAATCGTTTTTATTGCATTTTTCGATGTTTGTCCGTTGCCAATTACGTTCCATGTGCAGCATTTATCCCGCGTCACATTGTGACTATTTACCACCGCTAAGCTCTCAAAGCGAACGGGAACTACGGCTGGTGGTTTAATGCCAGATATTTCAAAAATAAATATATCCTAAATGTTTTGGTGAATGTTTGAAAAGAGTTCTTAATTTTATCACAAACTTTCTTGCTAAAGTTAATTCTATCGCATTTAAAGCTTTGTCAACCGCAACATGAATTAGGTGAGGGATATTTGTGATGTGTATAGATAGGGTTAATTTTCACCAGTTCTTATTCGACGAGCCATTAATTTCATGAACTCGGCGCTGTCCGTTGGTATTGAAAGGTACTGTAGGTTAATCGGCAACATCACTATACTTTCATCAATAATGTAGTTAATTTTTGCATTTCAAATTAAATTTTTAATTTCATCACACTCAGTAGTACGAAAGCAGCCGTGAAAGTTTTTAGAAAAAGTAATAAAAAATTAAAAAATTTCATCAAAAATTGCTTTATTGCTTTCCAAAATATTCGCCTTTAAGATCTATACACTTTTGCATACGCTCGAACCACTTATCGAAACACGTTTGCCAGTCCGAAGATGATAGCTCAAAAAATGGTTTTTGAATGCTTCAATCGCTTCTTTAGCCGATAAAAATCGCTGTCCACGCATCCTATCTTTGATTGTTGGGAACAGGAAGAAGTCATTGGGTGCTAAGTCGAGGCTGTAAGGCGAATGGCCCATCAATTCGATCGTTTGAGTGCTCAAATACTCACAATAAGTCACATGATGATCCTCTTGAATCAGTTTTCTCACAGCATCTGGCACAACATCTGTTTTTGGACGACCTTCACGCGGCTCGTCTTTGAATGAAGGTCGTTCGCGTTTAAATTCATTGTACCAATTATAAACTAGAGATGGTGCTTCGTTGGCAGAAGTGATTCGAAGCACTGTTGTTGAGTTAGCATTGAAAATTGTAAAAAATCATCACACGATAATTTTCACGCGATAATTACATTTTACCAAATTCATTTTTTCAAGTAAAAAAAAAAAACAATGTTGCGATGCGAACTGACACATGACTTCCGAGAAACAGAACCTCCAAAAATGTTACATTTTTTGACTGCCATAGAGATTTGCATCGAAAAACACTAGTATTACCATTTTCTAAAAACTTGTATTGCAGCCCTCGTATACACTTTAGGTAAATAATTTTTAAGTAGAGTTTCATAGTATGTGGCATAGCTTTTGTTGACGGAAAAATTTGTTTGACAAAATCACCTGGAGCACCATCAGATGTCCTAAGGCTTAATCCAGAATTTCAAACGGCATAAACAAAATCAAAAATGGACCCCCCTTATTATCGTCTTTAATTTTTTGTCGTACTCAAATATCGTTTAGTATCGGTTACTGAAAGGTTGTAGAACAAACTGGATTTAACGATCGTTCACGTAAAGTTTTATGTCTTGTACTTGACACAAAAAATTGGCAACAAAAATTAATCTATTGATCGTCCCAACCATCTGTTGTTTATACGGAGAAATTTATATTAATAAAAATCAATTGGCGCATGTATGACTGATCATCACTTGAGAACGGCTCGACCGACAGCTCGGCTGTTGTTTTTTTGTTGTGTTCGTAATTATTAGGATGATTTTGGAAGAAAGAAAATTTTGGAAAAATCCACCGGAAAAGTCAAAAAAATTTATAAAATCTTAAAATGATGTTTCCGTACCGGATTTTCCACGTATCCGATCCAGATGGTCTTTTAGAAGATACAAATTGAAAAATCAGAGTGGAAAACTCGATAAATTCTGGAAAAACCCGAACAAAATTGATTTTTTTTCTAGCTCATCAGTTGAGAACGGCAGAACCGATTTGTCTCAATCTTTTTTTGCAGTGTTCCCGCTTTCCAGGAGATGGTTCTTAAGAAAGAAACATTTGGGAAAATTCACCGAAAAAGTCAAAATCGGTCCATATGGTCGTTTAGAAGATAAAAATTGGAAAATCTGAGTGGAATACACGGAAACTTCCGGAAAAACCCGAACATAAATTGAATTTTTTTCTAGCGCATCAGATGAGAACGGCTGAACCGATTTGGCTCAATGTGTTTGTTGTTGTATTCGCAATTGCCAGAAACGTTGGTCAATTGACCATTCTCCCAACAACATATGTTGGCAGCCCACGGCATATGCATAAATATGCGCAGGATGCTATGGCGTATGTGTTTCATTATGGACGGTCAGATTTGTTCATCACGTTCACATGCAATCTAAAATGGCCTGAAATTATCGGTAACCTAAACACAAACTCAGAATACTAAAAGACTTCGTCGTTTTTCGAACAGCCACGTTGTTGGATGTACATTCAACTCAGTCGTCTATTGAGAATTGAGTTGAGTTGTTTGATTTGTTCTTTCATCAAAATCAATTTTCGTGAAGGATAAAAGTATTTGCTCGGAACGAAGTAATTTGGGGCGGGGCGAGGTTCGCCGGGTCAGCTAGTTAATAACAAAAAAAGGGAGGATTATTTTTATTATTAATTTTTCCGTATAAACAACAGCTGGTTAGGACGATCAATAGATTTATTTTTATTGCCCATTTTTCGTTTCTCCTTCTTTTTGCTTTTTTTCTACTGTATATAACTAAATATTTACTTTTACAAATCAGTAGATACTCTTGATGATGACCTAGCAAGTCGAAATCGATCGAGTTATTTTTTAAACTTTTAGACAAATTTTTTGATTAAAATATTTAAAAATTCAACTTTTCCCGAAATAAAAAAACAAGTGTTAAGTGAAATGTGTTTATTAATAGCGAATTCTTTTTACGTTTTTGATGTAAATCAAATTTCCAATAGTAAAAAGAATACGAAAAAATTTGATGTGTTTTTATCGTAGTGTGCCTAAACCCGAAAGGGATGCCGAAAACAATAACAAACTATTTTGAAAAAAAATTCAAATGACGCGGTTGACGTATTTGTTAATATTTACGATTGGCATATTATATGTATATGAATATTTGTATGTGGTAGTTAAAATGGAAGTAAAAATCTACATTTCCATTTTTTGATGTACATCAAATTTTTTTGCTATTTTTTTCGCTAAAAGAACACGAAAATGTGATTTACATCAAAAAGTACAAATTTTTTGCCGGTATTTTGTAAAAAGAAAATACCATAAGTGTTAGCGTATTTCGCCAAATGCCTACTGCAAATAGTGTTAAAAGTACTTCAATTATACATTTAACTCTATCCTATAAAGTAATAATTAGGTAAATTGGTAATTGTTTGTAGCCAAAAACTACAATAGTACACATCGTTTTTGAGAAGTTGAGTACCTTACAACCTTAATATTATTATTTTTCCTCATCGGGAGCGAACATATTTTGGATACAATACTCTTTTAGATTTCTGTGTGACAACCCAATTTTGGCCACCCTGTAGAAATATATCCAATCCGTCATAGCATGTCCTTTGTACAGCGTCCATAAATTCAAACAAACAACCAAACAATTTGTTTTTCTGTTCGTTCGATTTTCATTCCATTTTCCCGAGAATTGATTCGTTTTGTTATAGTACTTCTGCCACATAATCATCGATCATTATAAAAATAAAAATAAAAACAATGACAAAAAAGGATATATTTATGCTGTTTGTGTCCTCTACAATAATTATTATTAATTAAACTTATCACAAATATAAACAATGAGCATTATAAAAATAAAAAAAAACGAAATTGGATATAGTTTTTATAGTGTGATGAAGCATAATATATATGCTCCATCATATAATAATATGTGCAACATGAACAATTTATTATGTATCTCATTTTATACATAAACAATACATTAAAATGTCATTTTCATGTACTGTGTATATGAAAATTAAAAATGAAAATGGATTTATTCGTTTGATTAAAAAATTATTTGTTATATAAATAATAAGGTATATGTAAAGGCGGGACCTATCGTAGTATGGTGTAAAGCAATCTCCTCTCACAAAACTATAGACAGTCGAGTGTGTGAAATTTGTGATCGTCACGACGTACAAAGCAGACATTAGTTTGAGAGAAAACACAAAGCCCAAATTTTTCAAGCCACGAGTTTTACCGTTCGCCATAAGGACAGTACCAGTGAAAAAACCGAGTGGTGCAATACGAATTAGCGCCGATTATAAAGTGACGGTCAATCCACAAGTCCAAATGGATCGTCACCCAATCCCTCGAATCGAAGAGCTATTTTACAAATTACAAGGTGGCCAATGTTTTACAAGAATGGATTTGAAAGATGCCTATCTACAACTTGAACTTACTGATGAATCCAAAACATCCCTTGTTATAAATATTCCGTTCGGATTATACGAATATCAATGCAAGCTTTTTGGAATATCTAACGGACCAGGCATTTTTCAAAGACTGATAGAGCAAATTACAACTGATTTAGAATTTTATGCAGTACATTCGTGGTCTAATCATGTGTGCTATTAAAAAAGTCGGGGTTAATTTGAGTAGTGATGACATAGTATCAGTTGAGGCAATCCATAAAAAATTATGTCGGCTTCAGCAAATCAAAACAAATCAAAGCTTTTGCAAAAACATTTCTTCTTTTTTATTTATTTCTTCTACCAATAAATCACCCTGTACAACGCATCTACATAATGCATAAACTGTCTGCGTTCCAGTCCAGATTATACCGGAAAGCTAAAAGTATCAAAACACTGTATAAGTATAATTATTTGTGGTGTAAAGCTGGACAAATATACTTACGGAAATCGGCGGAGTCGGATGTTCATCGAATTTATTCGTTTAATGATATTTTTCGTATTAAAAATATCCACAATCCTATTGATGGCAACACATCTAGTTGATCTACCTGTGAATTTGCAATTATATAGTTTGTTAAGTATTACAATTTATTTACCTGTAAAAGCTCAAGTTTTAATTTTTGTTTGTTTACCTTTTGTGTTGTTTATTTACATTTTTTTGACAGATCTTATTCGTATTTCTATCTTGCGCTTTATTGCTTTAAAGTTGGTAACATTGAATATTAATGCTATGAATAATAAACGTAATGGAAGTTATTTTTTAGTGCGTTGCACATTTTCTAATTTTCTCAATTTTTTAAATTTTTTTAATCTATATGTGTATATACCGGGTGTTTCTTTTAAACTGAGACGATCAAATATCTCGAAAAATAGCCACTCTACGGAAAAAATGTCCATAATCAAAATTTAATCATACCGCGGGGGAAATACATTCGTGCAAAAAAAATAGTCCCCCACTCCCCGCTTTGTAGGTGGGGTGGGAGTAATTTTTAAACTAAGATAGGAAGCCATATTTTTTATTGCAGATACGGATTCTACGACTAAACGTACGTATGATTTGAATGAAACATTTTGTTCGGTTCATGATAGATGGCGTTGTAATCGACGAAATTCAATTTTTTCAATTTCTTCTTCTTAGAACACACGCATTCGATTCTGTAATACGTTTGAAATAAAAAACATCACGTTTTCATTGGAAATACTCGAAATTCGCCATCAAAACAATTTATTAATGTAAATGGCAGGTGAATAAAATAATTTTAGCTTAAAATAAGTGTTCAAAATGATGGCCTGCGACTTCAATGCACTTATTAATACGCATTTCAAATGATTGTACACAACTGAGAAGTGTGTTTGGTTGAATTTCAGCACACGGCATTTCTGATTCGCTTAATCATGTTCTCACGTGTTGTTGGTACTTCACGTGCCACCACTGAGTAGTGTGCAGGACAACCATCATGTTGAAACCACATATTCCGGCTCACTTCTAAGCTCAAATTTTCAAGTACTATTGGCAGTTCTTTTCCAAAAAGTTTCGGTACATTTGACCATTCAAGTTGCCTTAATAATGTGGGGGCCTATGAGTTTGTTGCCAATTATTCCACACCACACGTTGACAGTCCAAGGACGCTGATGTTCAACTTGACGAAGCCAGTGCGGATTTGTAACACTCCAATAATGCTTGTTGTGTCGATTAACCAGTCCATGGTTTGTAAAAGACGATTCGTTAAAGAACATTACGCAACGAAAAAAATTGGGGTTTTGTTGTATTTGTTCACGTGCCCATTGACAAAAAGTTACTCGATTTTTGAAATCAGCGCTATGAAGATCTTGGTGTAAAGATACATGGTATGGATGATACCGTTTTAAAATTCTACAAACAATGGTGAGGAACAATCCGGAATCGCGAACTATTTCTCGTGTACTAACATGAGGATTATAAGCCACTGCTGCCAATACAGCAATTTCATTATTTTCTCCAATTGTAGCGTGTCCTGAACAACAACAACAACAACAACAGCAAAAATTTAGAAACTACTTATTTCTTATAAACCGAAAACCAAAAAAAATAAAAGAAAATTGATTTCTCCAAAACATTATAAAACCGAATATTTATTTTATAAACAAAAAAAAAGGAAATATAAAAAAACTCCGAAACAAAATAAATGACGTATGTTAGCGATATGTATATGTAAATACAATTAAATCTCCATGGTGATTCCGATTGAAAGAATCCTCATCTGGATCTTGTTCGCGTCATCATGGCCCTAAGGTAAAAGAAAAAAACACAATGAGTTAGAACCATCACAAAAAAAAACTTTTAACTGAAAAGCAAATGGAAATTAAAGTTATAAAAAAAACACACTATAAATTATTCCAAAACATTTTTTGTTGATGTCACTTGATGTTTGTTTTATTTATTTTATTTGGGCGCCATGACATCGACACACTACTTAGGCTCCGGCTAAGTTACAAAAGCGATCCGCTCTGGGGTGGGTTGAAAAAAAACTGTTTTGAAAATGATGATCTGAAAATTAACAAAATAAATGTGATGGCTCACCTCACAAAATTCAATTTAGCGTTTGGTCTTGAATCTCAGTACTACGCCTATTGCACCTCTACTACACCAGAACGTCCATTAACGCTCTTCACGTAAGTGCATCTGGTAGGCACTCTTCTTGATTAATACTCCGGCACAAACCACCTTTCAATGCCTATGACTTGGTTTAGATTGTCAATACGTTTTTTTTTACTGCCACTCACACACACACACACACACACGCACACACACACACACACACACACACACACACACACACACACACACACACACACACACACACACACACACACACACATATAAAAAAAATACTATTCGGAATAGTCCCGGTTTCGTATTATAATTGTACTATTCTTTTTTTTCACCAAAACGTACGTACGTAAAGAAAGATTTATCCAAAAAAAAATTATAGTTCACCAACCTGGTACACTTTTGTTACATACCACACTAATTTATCCATACAGCCATCTTATCCCTCGATGACGTTCTTTTCGTGTGCGTCTCTGTGTGCCGGCTTATTTCCCCACGTTCAACTGGATGTGTCCGGGTATGCTGCTATCTTCTTTCTTCCAGTAATCGATCCAAGAGACTCAAGTTTTTATTGACGCGACTTATATATAGTTCATTTCCAGGCACTGAACTGGAACTATTTTGCTTAATGAGCTCACCCCATATTATTCTGCAGTTTTTTTGGTATCACCCTAATGAAATTTTAAGTTAAGTTTTCTAACAAAGTATAGATGGCACAGTGCATCGATAAGAAGTACAAACCCAAAATAAATAAAAATTGGTATTCCCCTAAATGACCACCAAAAAAATCTTATTGAAAAAAAAAATTAAAAGTAAATAAATATTGTTGCTTCTTTATTGCAATTAAACAATAACAACAAATGTGATTATAATTCAAATAAATTTACCGATACCAACCATGATGATCCATTCAATCAGAACCACTAACAAAAATAAAAAAAATCAAAGAAAAATGTATCGTTACACAGTGACTGTTGCTCTACGGGTCCTCTTTTTCGGTTGAACATTTCCATCAGTAATAAATTGTTTGATAGTACGGCCAAATGAAGCACGTGAACGAATCCTATCCGGAAAACGTTGAGCGTAAATAGCAACAGCATTTTCAAGATTTCTGCCAGCTTCTCCATAAACCAGAACCATTTCAATTATCTCTGACACAGTTAAACGCTCCATTCTAAAGTATTTTATCGTTTATTTTGCAATTACGAAAAACATGAAGATAAGAAATAACACAAACGTTAAATGTGATTTACAAAACTGAATAAATTGTTTTGATGACGAATTTCGAGTATTTCCAATGAAAATGTGATGTTTTTTATTTCAAATGTATTGCAGAATCGAATGAGTGTGTTCTAAGAAGAAGAAATTGAAAAAAGTGAATTTCGTCGATTACAACGCCATCTATCATGAACCGAACAAAATATTTCATTCAAATCATACGTACCTTTAGTCGTAGAATCCGTATCTGCAATAAAAAATATGGCTTCCTATCTTAGTTTAAAAGTTACCCCCGCCCCACCTACAAAGCGGGGGGGTGGGGGACTATTTTATTTGCACTAATGTATTTCCCCCGCGGTATGATTAAATTATGATTATGGACATTTTTTCCGTAGAGTGGCTATTTTTCGAGATATTTGATCGTCTCAGTTTAAAAGAAACACCCGGTATACTCTCTTATCTTTAAGATTGTACTGTATTTGACATCCTATTTTTATGATTATTGCTCAAATCCCAGTAAACAAAAGCACGTTTAAGTTAAGTGTAATTAACGTGATTACTAAATTTTTACTTTTCGTTACCAAACAATTTATTTTTTAAGAACGATGTCCTACGGCTGTTACGTGTAAGTAAACGTTTACCGATAACATTTAATAATTGTTAATTTTTTATGTTTATGTAACAGTAATTATGCAACGTTTAAATATTGTTAATTATTAACGTTTATTTATTGTTACAAATTCAACGTTTAATTACCGGTAACTTAAAATATAAAAACAACGTTGAATCAAAACTGAAAATTAGTAAGTAATATTAATTTAAATAAAAACGTAATTTCAACGAATAGAGAAATTGTATTTCTTATAAAATATATTTATTATTTCATTGTAAATGAATTCAAATAAAGACAAAAAATATGGACACTATATATAAACTATTTTTGTTGTTTTTTTTTTTTTTTTTTTGTTTATACCTCCTCATTCGGGCGGTGTACATCTGTGCCCTTATCGATTTGATTTAATCATTGAAGTCTTTTATTAATTCTCCTTTCCAAGCCTCTGAAATGAAGAAAATATATTCAAATATTATCAATTAATTTTATTTAGTTATAGTCCTTACTAAATAACGCCATATTTAGGGATTTTAAATCGCCAAATCTTTTTCAATCGTGAGAGCCGTCCCAATTGTCCCAAAATCTTTATTAAATGTGATCTAAATATGTTGTTAAAAATTGTTTATGTTTCAACGTTGTTCAACGGTTAAAGGTGTTACGTTGCGTAACGGTTATTATTATTGATTTTTTTAGCGTTTATAAATGATTAAATGGGTTACGATAAAAAATAATGCAGATTAAACGTTGAAATACGGTTTACTGGGTTACGTTTAAAATTATTTTGCTTTCAACGTTATCAATTTTTTTACTGGGATTGGATATATTATATTGGTTCACTTTATCATTATCATTGTATTTGTATGCAATATATTTTTGATTATCGCCTTTCACAATGTTAAATCGGTATCAAAACATTCGGAGCTTAAGAGCAAATTTTGATTTTTTTAGTACGTTTATAGCCAGTCTGAAAACCCAACCAGATTTAATTTTTGTTACTTAAATTTGGATTTATTCACACGAAAGTACCGAATTCGATTTACCTAATTTTTATTTTAAAGCATGCTGTAACGATATGATTTGGATAATTTGCTCGCAACAATTAGCAATAACAATATAGTTATCTTAGGTGATCTCAATATCAACTTGTGAAACAACGTAAGCAGTTTTAACTACCAAACATTACTTGCATCATATTATGGATTCCTGAGTATTTCTAATAACCCAACCAGGAATTTATCATGCTTAGATCATATGTTCGTTAAATCCAGTAATACATACAACTTTACGATTGATAGTTTACCAATTCAATTTTCGGATCATAATTTAATTTCACTAAATATCTGGGTGGTTTCGAATAGACAAGTAATATACAATAGTGGTTATATCTCAAAAGTCAATTACGATAAGCTTAGGGATCGCCTTCTAGTTGAAAACTGGGACCTTGTTTACAGTGAAAAGGATTGTAACACAGCATTCAACAATTTCTTAAAAATTTTAAATTCTCATATTGATTTTTGCAAAGCCACAATTACTGTTCAAAACAACAAGAAATTAAAACCCTGGATGAATAGGAATCTTTTAGGTCAAATCAATAAACTTAAAAAAATGTCTAAAAAATTAAGAAGGTATCCAAATAACGTGCGGTTAGAAAATTATGTCCGAAAACTTTCTAAATACGTGAATAACAATGTCAAACGGGTCAAAAGATTGTATTACAAAGATAAGTTCGAATCAGTAGGAAACAATTTTAAGCTTATGTGAAAGGAAATTGATATTATTTTGGGACGTAATACGCATTCACAAACCAATTAACGCAAATTTATAAAAATAAGTCTGAGCATGTTCTTACGGATAATCAACATATTTGTGCTGAATTTAATAATTTTTTTATAAATGTCTCGTCCGATTTAACTTCTGATCTTAATCAAAATAGTACTCGTAACAGAGAAGAGTACAAACGGTTTATTTTCGGAAACCATGATAACTTCTGTACTTCCTGCTTTTTCGACGAAATCAATTCTTTTGAGATTCTACTTGAAATTAAGAAATTAAAAAACAAACGGTCTAAAGGATTCGACGGTATAGACAATGTGATTATTAAAAATTGTATTTGGTATCTGGTTGATGTATTGAAGTTTCTTTATAATTTAAGTTTAATGAGCGGAATTTTTCCCGACATTCTAAAAACAGCTGTTGTTATTCCAGTTTTCAAAAAGGGTGATGCTTTACAACTGAATAATTACAGACCAATTTCCTTACTGAGTACATTTTCCAAATTATTTGAAAAATTAATAAAACGAAGGTTGGTCTCTTATCTTGATAAAATCAAATTTTTAAATGGCCACCAATTTGGTTTTACAGCTGGAAAATCTACTGAAGAAGCTCTCCTACATTTCCTTAGTAATAAATTTTTAGCTGTTAACACCTCTCACAAATGCTCTGCGGTTTTCATGGACATTTCGAAAGCATTTGATATACTGTCAACCACGATATACTACTTACAAAATTATCTAGTATTGGAATTAGGGGCAATTTGTTAGATTGGTCGAAACCGTAGTCAAATTGTAAGAATTAATAAGGTGGATAGTCGTCCAGGCCATCTTAAATGTGATGTTCCCCAAGGTTTAGTTTTGGGACCTTTGTTGTTTTTAATTTATTTTAATTCCGTTTTTGAAATTAATCTAATAGGCTCCGCTACAGCATTTGCGGACGATTTGGCATTAACCTATGCGTCGAATGATCACATTGAAATTCGACGCTCTATTGAGAGTGACTTATGCATTCTGTGTAAATGGTTTTTCTTTCACCGCCTTCTTGCTAGTGATAAGTCAAGAGTTATGCATTTTAGGCGTCCTGACATAACATTTGATCAAATCTTTATCAAATACCATGTTCGCTCATGTGATAAGAACCTATGTTCTACCCAATGCTTTGACCTACTTTGCGTAAAGGAGGTTAAATATCTAGGCGTTACAATTGATTCACAGCTTAATTGGACCTCCCACTTAAATAATATCAGGAAAATTGTGATTACTGCCGTGCATAAATTCTATATTCTTCGACCTTTGTGTCCTTCTTATGTCTTGCGAAGGTTATATCATGCTCTTGTAGAATCCATCATAATGTATGTTGGGGAGGTATTTACTTTGCTAATATTGTTGATCTTTTTATAGCGCAGAAAAGAATTGTTAAATTAATTTACGCTCGTCCGAAAGTTACACCCACAATTCCGCTTTTTCGTGAGTTGAATTTGTTGCCTCTGAGATATCTATACGTGTTTAAAGTATTGAAAATGTTTTTTGTTCGCAGCAATAGTTTTCATAGTCGAATATATCATGCGTATAATACGATAAATCCAAACAATTTTGTCGGTCTTCGTTGTAGTAATGAGAAGTTTAGAAGATTTTATTTATACATGGCGCCCTATTGATTTCATATTGTTAAGATTTTGCCTTGTCACTCAAGGTTCGAATCACTGGATTGTGAATAAATACAACTGCTTCAAATTTGAACTCACACAATTTATTTACACAACACAATTTATTATACAACACAAAATTCACAATTAATTATTACAATTATAACACACTTTTTAATTATCACTTTAATAATCGCTTTAATAATCACTTTAATAATCTCTCTATTTAACCTTCACTGTATCACGTTTAAAATAAGACTCAGCATTCCACGTCAACCCGCGCCTTTATATACCAAAATAATTGTTTCTAGAATAACCCTAAATGCGCATCAATATTCGAGCAAATATGTTAGTATGGAAATGACGCCTAAATGTTGAGTATAAATCATAAATGCAATTGAACAATTAAAGAAATTAACTTATTCTATTCTAATCTAGGTGTCACCGTAATAATATTTTACCGAATCGCGTTAAAATGCTTCCATTGGAGCAGAAACACAAATTTTTCAGGGAAGTTCGGATTTGGCTGCTTAGCATTGATAATATTGAGCAATACTTTTAGTAATGAAATTAATCATTTATACTATATCCTAATGAGCCGGAGAATAAATTTACAATATAACTAAAATAAAAACTGAGCTTGTATATAAATAGTATTTGTTCATTAAAAATTGTAACCTAATTATATTTTTTTTAAATGTTAATTGTAATTTTTATAAATTGCTCCACTACAGACATAAAGTCTAAAGGAGCTCTACTTTGTCTCAAATGTTATTGAAATAAAGATTATAATAATAAAAATAATATTTAGACGATCTCGTTATATCGGGCGCTAAAAATGTGGAACATTTGAAGAATGTTGAGCAATTATTATCACGATTAGAAATTGCGAAATCGCGAATTTGCGAAGCCTGAAATCGAATACTTGGGTCGTATCAAGGACCGAAACGGAAACTACGTAGAGAGTGCGTGAAATGTTACTGATGTGAAGCGCAAGAAAAATCGTTCAATGAACTGATGTCATCATTAATATATGCTGCCAATTGGTACATTTCCGCAACGTTTATCCAATCATTTTGGCAACAGATGCTGAAGGGCATTCGCAAATCGAAAAGGAGGGAATGTCGATTATCTACGGCATTACAAAATTCGATCAAAACTTGCAAGGTTGTAAATCCGGATTGGTTACCGACCATAAGCCATCGGTCTCGTTATTTAAGCCCAGCAAAAAATTACCGGTTCACTCAATCAACCATCTTCAACGGTGGGCAATCACCCTAATGAGCACATTCACGATAACGAATCTACGAAATACCACGGCAACGCCGGCACACTATCACGTTTACCTTGTAGACCGGATGAAAATTTTGACAAAAGCGAAGATGCCTGTTTTCAAGGCAAGGAAATTTACAACCATCGCATTCTCGATTATCCAATAGATTACAATTTACTCGCTCCCACTCTTTACTTCGTAAAGTGAAATCCTACGTAATAAATGATTGGCCTGCGAAATTAAATGTCTCTGAATCGTCTTACTCAGATTATTTTAAGCATCGTCATAGCTTGAAGAAGTTAAAGGATATCCTTTTCTTACAAACAGAACATCTCCGAATTGTCGTCCTCTCTAGCCTATAAGGATACTACTACTGATGGACATTGGGGTGTCACCCGTTTGAAGAAATTGTGACATCGAAATCATCGTTAAAGAATGTGAAAAGTGTCAGCTCAACGCATCGTTTATCGAACAAAAAATTTGTTTGGCCGAATGGCCAACACCAGATGAACCATGGCAAACAGTTCATATAAACTACGCGAGACCATTTATATGAACAAAATGTTTCTTTTGTGTGTGGATGCATACAGCAAAATTCCATTCATCGTATACCAATGATGAAAACATCATCGCTCATAATTCGGGCGTTAGAACAAATCTTCGCAATCGAAAGTTTACTCAATTTATGTCTGCAGAATTCGCTGAATTCGGTCGTATAAACAACATCGAGCATTTGATATTAGCACCATTTCGCCCACAATCGAATGGCGAAGCCGAACTAATGGTCTGCACTTTCAAAACCGCAATGAAGAAAATTTGTCATGACGGCACCGACGGTGACAACGCACTAATGAAGATTTTATCATCTTATCGTTCTACACCGTTAACAAATCTAGACTAATCACCCGCGGAACTGTTACACGGTCGACAGCCTCGCACTGTACTGTCATCGTTGAATCCGTATTTCCACCGAAGAGAACATTGCACCATATCGACTAAATATAACGTCGATCACAAAGTTTACGCTAAAGATTTTTCAACGAGAAGTCCACAAAAGTGGAGAAAAGACTATACATCGTCAAATCGTTGGGGAGAAGAATGTACCTTGTTGGCACAAACTATGGTGTTTAAAAACGACGTCAAAATCAATTACGACCAAGAATTTTGTCATCTGTCCCCATCGATGACTATGAAAAATCGTCACATAAACATCAATTGGAAAACAAAGCGAGTAAAAACGTACATTTTTCTAATTTTGCTTTCTCCATAAACAAAATCTTCATTAACCAATTTTGTTCAATGTGAATCGTACGAGGGCAAATCAAAAAGTCTTGCAATATCATATGAAAAAAAAGAGTGAGAGAGACAGCAATATTTTTATTTTTCGACATAATCTCCTTTAAGGTTTATACATTTGTCACATCGATCAATTAACTTACCTAAACCCTCTAAAAAAAAAGATTTCTTTTGCTCCATAAAATATTCATTTACAACAGACTGTACTTCATAGTCACTGGAAAATTTCCGGCCCCTTAGTGTTTTTTTCAAATTGGGAAAGAGAAGTAGTCACTGGGTGCCAAGTCTAGACTGTACGGTGGATGCGGAATTTCCACGAAGCCGCAGTCCTTTAATGCAGCTTGAGCAATATTAGCCTTGCGCACTGGTGTATTGTCGTGAAGAAGCAAGATTTTTTTCCTAACTTTCCTTGGCCGTTTTTCCCGGATCGCTTTTTTCAATTTTCGCAAAACCTCTGCGTAATATATGCCTGTGATTGTGGTTTTCGGTGGCATATAATCGATTATCAAAATTCCTTCAGCATCCCAAAAAATTGTTGCCAAAACCTTACCAGCAGACGGTTGAGTTTTGAATTTCTTTGGTGGTGGTTCACTACGTTTAATCCATTGCATCGATTCTTGTTTGGAAGCCAGATCCCAGTGATGAAGCCATGTTTCATCGCCTGTTATTATGTTACCCAAGAAATTTTCTGGATCTGCTTTGTACATATCTAAAATCGCCTTTGAAGTTTAAACACGCATTTTTTTTTGTTCAGCATTCAACAAACGGGGAACCCATCGCGCACTTACTTTCGACATGTGAAGGTGGTCATGTAATATAGTATATGTGGTACCGTATGAAAGAGAAAGTCTCCACGCTAACCGCGGAACAGAAATACGCCGGTCCTCCAATACAATAGAATCAGCCAAAATTACGTTTTCATGGCTAATAGCATCTGCTGGCCGACCCGAGCGGTTATCGTCTTATAATGACTCCCAACCACTTTTGAATAATTTTACCCACTTTGTTACTGTGGCATATGATGGTGCAGATTCGCCGTAAACTTTTGATATATAGTTGAATATATAAATTGCATTTCGTCCATCTTTATAGAAAAATTTAGTAACCGCGCGATATTCAATTTCATTCATTTTAAGAAAAATTCAAAACACATGTTACTAAATTGACAAAAACAAACGAACCGTAAAATTTACATCGAAATGTTCTTCTAGAAGTTTCATCGTGACAAAAAATGGTTTTGAAAAATATATTGTTGTCTCACTCACTCGTTTTTTTCATATGATATTGCAAGACTTTTTGATATACCCTCGTATGTCAAATGACGTGCAAGAAGAATCGCGAACGGACGTACAATCACTACAATCACCTGCAAGCAAATGCACAAAAGCAAAATTCCCCGACATCAAGTAGTGGTCTTCGTATAGTATTTTATGAAATGGATCTCCAGCGGTAACACCCATGTGTGATAATGATGGCACAAGCAACAACACTTTCAAGAACACAACACAATGAAAATCCAACTTTACAATGCAAATTAAAATTTGCATTCAATTTATATATTTTTATTTTTTTTTTTAATTTTTTTTTTATTTTGTTTTCTTTGATCTGTGTCAAAAAATTAACGGAAGAGGAATTGTAATAACTTCACGCATATCAATTTCTAGCAGTTTCGTTATTTTGTATTATTGTCAGCTTTTCGTTACTTTTTCTGATGTATAAAAACAGCGATGTCAATTGTAAAGCGTCAGTCTCATTAGTCGCGTCGTGTCGTGAATAAAAAATACAGTGCTGGGAAAAAAATTGTGCAAACATATTTTATTGCAAACTGGAGTCTTTTTTGCTAAGATTACAAAACTTTTGAAAGCAATTGGCTTATTGTTTCATTTTAAATACATGTATGACGTAATTTTTTGGAAAAAAAAATTGAACTGTAATTTAGGAGCAAAACCCCGAAAAATGCCAAATTAAAGTAATGGAATAAAACTTATTTTCTTTAATATTAATATTTTGTTGGACCGCCTTTTGTTTTTATTACACCCGTACAACTCCGCAACTGATGTGCAAAACAATTGGTGCAGATGTTTTATTGCCTGTAATTTTGAGTATAAATAGCGCATATTTTGTAAGATTAAGTTATTCTGTAAGTGATCCTAGTCAAATAAAGAATAAAGTGCAATTTTAGTTTAAAAAAAAATGGGAAAAGTTAGTAAGCAGTTTAAAAGCAACATGTTGATTTGGGAGCGAGAAACTTTAAACACGTGTGAAATAGCAGAAAGATTAAACATTCCGTAAAGTACTGTCGTGTGGAATATTAAAAAATGCGAGAGATGGGCAATACACAATGAAAGGCTCTGGAAGGCCCAGAAAGACAACGCCAGTGGAAGATCGTTTCATAATATTACAATGTCGTCGGAACCGTTTTAAAACTTCATCGGACATAATACGTTGAGCGAGGAGGATGTTTAGCGAACGGGAAAACAAATTTCAGCCAGCTTAGTGAGAAAGAGACTTGTTAAAGCTGGTTTGAGAGCACTTAAACCAGTCCAGAAGTATGAGTTTACACTACCAGTGAAAAAAACGTTTGCTATGGGCCTAGGAGCATGTTTCTTGGACTCCAGAGATGTGGAATGATGTGATTTTTTCCGATGAATCAAAATTCAAGCTGCATGTTGGAGATAGAAGAATTCTCGTAAGAAGAAATCGGGCGAGAGGCTTAGCAACGAATGTCCTTTAAGACTTCTTTCAAAAAATGAACGAGTTATGGTCTGGGGATGCTTTTCTGGAAATGAAACCGGTCGATTGTGCTTCCTAAGTTCCAGCATTATAACAGCTGTTTGCACCTCCTCAGGTCCTACACAACGAATTTGAGCCTTCTATGTTAAAGCTTTTTGGCGAGACTTACAAATTTATTTTTCAACAGGACAACGCTCCGTCCCATACCGCCAAAGTTGTGAGTTATTAATTTTGAATTGTAGATAGAAAAATTGGCTTTCAGATAAACATAAATAATTTGTTAAAAACTAAGTGTTTAATTAATTCTATTACTTTAACTCAACGTATTTTGAATATTTTGGCAATTTTCGGGGTTTTGCTCCTAAATTACAGTTAAATTTTTTTTCCAAAAAATTACGTCATACATATATTTAAAATGAAACATTAAGCCAATTGCTTTCAAAAGTTTTGTAATTTTAGCAAAAAAGACTCCAATTTGCAATAAAATATGTTTGCCCAATTTTTTTTTCTCATCACTGTATTATAAAAGTAAGAATTATAAAAGTACCTATGTAACAATAAAGCGACACCGCAAGACCTTAATTGTCTATGATTTGTATACAAAACTAAAAACCACTTGCGCTATTTATTATAAATATTAGCTGTAAATTTTATATAAAACTAATCTCTGTCTATATATAAAGCATGTATATATCCTTTATCCGCTTGTTTAGTGTGTGATAATGTTATATATTTTTTAAAGTTTCTATAAAATATTTCTGGCTGAAAGCCAAAATGTTTCTGCAAATATTATACCAAGATAATTTTATATTTTTTGTTTTGTTGGAAAACCACACTGTGTATTTATATACCATTTTATATTGATCTATTACTATTATCATCATCTTGCTGTACGAAAATAGAAAAGAACCATCCGCCATGGTACACAGCATAAATTCCAGGATGAATTAATGATATAAATTTCACAGAGATGCATTGTTATGCCACTATCTCTATAATATACATTATGCAGACAGACATACACTCACTATATTTGTGTTGAGACATTGTCAACATCATTTATCGCTTGTGTATTTTCGATTGTAACACAAAAGCTGCATACAACCATTTTAATGTCTTCATCATCCATGGATAGTGTTTTTTTATTTCTTTAAGATTTGGTAATAAAATAATGTTGGTGTCTTCCTGCCAACCAAGAATTCCCATAATAAAATTGTTCTCGTATATGTTGTTGCTGTTGTTGTTACTATATATTGCAAGGCTTCGCTGAATACACTGTTGTTATAAATCGTTTTTTGAGTGGATTATTCGTGTATTCCAAACTCTCAACAATACTTAAAATAGTTAATGAAATAAATTTTGTAAATCATACAAATCAACATTTTGGCAAATCGCGCGCCTACATAACTAGATATTTCACAAAACACGTTACAAAAACAAGGATTATGCACGAAGTCTGTAAACCGAATTAAGTCGGTACACGAGAAAAACAAATCCTACTTTACAGATTTACTGATATACCTTTTCGAGGAAGTTTTTTTTTTTTGGTTTTATTTCGCCTAAATGTTGTTGTTCTACATTTTGTTTTTATTACATAATATAATGTATGTATGTACATTGTTATTCCGTTTAGATATTAGTATCAAGACGAAAATAATATTCCAATTGAAAGAACAAAACAAAACCCACAAAAATATTTTATTATTTTGCATTTTCCAATTTTTCCCAAAAAGTGATATTTCATGTTTCGTTCTTAACATGATGAAAAATTTACTTTTTTTTTGCTTTTAGAGCTTTTCTACCATAAAATAAAATGAAAAATAAAAATCTTTTTTTGTATAAATAAGGAAGCTCTACGTATAAAACAAGACATCACACATCACATTCATCTACCTGATGTTTAAAATATGTTGGTTTTTTTGTTTTGTCTTTGTTTTATTTGTATACTCTTTTATACTCCAATTGTTAAAACGTAGAAGTTTCGTTTCATAACTATTTAGTACATTAAGATTTATTGTTCCATGGATCGAAATTCTTCACCAATATAATTTTGTTTAGTCGTTTAAATAGCCCTATAAACCACGATCTCAAATAAAAATGATGTATTATATCGTGGTGTGTGCATTGTGACTGCTCTCTCAAAAAATTATCCATCTTTATACAGTATTTGAGTTATTGAGAAATATATTGGGCAAAAAATGTTGTAGTATAACGATGCTTTTCATTGAATGTGTTTAGATTGGAGTTGAAGTAAGAAGGAGCTTTGCACAAGGATGTGCCGATTTAAAACCGTGTTGCCCGATGTTTGGTTATAGGGTGTCCACCGATAGGTGTCACCGCCGACTGTCGTCTCCAACATTGCCAATCGCCCTAAAGTATTTTAATACGTTATTCTTGGTTGTGGTTATCTGGCATAGTCAGCAAGCACAGCTGTGTCATTGGTTCCTTCTTGGATGTGTCATTTTGCCATCTTAGTGTGACAACCTGAACTCATCCGTCAGATTCTGAATGCATATCGATGATCCGCCCTAGTGACCATTTCGAAGGTGATATGCTTTCCTCCTGGATGAGGATTAATTGCCCCATAGCGATTTTGCCCTTGACTCTCAGCCACTTTGGAGTGACATCTCTCGTGCTCTGCTGATGCAGGAACGCTAGTTGATGAGCAACTCCCATGAAGTTGGTTGCCCAATCACGGAAGCGATTGGACAACCAACTTCGATGCGATGGAAGATTAGTCATTAGTTGCCGGTTCGGCATTGCGGTGGCCATAGCACACAACACATTTATGTACGTGCGAGCGCAGCAAGGTTTTGATGCTTAAAATCCAATAATGCCACCTGGTTGTCTTTGGGAAGGATAATCGGATGCTTCCGCGTGTATGGCAGGTTCGATTAGTTGAGACTGGCATCTTGATATCTCTTCAGCGAAATGTGTTTCTTGAGCCAGCTTAACCCAGAACTTGGATGCCCAATTTAGCTCGGGCACGGTGTTGAAGTCTCCCGGGTTTATTGTTGTGCTACGATGTCGATGTTGGATGAAACTTCGGCAGAAGGCCGTGACACGTAGTAATTTTCCGAGTGACGAATAACGAGGGAGTAGGTATTTTGTTCGTTGATGTTAGTGTAAGCCTCGCTCGTTCTTTGGCGTGGCCATGGACGAAGATCTTCTTGTAACCAAAAAAAAAAAAAATTGTCTTGAAACCAAAGGGTCAAGACCACGAGACGCGCAATCTGCGTGATTATGTTTGGTTTTGACGTAATTTCAATCGGAAGGTTGAATGTAATCCAAGATTTGTGAAACCCAGTTGGCCACAAACGTCCTCCAGCAACTAGGCGAGCTGCGTAGCCAATCAAGTACCACTTGCGAGTCGGTCCGTGTGTACATTTGAAGAGTACTCTGACACAAAGCTCCAGACGTGGCAGGCTGGCCGTTGTCAGTGATGCATCCTTGGTGTTTGATGCCAACATTGTGACTTTTGGGGATCCATCTGCTAACGCTGTACGCGCGCATACACGATTGAATACGATTGCCTCCAATGATTTCAGGCTATCTCGATAAGTGAGCCATTGTTGAGTATTTTCCCACAATTTGTGTAGGATGATTTTCACGTTAATTGTGGTAGTTGATACCCAGCCGAACGGATAGAATATCTTGCCTGCGACAGTAGTCTTCATTTGATCGGTACATGAACATCCGATGACGCGTTAATGTTGAATTCAAAACGACGGTGCACAAACGATAGCCTCAAACTGGCTCATCTGGAGGAGGTTGCTATACGATCCATTGATAATTTCTGTGTTTGCGGAAACGGGTTAGTATTTCGAAGACGTTATTTTGAAGCTTGAAACGAATTAAAAGCTTCTGGTTAAGTGATATGCCGGTTGATGTAGTGCGCAATGTGTCGTTCGTTGCATCACACCATTATAAGGAAAATAGCACATCTGGTCCGACGAACTGTTGTGATCTTCTGATACTTCTTCCACGTGACCAGATTCCAGGTAATCCTGCATGAGCTCTTGCACTCAGAATGCAGTTAATCGTTCTCGGCAAACCAACGTTCCATATAATGTAGTTGCAGAACTGTATCCTCTCGTGAACTTCCAATCAAATTAATTAAACACCAGTATACTGAAGACGACTATTCACCGAAAACGACAATACAAATTACAATGACAAAATACGAACTAAAATGAGTTTAGGAAGAAGTTTTTTTCCTCACTTCGTTTATTGTTATTTAGCCTAAGCTTACCACAATCACATTTCAGTACCACAATGGTCCAGTTCCGTACCAGTTTCGGGAATGATTTTGTAAATTGTCAATCTTAGTAGAGTGAGCCATTTATTTCCCAAGCGATAAATATGGAACTACATTTAATGATTAAAATGGAATTTCAACAGCAGTTTTGGATGAACTTGAGTTATAAGTTTAGTAATCATGAAAAAATTGTACCTTGAGATTTTTGCGGATTTACCATTCGCTATATCGCCGAACTGAAAAAAAGAAATTTTAAAAACCTCTGTGTATGCTTTCGAGCGTGCGTGGTTCCATGCAGACTAGATGTCTGTTGGCACCCTACACCAAGTCATATTGACTATAATCGATTTGATACTTAACTTAAGCTTTTTCGGTAAATTGGGAGACCCCAGTGATTTTTGACTGGCATCGATTGGTCAACTAGAAGTGCCAGGTTTCATCATTTTTTACAAATATTTAGAAAAGTATTATATCGTTTACGAAAAACCATTGAAACAAAAAGATTGCAAATTAAATTTCATTAATTTGATAAAAAAAAACAACTTTATTTCATAAAAATTTAGTCCAGGAAGAGAAGTACACCCGAAATGCAATTTAGACTCCCATTTCCATACAGTCGATAAATTATGAATTTCCATTCAAAATGACAATTCTCTATAACTACATTCAGAACTCATGCTCTTCATTTTACAACCCAGTTGTATCATAATCAACCGGACAAGTGGTACAGTGGTTAAAGCTTCGGCCCTTGGACCGTGAGGTACTGGGTTCGAATTCCATCGGAGGCTAGAAGCAAATCGAATTTTCATCATCGATTACAATCGGTGATGTTAATAAATACAACAAAGACCCTCTGATGGCGTGCAGAATTCAGCACCGACCCACCGTCCACGTCAATGTACAGGTTGACATGGCGCTTGCAATGTGCAGGCAACAATTTTATTTCCATTGAAAATTAAATACAGTCAAACCTGTTTTTGTGCGCTCTTTTTTGTGCAATTTTATAGTGCGCTCTCTTTTTGTGAGAATTTTTTTATGCGGTATGAAAAAAATTTATTCAGGACAATATACTTGTTCGTTCAAAATTTCAATAAAATTCGAACATAATTGAATGTAATAAATCTAACTAGTTAATTGACGTTGGCCATTTTGTTTCATCCCATTACTTGCCTGCCCACACAATTGTGTGGGTAAGGCAAATGAATCATGTGAAAAATTTATGGTTGTATGTGTTTTGAACCAACTTACTCATTTGTGTATTCCTTTTTAACTTATTTTCGTCCGAAAGAAAAAACACTATAACTACATATAACCACAATTGTGTTGGTTGCCCAAGTAGCATTTTAAGTTGTCAAACGATCCCTACATCGTTGTCACAACTAATTTCATCGCTGTTTGGATGTGGCGAACCGTAGATCACAACGGCTCCACGTGGTTGTCACAGCCAATTTGGCGAAAATAATCGGTTGTCACAACATTGTGACAGCGTTGTGAGCAAGTTATGGTTATATCCCACAACTGTTTGAATTTGTCGTGAAACGGGGATGAAGCTGTTGTTAAACTACTTTTATCACAACGGAAAAGAATAACTATATGATAGTATGAACATATAATAATAATGAATAATAATAATATATTATATTAATCTGAGTTCATATATAATTCAATTTGATTATTTATCGCACATATACGTGAAAAATCATGGGAAATGTCAATTTTACTGTAAAAGAGGGATTTTTAGTTTGAAAATAAAGATTCGCCCCATTTTATTTGCTTTTTCAAATAAATTAATTTATGGAAAAAATATTAAAAAAATTAATTTACATGAACTAAAAGATCTATGCACTGCTGATTGTAGGTTATGATTTTTTTTTTCAAAATGGTGGCACGTATTCTTCCTATAGAAATATTTAATCCGCCATATTATAGTATAGTTGTGCCTGCAACCGTTCTAGATCAAGACGAACAATACAATTTGGTGAAATGGTGTGTTTGGAACTAGTTTAAAGAAAATAAACCGTGAATCGGTTGCGAAGCGAACTTTCTGTATTGATTAATTGTATTGAGAACCAGTCTCACTATGATTATTTGTGTATGGGTTGTGAAACAGTCTAGTGAAAAACTATGTTCACCATTAGAATTTTGATATTGTTGACAAAGTTTTCAAACTCTTCATTCAGACTAATGATTTCGATATCGTTTACGCTGTCAAATGGAAATGAAGGCACGTTCTGGTTACTCAAGGATAAAACACTTTCAAATGGAGACTGTGAATTTTCTACTACCGCGTATTCACAAGGAACAATGTCTATGTTACGAACTTTGAAATTTAACCAATTCCTAATCAGTAACCGTCTGTATGTACCACTTTTTTCATTTTTTCCATTCGAAAATCAATTTTCGGCTTGAACATTTTGAATTGAAATATGCGCTAACGTTTCGTGAAATTGCAACTTCTTAAATTGTCAAATGACATATAAACAAAATGACTATTCGTAGTTTTCAAGCTCAATTTTCACATCCAATGTACAACTAACCAAATAAACTACAACTAAATTAGTTCGCAAAATGAGTTTTGAGTTTATTTCACAACTTTTTATGCACTCGATTAAGAACTTATCTTAAATGGTGATTGTAACCAGTTGTTAGAACTGTTTCACAACTAATTTAATGAAACATTTAATTTAGTTCGTTATTGGTGATTAAATTAGTTGTGGCATGTATGTCCCATCAAACGCAGCGAACCAGTTGGTGGTAGTTCGCAACTGGTAGCTTTTTTAGTTGTGACATGCGTGTGCGAACCAATTTTGTCAACCAATGTGTGGCGTTTCGTAACTGGTAACCTTTTTAGTTGTGACATGTATGTCCGAACTAATGTGACAAACTAATTGGTTGTGGTGACCATTCAGCTGTGGATATTATAAGAGACAACAACTCTACAAACATAATTTATCAATAAAGTTTTTGCAAAATTTGACAACCATTTCACAAGCAATTTCGGGTTGTGACAATTATGCGACAACCATCAATTGGTTGTACACAACTAACTAGTTGTAAGATGCTTCTTGGGTGTACTTCAAATCAAGTGAAATTTTTTATCAACAACGTCATTACATATGTACTATGTTTTTTACTCACACATTTATGTGGTTCGGACTTCATTTGAGCCAAATTTTTTTTTCTTGGTAGAAAAAGGGTTATCAATTTTTGGTATTTCATCACATTGCGTAATGTTTTGAGTTTTTTTCTACGTGAAACTTTTTTTATGCGGTCCCTATTCACCGCATAAAAAAATATTTTTTAAATGTGTTGCGAAAACTATTTTTTATACCTACTCGTGAAATCTCGGAAGATTTTTTTATGCGATTTTTTTTAATGCGGTCCCTATTACCGCATAAAAACAGTTTTGACTGTATTTTCATTGAACCACTTCGTTCTTATATTACAAAACCTTCCAAAAATAATTTTAAGGTTGTCTTTTGATACAACATACCCAATTTCTAATCCCATTTCAATCTTACATAAACAGTTTCCTTATGATCAGTTATGAAATGGAGTAGTCATATTCCAAAAATTTCTTCTTCCATACTATTATTTCCTTTATGTTTGGTATTGGCCTAAATTTTAGTATAAAGTGAGAATATCGTTTTTACTTTATGTGATAATTTTTTTTTTTTTTAGTTTGTACTAGTTTTGACAATTCTCTCTTTTCTCTCTTCGTGAGCTATTTATTCTATTCGCAAGAGTAAAGAGTAGAGTAAATATCTCACGAAGAGAGAACTCTCGAAAGTAGTAGAAACTAAAATATTCTCACTTTACAATAAAATTTAAAAATAAAAGAGCCTAGCTCCGTGTTCGTTGACTATATTCCAGAATTTCTTCCAAAAAAACCTTTTCCAATCCTATTTACATCCTACTCATTCAATTTTATGATAATCGGTTAAGGAATTTCCTAGTTCCGTCCCTATTGACCATATACAGGAACTGCTTCCCAAAGTAATTTTAGAATTCCATTTCCGTTCTACAATCCATTATGTTCGCTTAGGACATGGCCGAATAGGCTTAATTTCAGAATTACTTCCGAAAATCATTTTACAATGCCGCTACTATCATTCGTACATAATTTCATCATAATCGGTTATGAAAAGGCGGTTCAGTTCACTACAATCCAGAACTTTTGCCAGAAATCATTTCAAAATTCCACTTTCATCCTGCATCCCAAATTTCATCATAATCGGTTGATAAATGATCTAGCCCAGGACCAGTTGGCCATATTCCACAAGTTTCCAAAAATAAAAATTGGGATTCCATTTGCATCCTTCACACTCAATTATATTGTGAAATAACAAGTTCTAGATCTAAAATTTTTCTAGAGCTACTTCCAAATACAGGGTTATCCAATTCGAGGTTGATAAAGTAGAAATCTGTATACCGACATCTGTCAAAGATAAACGTCAAGTACGCTGTCATTTATTTAGTTGACATTCTGCCATTTAAGAATATGGAGCATTTAACAATCGACCAACGCGTTAAAATTATTAAATCTGCTGATGCTGATTTTTCGAACAAAATTTTCTTCAGTGATGAAGCTCATTTTTCGCTTGGTGGATACGTTAATAAGCAAAACTGTAGAATTTGGGGCTCAGAAAATCCACAATTGATTGTAGAGAAGCCATTACACCCGAAAAAGTCACTGTTTGGTGCGCATTGTGGTCTGGTGGTGTGATTGGGCCGTATTTTTTTGAGAACAACCATGGACGAACCGTTACCGTCAATTCTGAGCGCTATGGCCGCATGTTAACCGATTATTTTTTTACGAAAATCGAAGATTATGATCTTGACGATATGTGGTTCCAGCAGGATGGAGCAACCAGTCACGTAACACGAGCAAATCGAGATCTTTTGCAAGAGAAATTTCCTGGACGTTTGATTTCGCGATTGGCTGATGTCAATTGGCCTCCAAGATCCTGTGATTTAACGCCTTTGGATTTCTTTTTGTGGGGCTACGCGAAAGATCGTGTTTACGCAAACAATCCTCAAACTCTTGACGAATTGAAAACTAATATTCGTAAGGTAATGGCCGAGATACCGCCCGAAATGTGCCGAAAAGTCATTGAAAATTACCTCAAAAGAATCAAGGCCTGTAAGAAGTCCCGTGGAGGACATTTGAATGATATCTTGTTTAACTAAAAATGGCAAGGATCAATCTGTAAAATGAAATAAAAATTACAATACATTCCGAATATTTTGTGTGTTTTTTTTAAGTTTACTTTATCAACCTCGAATTGGATAACCCGTATGTTCGTTTAATTGTCGTTTGCAAAAAAATTGTTCAGCTTTCGGTGAATTGCCGTTTTCAGTAAATCGTTGTTTCCGGTGAGTTGATGTCTAGAAGTATATTTTATCTTTGTCCTAAATGACGTTATTATATTGAGCACAATTTTAGTATAAACTTCATTCGCCTATACAGGGTGTCTTTTAAGTAAGTACAATAAATTCAGGAGATTACAATTAATACTCAAAATGCAAATATAGACTTACGAAGTGCTTAAAATGCGAAAAATTTAGGGATTCAGTGAAAGTTTAGGGATTTACTATGACAAATTTAGGGTGCGATTTCATCCTCCTATCTAGGTATCGTGATATCCAAATATGGCAAAATGCAATAATACACCAATAAAATGAATAAAATAGTTTTTCCGTAGTAAATCCATGAACTTCCAAATTGTTCGCATTTTAGTCCTTTTATTAGTGTATTTTGTACTTTGCTATATTTATATATTTATATTATGGAACCTGAATAGGTAGAATTGCTTAATAGAATTTTATTATATATTGTTACGTTATCGCCTTGTCACTCAAGGTTCGAATCTTTGGATTGTGAATAAAAACTGTAACGGAACCTCGCAGGTTAATACACTAGGAGATATTCCGTTAACAGAAATTCATCAACATTTGGTCCTCCGAGCAGCCATTGGCCCGCCAGCTGAGTCTGCATGGGAGTGGGTTAGAGGACTGTTGACGAACTTACGAAGCTGCTTTTACAAAATTAATCCAAAACAAAACAAATTATGGTACCCACGACGTTTATTTCTCTGTTGAGACCCTTCCCATTTTTCCCCTGTTAAAACACGTTAATTCATGTTCGATTTAAATATATTCATTTATTTAAAACCAAAAATCGACGATTAGAAAACATATTTAAATCTTTTACAACTACTCAATTCTAATAGCTGGTGATTTTCCTTAATTAAATTAAACAGGAGTTTAATCTCCGCAAAAAAAAATATATAGTTAAATATATGTAATTAAGTCACTTACCCCTTTTAACCCTTCAATGCATGATTTTTCTATTTTGTTGAAAAAATTCCACATTATAGTTTCTGCAATCCTTCCTTATTTATAATATCAAAATAAGAAATTCTAATTATTTGTAATTTCCTCGGTAAATTGATTTTCGTGGTTGTATCATATATGATACGGCATGCATTTACGACTAAAAAACAAACATATTTTTTTTGTTTTTTTTTTTTCAATTTTAAATTTAAATAACTAAAAATGTTACATAGTTTTTCACAGCCTAATTTAACAAAACTGTTTAATAATAAAAATTAAAATAATAAAGGACATAACACAATTTCTGTCTTTGTTGCAACAAAGATGTATGTTGCATTTTTCACACATTATAAAAGTGAGTTTGGAGCTTCGGGATAACTTACACCGCTGTTTTTCAGATGTCCAGTTGAGAAAATGCGATACACTGGCCGACGTCTATTGCAGCTGTGTAACTTGCGTTGGGCTTTTTTCGTTTACGTTTGACTCTGCACAAACTTTCAGCAACTTGAATTCTAAAATTCATTAGAGCGAGATGTTCCAATCCTAAATCAGCAGCGATTCTTTTAGAAAGTAACCATGATTTTACCACCGTGGATATTTCTTAAGATGGTAAATATTCGTATGCACCATTTCTTGGAGCGTTTTTGTGGTGACCTATATATTCTTTAGAGCACGTTCGGTTGGTAACTTGCTTGAAGGTAGTCTGTCACGACGTACTGTGCCAATTGATTGAACACCAACTTTATTTAGTTCGATAATCGATGGTAAGCTCGTGTAATAATAATCGAAGTAATCGTGGTGGTTCACATTTCTTGGTACATTTCGTAGTAGTCGAATGACCAAATTTGATGAGCTCCCCAAATCTTTTTCTGATAAAATACGTTTATCATTTTCTTGCCCCGAAAATTGTTCAAAATTGTACGTAAATTTTCACTGAGAAGAAAAATTTGTAGCCCTATTTATGCGGCTTCATTTGCGTGTACTGTTTCAAGTAACTTCCACCTTTAGTAAAGCACATCTGTTCATCAATAGATATATTTCGTCGATTGGAATCTTCTGAAAGTTTTTAATGAGAACATCTATTACGGGTCGTATTTTGAACGGGCGATCGTGATTTGGATTTGTGTGCGGCATATTGTTCTCATTGCGATTGAAATGAGGAAACTGACGAATTTTTTCGAATTGCTTTTTCGTATTATATTGTTCCACTTCATGGGACCAGTATCAGCGCAAACTTGTTAGTTGGTACATGAACGTAAAAATATACACCCCGAGAAATTTTTCCAATTCCTTCCCGTTTATTGAAAACGTATTTTTGATGTTAGTTTCCATTGCGCAGTTATTTGATTCTGTAACGCTATCATCATTTTAAATAGAATAGAAAATTTCAAGAGGCGTTTGTAGTTCGAGAAGTTCTTGTAGTGATTCATCACCGTTAAATTTATATTTATCTGATGAAACATTCAAATGTTTTACTTTCCAAACAGTATTACTATACAACTTTTTTAATTCCTTGACCTCCCTTGTTTCACTTGTCACCTCAATTGCGTTGCCAATATCAGAATCTTGTAATTCAATCACATTTTTATCACTTAGTAGTATCACAGGTATATTTTGAATGTCTAATGGTACATCGTCATCCATTTCAGATGGTGGTTCGATTCGGAAGTAGCACTTTGTTGGATTTTAATTATAAAAATCATCGCCCCCACTGTCCTCTTTCTCATCAATGTCAATAGAATTACATATTAATAAACTCCTCGATTTCCATAGCATTTAAAAACTAGCGTTGATTAGTTATTATTTTTTAACTACCAAAAATGTTGAATAAAATTTATTATTAAAGAAGAGTTTCACCTTTTCTTAAATTTATACGGTTGTATCATATTTGATACAACCAAGAATTGTGCCGTAATTGCATGATGTATCATATATGATACAACCCATGTTTTTCAATATTTATAATTATAATATAGACATATATATGTTAAAATGGTTGAAACACATAATATAATTACATATATTATTTTAATAAAATATTTTTATTATGTGAAATAGTTTATAAATACCCTAGAAAAAGACGACCAAAAATCTACGTTGGTTGCGAAAAACTAATCACCACAGCAAGCGACACTCAACCGGCATTATTCTATAAAATTACGCGGGAAAACTAAATTATGTGTTCGTATAGGTTTTCAAAATGTGTATAAGAAGATTCTTTTATGAAGCAAATAAGAAATGTTTATGTATACATGTACTTTTTTGTAATATGAAATGGTTGTATCATATATGATGCAATATGCATGGAAGGGTTAACACACACCCGCAAAGCGCTTCACAAATGGAGTCGTACGGCGTAATATGGCTATAGTTATCAACATTTAGATTGAAGAAAAATGTAATTTAATTTAATTAATCACACCAGCTAAAAACCGCAAAAAAAATTTTAAGAATACAAAATAGACTAATTTTAAAATATACTAGAAAATAGTAACTATATAAATTTAGAATCAATTTTAAATAATGAAATCAAAATAAATAAAAGTAAGAGAAAACATAAACGTACTAATTTTTGAATTATTAAGTAACTGAATCTAAACATTACATTAACACAATAATGTTAAGATGAGTTATACGCAGACATACATTTTCGTACGTCATCTTTACAAAAAAAAATTACTCAAAGGCAAACCGATATTGTAGGTGAACGACAGTTAATCACGTTGAACTGAATTGGATGTAAAATACGTTATTATTATTTTTTTCACAGCGCGCGTAAATTTATTTTGGACGGTGGTGAATGCTCTAGCGCACCATATTCACCACCGTCGCTGTCCTGGAAGCGCTAGGTCCAATGGATATATTCCGCCAGGAAATAAAACCCAATCCACAAAACCCGGAATTTCGTTTGGACACACACACCTGTTAATGATCGACGCTGCGACAATATCCGGATACTGCTTAATGCTCCGTCCAAAACTGACAAAAAAAAAAACACAAAAATTGGCGTCACTAAAATCACAAGAACAGCACGAGTAGAATTAAATTATTACCTTAATAGTTTTGGTAGAAAGTTTGAGAATTAAATAGAAATTTAATCGGATAAGATTTATACTCGTATCACATCAATTGCAACTAAAAATATGTTACACGTAGATCTATACGATTTGGCACTAAATTTCACCAACACAGTATTTCACAATATTTAGCAAAATACACCAATTTTTTTTTGAATTCACACAAAAATATTTATAAGAATTTAAATGGTGTTTACTGAACACAAGTTATCACTTAAATGTCATTTGCAAAAAATTGCAATTACAAAACATTTTTTGTGGATGGTCGATCTCCAAAATAAGTAAAAGAAGAGAACAGCTGACGAAAATAAATAATTAATTTGTTAACGACCAAAACGTAGTAACGAATTCTATTACAATAATTATAATTATTAGGTTGGTTCACAAGTTGCGGCATAACATGAAACGGTTTTACTATTATTCAAAGTAATTTCTGTTTCAAAACAAGTGCTTTAAATTTGAACACACACACACACACAAATTTATTTCCACAACACAAAATTAACAACAAAATATTCCAACACACTATTTAATCGCTTTAATAATAGCTCTCTGAAATAAGACTCTGAATGCTCTCCAAAAATTATACAGACTGAATGCTTTCCTAAAATTATACAAGAACTTCGAGCAAATATAAAATGTGGTGTGATCGTAAAAATATGTTATTTAGTTGCCTCATAGTTAAATAGAAAATTGATTAAATAAATTTAAATGTTATTATAAGTATAATATTTAAATTTGTGCGCCTGAATGTTTACATTTCGTTTACGTGGTATAATGATGATCGTTCTCGGTCAATTGTCGTTTCCAGTGAATTGCTATTTGATGAATTGTCGTTTTTGGGCGAATTGTCGTGCTACCATTTCCTTCGTTTGTTGGTTCTGAGTTGAAATTAAACACAACCGAAAAATCCTATGCCATGCGGAGGGTTTACCTTCTTCCTTCTAAATTGTTGTACAGTGCTATATTCAGTCAGGATCAAAATATAATCACAAATCGATAACTACAATACTGCGTGCGTACACGTGTTTACATCTCCATCTCGGATCTGATACTGTACATACATAGATAGATATATAATGGCTTATTTTGTTGTTTATGCACAAAGTAAAAAAAAAAAATATTATAAAACAGGAAAAATATTGTGACAAATCGATTTTATGTGTCATTTGTCGACATTTCGTTACACAACTTGGTTTTGTATTTTATTATTTTGTTGTTTTTGCTGGTTTCTGGTTCGTTTTTTTTTATAAACACCAATCCTTATTATTGTATTATTATTACTTATATTGTATGTTATGTACACACAAAATATTCCTTCGCACACAGTAGTAATAGTATCCTTCTTGTTATTGTTCAGCGCGTTTCTCGAATTCGAAGAGGATAAGATAACAGAATTTAAACCATAAAAATCGGATTTGTAATTTTTTTGTTTTTTTATATTTTTTAAGGATTTGTACTTATCTATTTAAAAATGAAAATAAAACGTTGACGGGAGGAAAAAAATCGTTCGCCTGAATTCCGATTATATGTTGAGTAGGTAGTGCGGGAGAGCGAATTTTATATTTTACTTTCTCTTCCATACGTATCCGTATTACCTAACCGAGTTTATAGATTTGTTCGATTCGATTTTAATCAATTTTGGCGTTTTTGTTGGATTTTTTTTTTTTGATTAATTTTCCCATATTTACGTCGTCGTTGTTGTTGTTGTTGTTGTTGTTGTACACTAGAAAATGTTTTTAATTTTATTATTTTATTATAAATATTTTATTTATTGTTGTATGTACTATTAATTTTACTCTATCATTTGCAGTCGAAGAATAAGACGTCGTCGTCGTCGTCGTCTACGGGGTTATGCTACATCCATAAAAAGAATAATAAGAAGGAATACAGAATACGGAAAATTTGTCTTGATAGTTTGGAAATTTCGTTTTTTTTTGTATTTTTTAAATGTAAAACGAGAGTAGAAAAGTTTTTTTTACCATCTTATATAATACATTCATACAATATACATATCAATGTTATATCTTATTCTTGTTGAAATGGAGATGAGTTTTTAATTTACTTTTAAGAAGCAAAGAAAAAAGTATTGTTAACAATAACAGATATCTAGACAAGGAAATGTCTCAGCATTCATCAGATTTTGATTTACAAAAAAAATCAAAAAAAAAAAAAATATTTACCGGCCAATAAACTTTTAAAATTCAGACACAATTTCAGCACTGCACATAAATAATAACTCGTATTATGGGCAGTTGGCGTCTATTCAATCATATTCTGAAAGCAGTTATTCTCCATTGTTATTTATAAAATAGATTTTAGCACTGTTCCATTTTATTCTATTATTTAATAGTTTATTTTTTAAATTAAATAAAAGCTAATAAAAATCAAAATTGATTGCATATCGTTTTTATATATTTCAATAATATAAAAAAGTTAATTAAATTTGACGTATAGCTTTACGTTATATATTGTGTACTCTCCTCGTATGTCGAGTCGAGCGCAGAAAATGTTTATTCATAAATGTGCCTCGTACACATATATAACACATCATTTATGATATCTGGCCTATGTATGTATCCCTATGTAACGAGATATTTTAGGGATGAGTTACATATTAAGTGTTTTAATCATTGTAAGAATATTGAAATTGACTACATGGCAAATTTAATTAAAATCTGTTATATTGTATCGCCACCGATATCGAACGACATTTATAAACTACATCAATACAAATTTATCAATATTATTTCATTGTTAACAGATAAACTAAATAAACTAAAAATACCGTAAGTGATTCAATCGGAAATTTCTAGACAGTGCCAAGCAGGCAATTCCGAACTTCCCTGAAAAATTTGGGCTTCTGCTCCGATGGGACCATTTTAACATGATTCGGTAAAAGATGAAACCAAAACTTCTCATTATTACAACGAGGGCCGACAAATTTGTTTGGATTTCTCGAATTATACGCATGATGTATTCGACTATGATAACTATTGCTGCGAACAAAAAACATTTTCAATACTTTAAACCATTATATAACCTTCGCAAAACATAAGATGAGCACAAAGGTCGGAGATTATAAAATTTATGCACGGCAGTATCCACAATTTCCTGATATTGTTTAGGTGGGAGGACCAATCCAGGACCGGTTCTAAGAAAAGTTTTTCGTTGAAACAGTATGGTTGAGATCTACGACATTTAACGGAGAGTAAACAGGGGTTGAAAGAATTTTTATTTGCCGGTATAAAAACCCCACCTTCTCCCAGATTGTCTGAATGTCGGACACCCTGTAAAATATTACTATCCCTCCCAAATATTGTACAGCAAATCATTGATGTGTAACAAAAACAAAACATTTTAGGAATGTGTCGTTGACGATCTCCCATTTATCACAACGTTAGTCTTCCGGTTTTTGAGGAAGCTTTTATCTGCTTAATAGCCATCGATTCCAAACCGTACAAATTAAATTTGTATGCCAAACCTTTTTAATAACCTTGGATATATCTAAAGCGATTACAAAAGCAACTGCATGTTGTTAAAGGGTGAGATTTCGTATGTTTTCAACATACGTCAAACGATCGGTTGCGGTCGGTAGCTTGAGGGGCCAGTTTTAGCACAACCACGCTTCAGAACGATTTTTACCATCCCGGTGTACCTTTTCTGTAAAGTTTGACACAAATCGTCCAAATTAGGAGCATAATTCTACTAATCTTCTTATTTGACTAATATCTTCTGTTCCTGGCCAATCCATTACTGAAACTATCTTCTTCGAAACCGTTCGCACACTATTGCTTGACACAGTATGACCCATACAGTTTACTTATAACCTGGACAGGTTGCATTTCCTTGCTCTTAACTTTGATCCGGGAACCCGGATGGCTTGTAGAACTTGCATTTTTAAATTAAATGTTCATTTTTTGGTATTTTTTGGTGTCGTAGTAAAATAATGGGGTAGATACTCGATTGGCTAGCAAGCAAGCAATTTGCTAGCCGAAATCTTAGCTACTCAATTAATTTTACCAAGAAAATTTAAATTTCAATTTATATTAGTAGTGCCACAGATTCATCTTTTGCTGTTAGTAAGTTCTAACGGACAGTAACATTAATCTGTTCTGGATCTACCTATCAGGACGAACAACTGATTTCGAAGCGGCGATATCCAGTGTTATTGTGCATATACACTGCGCCTATAACAGCTACACTTTTGTAATCCTCTTCAAGTTGAATGATTTTAACGAGGTTCTTATAGCATTTTCTCTCTCAATCAGCTTACATTCCTCGAAATTGGTGTAACTTAGTTTTCCGAACCAATGCTGATTAAACGAAACAAGGGTTCTCTCCTATAATCTGACGTCAAATTACCTTATTTCATCACGTGCTGCTCCGTTTCCTGTATCGGAAACATCTGAACGGAGAATGCAATCTCGTCATCGATTAGTCCGAAAAGGTTAATGTGGTTAGTGTCTTTATTGGTCTCTTTATTTTCGTCATATTTATGAATTCAGCTGGCGCAATTTTTCAGGATCAGTTGATAAACTTGATCTATATACAAGGCCTAAAGCCAACGCCAATACTTCATTTGTGGGAGTGCCGATATCTTGGTTCTAACCCAGCTATGCCCCACACATAACCCTTTTCATTTAGGATACATTTTGCAAGTCATCGGGAGCTTACCCTCGAAAAGAATAAATGAGTGCATTGGGCTGCTTCCCTTAGCCCCGATAATTGTGCTGTACTGCCGCTTGGAACTATACTTTAAAATTCTCTGATGCCATCTTGCCATCGAAATCGGAGAATTTAAAATTACGCTTGAGCTCAACGTATGTGAAGTTATCCCCGGATTCTATCCCCGAAATTTAAAAAAACTAATCAGGCAACACTAACATAATTATATCCCTCTAACTCGTGTGTGGTTAGCCCCACCCCGTTTTATATTATATTTTATTCCAAATACACTTCGTATGTGAAGTTAGCCCCGAATTTTATTATATGAAAAATAAAAATGTTTATTAAAATTATTTTAATCCACAAAACACACAAAATAAATATTAATAAAATGAAGTAAAATAATTTTTAAATTGGCTCATAAATTATCTATGTAACTATGTTTGTTCCGCAAAAACTTTTGAACACACAAGAGCGATTTCTCCCAAATTGTGCACCAATATTTTTTAGTAGCCGAGAAAAAAATGTTACACCTTCTCCATGCTCACCTGTAAGCCAAAAATTCACAATATATGCAAACTTTTGATCCACTACACTATAGCGAATGCTTATAAATTTAGCACGAATACATTGTGGCAGCCGAGAAAAACCGTGGAAGTGTTAACAAATATTTTATTTGTATCAATATTTCTTGTATATCGGCCGTAATTATTACACGATGGAGCCACCTGAAATGCATTCTCATATCTGGAAATTGCTTCTGCGGAATCTGGACTCGCCAAAACTATGAAATGGAACACGGCTCCGTGTCGAAAGTCTTTTGCTGAGGACGTATTCATACCTCGCATACCATTGATACCAACCGACCGGCCATTCAGCTTCAAACGAGTCCAGTTCCCAGTTAGACTCATTTGCCATAACCATCAACAAAGCTGATGGACAATCCCTAAAGTTTGAAGGCGTGAATTTGGAAAGTCCTTGCTGCTTTCATGGCCAACAAATAATTTTGGCAAAACCGAGTACTTTAGCTAGTTTGATTATAAGATGGGCAACACATACTAGGTGCGCCACTAAATTTCGGGGATACTTTGAAAAATGAAAAATTTCAAGAGAAATTTAAAAAGCGACTATTAAGGAGGTCATATCATTTGTTGCTATGTTTGTGGTTGAATGGTTTTCTCTGAAGTCCAATTGATGTGGAAGAATAAGATTTATTTCTTCTAGTATGGCTTTGAATCTCTTAGAAGTAGTTTGTCGAATATTTTTGAAATTATTGGAATACTGCGTTAATTATTTGGAGAAGTTTACATTGTTTTTTTCAGAAAAGGCTTTTATTATTTGTACTGTACTCAAGTCATATCCTAGATATTTCATTGTATTTAGGGTTAAGTTTGTTTTCCTGTTTTAATTTTTCGAATGTGACTGGAGATATATTGTAGCCACTTTATTTACTGGTGATATATTTTCATCTGCTGCAACGTGTTCTCGAGGTGTTAAGGATAGATATTTATTAAGGTATTCGTTCTTGATTTCTTCTGGACAAACAATTTAGAGTTGTTTTATATTCTTGCCAGGCCTTTCTTGCTTTTTCTGCAACCAGTTACCTAACTTCCAGAGGGTAAATAGCATTTCGGCGCATTTCCTTTGAACTCGAGGAGGTATTACTCCACGCCGCTTCTTCTATGCTGTTGTTGAGTTGCTCTATAGTCCTTCTTCTAACTGTATCGGATTTTTAATTGACATCTGAAGTGTTGAAGCTGCAAACATCATCTTCATCAATTGGTTACCTGAATAATAATTAAATTAAGATAAAATTCAATTTATTATGTATATTAAATATTTGCTTACCATTTATTATTGTTTTGACATTTATACACTGCTACCAATGTTATAACAAAAAAAAAAGTAGCTCAAACATTAGAGAATCCGTGTTAATTGTACTAAAATGATAATGTAGGTAGAAATAATAGAATTCTGCCATATTTAGGAAATTTAAATAATTATAGTATAAGATTTCTCTTGTCAAATAAAATAAAATTAGAATAAACTTTTCTTAAGCTGACCGGCAAGGTGTAAACAACAAATAGCTTTTTATTGGAATATACCACGATCAACCAGACCAACCAAAATTGTTACAACTTCTCTGTACCAATTATTTGTTCGAGGCACCCGAATTGGTACAGATCATGAAGATTAGTATTATCCTCAACTATTTCTAGAATTTCTACCAGTAGGTTTTGTTATTGGTTAGCCAAGGTGCAGTAGTTTTCCTAACAATTGTTGCACTGATTGTCATAATAACAGATATGTGATGTGACATAATCCCCTTGCTGATTTCTAAGTTTATGTAGCTTTATAGTCGAAACCATACCTTTGGTGATAAAGAAGTCTATGATATCGGGTATTTTGTTTCTATCCATAGACCAATAAGTTGGTTGATCTCCAGAATGAAACCCGTAGCTGCTTATTCGTTCCGCTGCAAACAACTTTTTTGTTTTTCTAGATGTAATTCTTGATCACCCAGTAGGTATTTTTTGCAATAAAATCACTACCGATTATGAAACTTGAACTTAGGGTGCAGTACTTTTAAGATGACTGCTTGTATAAATTCCTCTTCAACTTTAAAACCTATAAAGTGGTTGATGTTTTATTTTGTAACCACCGACGATCCTCCTCTTGCCCTGCCTAGAAAAATTTCGATTTCTGGAATATGTTGCATTAGCGTATATACATTCCAGGTTACTACTCTTAATGGATTATTTGTGGTGGTTTGCATCATTTTCAGAGTCTTGCTTATCTAGCCTGTTGGTTAATCTTCTCTCTAGCTTAACTAGCAAAACAAAATATTAATGGCTTCGATGCTTTTTAGTATTTTTTGGGGCACTCTTTTTGTTCCTCGTTGATGGAACTTTGGTTTATTTTTACCATTATTCCTTGATTTTGTTTTTGCGTTTTATTTTTTAATCTTTGTAGCTCCTTAACTGTTTGACGTACCCTGTAGTTTGCGGGATGTGGCTAACCGGTAGAATAATTTGATATACTAACGACGTTAATTGGTGGAGGTGATTTCTCTTTTTGTTTCTGGTTGTTGTTCTAAAGGTAGTTGTTTCTTGAGGATTAACTGGCTTCTAGAATTTTTTTAAAGCTAATGGTAAAGTTTCTGAATTTGTTTCTCTTCCTAATTCTTCTTCATCCGTATGGAATGGATTAATGTCATCATCGATTGCAAGGTTAGATGTCGTCCAAAGTGCTGCATGTGTTTCAACAGCTTTTTTGAGTTATTCGTTCTCTTTCCTTAAAATTTTAAATCCTTCTTTCAATTTAGTTCGGCATTTACCTTCTCGTACTGAACGTTATTTACAGTCGAAGATCTAGGTGATCTTGATAATTTGAAACTTCGTCCAAATGCGTTAAACAATGATTGACTCACCCCAGCTGGGCCTGCTTCCGAAGAGTGTGGATTTGGCAGCATCTCTGCTGATGTACCACCTGGGGTATTATTCATCACATTTTCTGTGATTAGATCTTTTGGTAGTTTGTGTAGTCTTGTGTATGTGCCAAATCGGATTTGATCGGGTGGAAGACTCAAGAGGACGAACCACATTATATTTTCACCACAAAATTTGAAGTATATCTCAGAGCTACTGGAAGGATTGGTTGGTTTGTAAAGTGCAGTACAAGGATATAACTGTATCTGTATAGTTATATCAAGCTTGTATATCTAGCTGAGCCTAGCTTATAAAAGGCATTTTTTTGTATTACCGCAAATGAACAGTTGTGTTATATCGTTGAAATTAAATGTGTTCCGATGGCAAACTCTGGTAGTTTACTTGGAGGTTAATTTGGTTAGCATTGCGGGGCGACTTTCGACTCAGGCTAATTTTGACAAACTTTCTGTGAAAACGAGGGGAAAATCATTGCGACTCGTGTCTCGAATTTTGTGGATGTGTGCGACTGAAACTATAACAAAAAGCTTTTTGATGTCGTTTGTCGTGGGTCGAAGTCGTAATGCTTACATAATCCACCCTCTACTTAAGAGACATAGTTATTTAAAATTTCTGTTGAAATAATTGATTTCTGGAATACGAAAAGTGATTCAATAGGATTTTTTTAGAAACTCGGATTGAATCGGAAGTGGTATGTTTGGCCTGTTTAATTGATTTACAATTGTGAAATAAAAGGGATGAATGACTATGAAGCGCTGAAGTTTTGTCAAAATTGATTTGAGTCGAAAATCGTATTTGTACCATAGCGCAGTACAACTTTCGACCTAAAGTGCTTTAAAAAAAGCCTTTTCACGTCATTTGTCGTGAGTCGAGATCGTAATGCTTATATGGTCCACCCCCGATCTGCAATTTCATATTACATGGTTCATCATTTTTGTGTCTTGTTTCAATTAATTACAAAAATTTAATTTTTAATTTTTGAATAAAATTGTGAAGTCTAAATCGATGGATATTTCGTGCGCAAGTGGGTCTCACTAAAAGAAATGGGAGTTTGTTGGTATCACAACACACATGGATTGGTTTCACTGTTTTCGTGAGATGAGGGATTCTTGTCTGCATTTTAAGATCATCTGCTTTTTAGTCCTAGTATTTGTTTGATTTTCAACATTCACCACATTAGTTTTGTTGTTGCCTTCATTTGAATTACAATTAGGCTTATACCAATGCATGTTAACTAGATGATGTTTTATTTGTTTAATTATAACTATGAAATGTATAAGGTCCTGAAGCTAGGTAATACCTAAGTGTACGCAGAGACAACCAAAGCCCTCTGGGTATCCTAGGCTGAAGGGCTAAGTTCATTAGACAATCTCCTGAATTCAATACACCTAATTCTGTTTTTACGTGAACTTTTTTTGTGCGAATTTGATTTAACGCGATTCAACAAAACATTTTTAGCAAAATCAAACATCTTTATACATGATTTAAACGAGTTATTTTTATAGGAGAGCTCATGGTACAATTAACAATGTCAGTTAAAAAACAAACGAAAGAAAAGCTATTTCTTTGAAAGTTAAAATCAAAATTTTGGATAGACTACTTCTGTAGGGAAATATTTCAGTTTGACGGAATCTAAAGTAAAAACCATAATACAAAATGAAGAAGGTATTAGAAAATCCGTGATTGCTGGACCAAGTATAAGTGCTCATACATCATCATACACAAGAGACATAGTAAAAGAGAAAATGGAGAAGGGTCTTGTAATATGGATGGCGGATTACTCACAAAAACGAATACCAGTTGATATAAATATCATCAAGCAGATGGCATTACGAATTTACAAAGAGGTGAAAGATGATTAACTACAACCCTTAGGCCAGAAAGATAAAAAATTTGAATTTTCTGCAAATACAGGTCGGATGACGGTTTTTTTTACAAAGGCACGCGCTTTATAATGTAAAAATTAAGGGTGAAATCGCATCTGCAGATGAGGAGGCAGCTAAAGTGTTTCCTTCAAAATTAGCCAAAATAATTAAAGATGGTGGCTACACTACGGATCAGATATGGAATGCTGATGAAACCAGCCTTTTCTGGAAACGAATCCCGAGCAGAACATACGTAGCCAAATCCCAGAAAATTGCAATTGGATTTAAGGTAACCATGGATCGTGTGACCTTTTTATTTTGCTCTAACGCTTCAGGTGATCGGATGCTGAAACCCTTACTTGTCAATAGAGCTCTAGAACCACGGTCAATGAAAGGCGTAGATTTTAGAATATTACCAATTCACTGGACGGCTAATAGAAATAGGGTGGCAACTGAAACTTTTAGGGGATGGTTTCATTTATCCCAGAAGTTCGGCGTTATTTGAGCGAAATCGATTACCGATTTTGGCAAACATGATCGTATTGGAGAAAGAACTGAGAAGCTTCAACGTGACCTACAATTATTAATGAGTATTTATCGAGAATTACATAACAGTCTTATTACAACTGGGAAACAACCATTGATAATGGATTTTTTTTTTACGAAAACTACTGAAACACCACCACTATACGCAGCAATGAAAATGCAGTGAAAATATTTCTAGTGAAGAAAGTGACTTTCAAGTATCAAGGCGGATTCATTGTTGTAGCTCGTTGTGTTCATTCCGTTCGTTCCGTTCGTTATGTTTTTTTGTAAACCAATAGGATTTGTCGCAAATGACGTTTTATTTCTTCGGTATTTTTTTCATCAAGTTGATCTATCTTCAACTATTTTACCGAAGGAACATGGCAAGAAAGAGACGACATGATATATAGTATAATAGAAGAAACAAACAGACAGATTTTCGGTATTTTTATTTTGGACCTGTCCGAATACTGTAATAAATATTTCCACTGTAATAATTTTGACAGGATTCTGAATGCAACCAAATTATTACAACAGCTATGTGTAATAATTTTTGATCTAACTGAAATAATTTTTGTATTATTTCATTGTTGTTGTTGGAAATGCGCCGAATAACGAAATTATATTTTCTTAAGTTATGAATGTAACAAATTATGGTTTGTTCAACTAAATTCTGAATTATTGAAATATTGGAACCAAAATAAGTTTCAGTTATCCTATTTTCTGTATCCAATAACGTTTATTACAATTTTTTAATAATGTCAAAAATATTTCAGAATTCAGACAGCAATCGAACTATAACAAATTATGGAAGAGAAAATTATTTCAGTAATGTCAAAATTATTACAGAAAATTAAATTATTACAGTATTCGGACAGGTCCTTTGTAGTCAAGTACGTTGTTCATTTTGTGTTTTGACGTTTTGTTTTTTCATCAACAATGAACTCATTAAAATAATACTCCAGTAAAAATACCGAACACAACGAACGGGACGAACACAACGAACTATAACAATGAATCCGCCTTCACATAAACGAGTGTGCATTCCATCAGTTCCATCAGCCAGTGATGAAAGCACTTAAAAATATATCTTATGATATAGTATTTTGCATTCCTTTTTTATTAAAATGAATTTTTTTCGTTATGTTTTGTTAAATTATGATTTTTTTAAAATTAATTAATTAATATTTTTAATTAAATGTGTTTTTATTTGTTTTTCTAAATAAGTATTATTCTCATAAAGATATCTAATAAGCATTTAAATAAAAAAGTGTGTAAAGCATGTAAAATCTAATCACATTATTTTAGTTGATTTTACAAATGTAGAACCAATCCTTTACTTTTATATGGATGCCATACTTTTTTTGCGCGAATTTTCTGGGAACGTATCTATCGCGTAAAAACAGAATTAGGTGTCTAGATAATCGAGTAATTAGAAAATTAAACTTCGGAATGAGTTATTTTAAATTTTTGCCATCGTGTGTTTTGAAGATTTTGGAATGCGAGGAGTTCGCTAATATACCATGGCGGCACCGATTACAATCTGTTTTTTGGCCTATGTAAGGTATTACTTGATATATTATCGGATAGTACACGAACTTACAAAACGACTAGGTTTTGGAAGAAATTCAATTTCAAAATCAAAATTCCCACTAACCAATTTTACGAAGAATTGGATTTTCATATTCAGAAACATCAACAAGAACCGTGAAACGCTTTTCAAAGGCGTTGCCAAATTTACCAAAAGTTCCGCTCTATTTTGAACTGACCCAATTTAAACAATGAACAAAATTAAAATTAAACTGGACAAACAAAAGTTTTAAGAGCTTTCGCACAAAATTTAAAATTCATTTTATTGGTGCGTAACATTGTAAACCGTTTTTCGCGAAATAGCTCTCTTGCTTATACAGGTACATAATATACTAATATTCGCAACGGTATTCTAATAATAAATTATTCAACATTTAATAATATATTTACAAACAAAATATTTATATTTTTTAAATAAATAAATTTGAATTAAATTTATAAATAAATTTTAAAAATTTAATCAAATGAGAAAAAAGTTAAACAAAAAACAATTTGTGCCATACAACTGAAATATTTTGTAATTGTAATACATATTGGTATATTGTTTTTCACGCGACCACCTCCAACCACCATACATATTATCACCTTCTATGCATGCATGACTATATCACATACTCGTACGTGTGTATAAATTTTGGTCCCCCATATATAAAATGTATACAATGTACACCCGCTTATACGTCGTTCGCGCTTATTCAACCATATTCTTACCTTGCTTCCTCCAAAAAAAAAAAAAAACCCGAAAAATATGGATACTACGAATTGTGGATATATTCCTCAGCGACTTCCATTTTCCCATTTTCATTATACACACACACACACACACACAAAAAAAATTAAATCTGGTTTATGTAATCGTGTCCAGACCAGTAAATGTAATCTAATATTATATAAATTATTGATTTCCTTTAAAAAAAAAAAATATAAAAATAAAATTGGAAACCGCCTGTGTGCGGTGATTTTGGTGTACATTTTCTAAAAGGTTTGGGTATATATATAATATAGACGTAATGAGACCATCATACTAGCTTACCCCCACCACTCTCATTAAAAAAATTAAAAATCTTGTATATACCATACGTCTATATACATATTATATACACATTTCGTTGATTAGTATATGGTTTTAAAGGTCAACCGCAAAATGTACATAAACGGACATACAGAGTACGTACATATACATAACACATAAGCTCGTATATACTATATGCATGCATCCTAAAAATGAAAAATGCTCGCACTAAAACAATAATCAATCAATTGAACATCCTTTTCAACCTCATCGATGAGGAAGAATGGAAAAGCAAAGTGGTTTTATGTTTGATATAATTTTTTTTTTTTGTACCGTATGCTTTTGGTGTGTCTATGTGTGTACATAGGTTTTATGTTACAAAAATACAAAAAAAAAATAAAAAAAATATAAAATGAAAATCTATTCACCCTACATACAGAGGATGGTGGGATATATTGGTTGAAAATATAATTTTATTTTAATAAAAACCTTTCTCTTGTTAAGTTCGGGATCCCGTTTTTTATTTATATTTTTATTGTGGTTTGATGGTCGGTGGTCAAAGAGATTTAATTTTTTTTTTTTTATAATGTAAGAACTTACAGTTTTTATCGGATTTTTATACGGTAACTAACTGCTTTTGTAACATTTTCTTACTCACTCAACCTGGGTGTGATGCTTACTTGAATCATCACAACCTCCTTGAGTGAGCGAGAACGTGTATACGACAATGCAACAAACATATAATATTTTGAAAAATAAACATAAAATTAAAATTAATTGTTTTTCGAATATCAAACGTTTTCTAAATTTGGTTTCTCTTTTTTTTTACAGGTAAGATAATTTGGTGACACTATACTTTATGTAGCTGCTGGATTATGGGTTCGTATGTGTAAGAATTAAAAGCTTGCTTAAATCTTCGTCTTTAAGAAATTGTTTAAAAAATTCATGCTATTTTGAACACTAAGCACTCCATCAATAACTTCTATAGAAATGATGATTGGAATCATGTGGTCATCATTTAAAGGCACGGTCGTTTAAATTGCCAAGGTAGAACCCATTGTGATAAGGTCATCGCTTTTTCTTGTTTGGTACCAATTTCATTTTACAAAATTACCAACAAATCCAATTGGAATATGACATTTGGATAAAAAATTTAACCAGATTATGTCCTTTAACCCTAGAAAGGTATCGCTATTTTTTTACCTAATCTGGTAATACGGGGTGAAAAACACCCTAATTTTCAAGGGCCCATATCTCGGGCCCAGTTTAAGGATTCCAAGGGGGCTCATTTTTTTCGCCTTTTAATATAGAATCGCGTGAACTAAGTAGTTTTGGCTAAACGTTTGAAGGGTCCTAGAAAATTGACCAAGGGTAAAAAACATGAAAAACTAACAAAAATGGCATCTTTTTTTTCTAAAATCACGATGTCCCAGTGAGTTTTTGAACGAATCGAGTATTTCCAACGAGGTTCTAAAGGGAAGATACTATGTTTTAAGCGGTATTATAGTGGTTTTGGCCAATTCTCTAAAAAACGTATTTATTTTGAGAAATCAAAGTGCGCAAATAGCAAGAATTTGGAAAATCGATTTTTTTGCCGCACAGGTCGTTATAATCCTTAAGAAGTTCGTTCAAATTGGTAAAAAATATCTTTATTTGGAATGATGAACTACAATTATTGAAAAAGAATATTAAATTTATCATTAAACATTTTTTATCTTGATTTTTATCTCTCATTCTTGCTCACCACACGCCTGACAGATAACAGCTCTATGGTCTTGGCACACGAAGGTCTGACACTTGGAGCATTTGACTCCATATTTTCGGTCGATGGTTCGGGGACATTGAACACATCTTCGACTAAACTTTTCAAAAAATCTCTTCTGTTGAGTGATGGATTTGCCGCATTGAAATTGTTTATAATCGGGGCGGTGATCTCCGATTGGGCCAGCATCCCCAAGAAAACTCGCACTGGCCATCTGTTAGTTTTTCTTGCTGTTGAATATTCGTGACACATCTGGTTAAATGTGTCAGTGCCACCTTTTGTCTTGTTGTAAAAATTGACTATCTCTGGTTTATCTGTAGTCTCACATATTTCTTGCAATCGATGGAACGTTGATAAAACAAGGACCACTTTATTTTTCTTAGGAGTGTAAGAAACCAGAATTTTCGTTCGGTCAAAAGCGAATTTTGAACTTCCTGGCTCACCAGCAGTCTTGAAAGACAAAGGTATTTGCGGTTTTTTTTGTTTAGTGTCCCAACCATTGTGAGGTTCTTTCCCAACATTGTATCGAAAATGTCTGTTCAGCAAAACCAGTTGTCGCAGGTTATATTTCTGGAACTTCCATAAATTGGCTCACTCAACTTTCTAACATAATAGGATGGCACTTTTTCTGTTTTGTCCTCCAAAACCACTTTACTGACATATGGAATTGCGTTGACTAATTAGAATGTTTGAGAGTCATTCAAATTGACACATATTTATCTGGTTTTTGACCGTTATAAACTTTAAAAGGGCAGCGCCCACGAAAAGATAACACTTGTTCGTCAATGGTACAGTGCTTTTCGGGGCTGTATAGAGTCCTGCATTTTTCAATGAATGTTTTTATCATCAAATCTCAGGGATTGTAGAAGGGCTTGAAATCTTTTTATGGATTTGACGGCACGGTATCTTATGCAACCGACTTTTAGATCCCATAGATCGTGAATACTGGTCATATTTGTTTATTGAAGACCAGAAAAATACAATAAACCAACGAAAGCCTTCAATTCAATTACGTCGACATGTTTATATGTATTATCCAACTGCCTGTTTATTTCTCGACGGTTAATTTCTTCATTAGTATGCCGGACAATTTTCGAAAGCATGGCTTCGTCAAAATATAAACTCCAACTTTCATAAGGAGATTTGACCCCTTTTTTAGGTCCAAGTGGAGTGGCAAGATTCGTGACTATGTGGCCTCTATTTGATAGTCTTTCACGTGAAGTTGTGTACCACTTATGCCCATCTTTACCCACAACAATACTCTTTCGTCGTCCACGATTACTACCACTGCTGCCTCTTCACCGTCCTCTTCCCTTACTTTCTCTCCTCTCTGTATTACGCAGTTTCTTGAATGCTGGAGCTGTACTCGAGCCATCATCATCTGACTCCTCTGACTAAAAATTACATTTAAGAAATACATTTTCTATAAAAATATGATTTACATACCTCAATTTCACTCTCGGGCTCAACTTGTTCGTTGTCTGATTCTGCACTTTGCTCTGATTCTGAGCCACTCTCCTCTTCCGTTAGATTTACCTCATCACTTAGATTTTCCACAGATTCAATGTGCTCTTCCTCCTGATTAATCAACTGAATTACAGCCTTCACAGGTCTTAAATTGTACCGCCTAGCCATTTTTCGAATCTTGAAACAGTGAAAACTAAAGTGAGGTTATGGTATACACACGCGAGTATAATGTAAATATATATATAGTGGGCCACTATACATTCATTACTGCCCCATAAAGTGTAAAAAACACAAAATTATAAAAAACTTTAAGATGACGAAAAATTTACACAAACGGAAACGCGGGGTGAAAAAACACCCCAGATGCACTTCAAATGTTTACTGCTCCAGCTTCCACGTGCTACTGATGCTGCGGGTGTGCTCCATCTACTCTCAGATGATGAAACTGAATTATGGTTACGGTCCCGGGTCGTTTTCCTTTCTATGGTTAATAATTGTTTGGGCAACATACCTCCTCGAGATACAACATCGGCTGGATTACATTTTGTATCTACATGATTCCATACATATTTTTCAGTTAATCGCTGGATAGTCGATACATGATTAGACACAAACGTTGCCCAATTTGATGGGTGGGGGATGCCAATTCAAAACAATTTCCGAATCAGTCCAGCAGCAAATCCTTTCGAAGTTATAATTTATCTCTGAAGTGGCACGATGTAATAGATTGGCTAACAGTTCAGCTGCACATAACTCAAGCCGTGGCAAAGAAACACTTTTTATGGGTGCAACACGAGATTTAGCACAAAGTAAACGGCAAGTGCTTACGTTGTGATTTATAGCTCTCAGGTAATGGATTGTCCGAATCAATTTTCAAAAGCCACAAATGTTGTAAAAATATTTTCGCCTTTGATGATGATGGGGCTGAGAATGCTTAAGGGATCGAATAGTGTGGCGATTTCGGAAAACCGTCGTTTAGTAATGGTGCATTCTGCAGACTTATATACATACTTGTATCTAAATATGTCATCTTTAGTATACCAAACGCTCTGCTCACGATGCTCCGGTGGAATATTCTGTAATAACTTCGGATCGTTACAAGCCCACTTTCGCAATTCAAACTCGGCCGACGCTAGAACATTGTTTACTGCTCGTTGTAATTGTAAAGCTTTATCAAATGTATCTGTTCCCGTAAGCAGATCATCCACGTAAAAATCATCCATAATGCATTTAGAACCGAGAGGTACAGCTGTTTTATTTTCGATCGCAAGCTGATGAAGGCAGCGAATAGCTAAAAACGAAGCTGCGGCGGTCCCAAGTGTGACGGTTTTTAGCCGATATACACCAATTAGATCCGTAGGCGAAAATCGCCACAAAATGTACTGTATAGATAAGATTGTTCATCATCCACCAGAATCTGCTAAAACATTTTGGTAATATCTGCTGTTAATGCGTATCGGCTTAATCGAAATCGCAATAGTGTCGAAAATAGATCTTTCTGTATAGTTGGACTAACATTCATGTGGTCGCAGGATGCATCAAAAAAGATACGTAGTCGTGTCTTTCCGGTTTATATACACAATGGTGAGGAAGAAAATATTTACATCTAGTAAAGTTTTTTTTTTTTTTTTTTTTTTTTTTTTTTTATTGGTAACTATGCGATCTGTTTGGGGGCTCAAGCCTCACCATGCTCTTCCGCGGTTATTCTTTTTACGTCCTTACTTTACGCCTTCCGGCCAACTCGAGGACGTACGGCTATACGACCGATTTAAGACCATCTGCACATTGCAAGCTCCATGCCAGCCTATACCGGCATGGAAACCCATAGATGGGTCGGCCCATGGGTTTTGCACACCGATAGATGTGTTACATTTCACCACAGATCGAAATCTGTTGATGAAATTTCACTTTGCATCCTGCCCCTATCGGGATTCGAACCCGGTACCTCCCGATCCAAACGCCAAAGCTTTAACCACTGTGCCATTTGGTCGGTTAGTAAAGTCTTGATCGGATGTCTCGATTTTCTCCTTGTGATTTAACGTCTCATATTCCCTTATGCATTGATCATAAGTTTCTCTAACTTCTGGCGCTCGAAGTAGTTTTCTTTCCAAACTCAAGAATCTTAATTTGGCAATCCAATAATTAATTATTCTCGAGAAACTCAACGCTATTCTTTAGTGGTAGTATGACGACGAATCTACCGGTATCATCCCTTCTGAAGTTTTAAGCGAAATGAGCTTCACAAACACGTTCTTCTTCCGAATATAGCTTCTCTCGCTCATCAAATCCATCCATAATCCAAAATCTTTCTAAGTTTCTATTAATTTCAGCGAAAGCACTCTCTTCTCGTTGGTCCAAAACATTCGAAAAAACATATTTATTATCGATTTTGGCGATCTTACCCGCTGCAATCCATCTAAGTTTTGTATTTTGGAGCATTGGCAGCTGCTTATCGATGCGGTATAACGGTTTGGAACAAGTAGACTATAAAATATTTCAGCTTCGACAAGCATATCCACCCTTTTCGAACGATAGAACTCCGAATCTGCTAGCTGAATATGTGATGGAATTCTCCATTCTGCGATATTAATGTCCCTGCTGGTATGATTAGAGGTAACTCTTGGGACGACAAAAACCTCTTATTGAGGTTTGTAGCTACTTTTGCGTGATTCCATGGTAATATAAAAATTTTCTCTTATATGTGTACGAACTTCATTTATTCCGCATATTGAAAAATTCACTTTGATTCGCTCTAGACCGAGAACTCAGGCTAAACAATCACTTATATCACTTACTTTAAATTTAATTGCGAACTTGAATCGAGCAAAACATGGCATCTTATTAAATCACCATGACAGTCGCGAATTTTAACTGTGGCCGAAGCTAAAATGGTCGACGCAGCCTTAGCGTTGATGCTGCCATCATTATCTGCTTCTTCTGAATGACATGAGGAGTGTAACACAGCCGAGCTTAAATTTTCTGTTGTCACATTTAGTTTTTCAATATTTCCATTACTACTTGGTTAATTAGGTTGCGATGTGATGGTTGCTATAGTATCAGGCTCCTTTTCCATATGTAACGGCCTCGTCAAAACGGGCCTTTCGAGTTAGCACATCGAATTGCGGGCATCGATGTATATATATATCATGTTCTTTGCTGTTACATAGTGCCGAATTTCTCTTATTGGTAGTATCTTCTGTTGTTGCATTCAAAGTTGAATGGCGAGCCGCAGATTGCGTTGTGATTAAAGTTCGAGAAGTTTTTGGTTTAGCATCCAAATCGAAATTATACTCTTTAGCTTGCGGCACTTGACATCTCTTGGCGAGACAGGATTCTAAGTCCTCCCAAGTAGGAATCTTTTCCTTTACAACAGTCTCTTCGAACTTCGCTAACGTGTCGACATCTAATTTACTGCAAATGATGAATAGCAGAATTGCTTTGGCTAACTCTGCATCCGTCCCCATCTGCATAAGCGAAATTGAAGTTAATGGTGCCAATTAAATCACGCAATGAAGCAGCTGACTTGATTCCCAAATTTATCTCGTGATCCCCCAAATATGTGAATTGAATTGAATTGATGTTGAAACGGCAACCAGACAATTTCGAAGATGTGTAAACTTCTCAACTGTAGTGAGAGTGTCATCGTTGTCGACCAGAGCTACAAATGTTTTATAACAATCATGCCAAACAGTATATTTACCCGAAAAATCAGTATATTTACCATCCAATTAAGAAACTAGGCATTGGTTCACGACGGGAACTTTGAATTTTATACCGCAATATTTTTCCTCAAAGAGTTCTCTGTTGTTGTTTTCCGCTTCGCTTGTGTCCTGCCTTTCTATCTGCAATCGGATTCTTTGGAAGTTCTCGAAATAAGTCTCCACTAATCCAAGACGGGTTGCAAGGTCATGCTCATTCATTCTATCTAGATTTGCGTCAACATAATTTTTTAACTTAGTTTGAGTTTGAGAGCCCTTAGTGGCAGCGCGACAGTTTTTTAATTCCGCTAAAGTATCGGGTGGCAAAATCTCTTAAATATACTGGGTCTACTCACAAAAAAAACGATCTTAGCATCAGAGCTCATTTTTTATATCGTAGATTTATGTCATTAGGTTCATTATGTGATAAAAATAAAAAATCTTTTTTTATCAAGACGCCAACCGATAAAATTAGTTGCAAATAAGTTAGAAACATTAGGTTATTTATACGAGCAAAACATCAAGATTTGCCCCCATTTTATAGCCGAACATTCCCAATCGTGCGGAAATAATAAGTTTTTATTGAATTATCACAATAAATCGTTACATAGGGATAAAAAAAATAACTTAACTAGTGACCAATCATCAGTGACCGAAGACCAATGGATTTGAATTGTTGGATTTGTGGGAATATTAGGATTGCAACTCTTCAAAGTGAAATAATTCCCCCTAGTGTATTCCCATGAAATGTTCTTAGGGATGATTTGCAATTAATAACATGTTATGAACTCCTTACAATCGCCTTTTGGCACTCAAAGCCGTGCTCTACCAATAAATTTGTCTCATCGAAATTAATTCCCGGTACTGGAAAACCGCCACGCTTATTTTATTATTAAAATCGATTTTTTTTTTAATACAACTCTGGTCGCGAAATAGGGACCAATTTCAATAGATTCCTGGTACTCGAAAACCCCCTTTCAGTAATTATCAATAAAGTAGTTTAAGCCGAGAAAAAAAATTGAAAAGGATCCCGGACCCTACCGAAGGACCCCCTAAAGGATTTGCACCGACATTAAATCCCAGCCAACAAACTTTAGACCTAACCTCCATGCATGGTTGTTATAAAACTTTCAATACGAGAATACAATAGTTTAGACATAATAAAAATTTAAAAACCCTCAAAACCTTTTAAATTCCTATTTAATTTAGAGATATCCGATTTTTGTCTTTTGGCTCATTTGAAAAAATTCAATCCCATTCCTTATTACAAACTCTTCCCTCCTCCTCGTACGTATTAATATACATTGTATACTAACTACTTCTTGCCTATCAAAAGGAGCAAAAAAAATACAAATTAGGTCGGATTAAAAATAAAAACACAACAAACAAACCCGAAACTATTTACTTAGTTGGGTATATTATATATACACATTTAATTATAACAGATTCATCTAATCACCACAAACACAACAACAACAATAACAACAACACGAAACAGAGCAATAATAATTGTAACAACAAGATACATTTATAATTATAAACCAGAAAATGAAAATAAGGTGGATTAATATAATAAAAAACACCCCACACCCATTCTTTTGAAACCACCCCTCCCCCCCAACGTATACATAACAGTTTTTTTTTCTTCTCGTCCCGTCTTTGGCGCGCACAAAGACAACACCGAAATAATATAGAAACGAAACTCTAATAATAAAAAGGATTACACAGGATACGGAGATAAACGGAAACAATTTAAATATTTTTGCTACTTTTAATTTTATTATACGCCGTGAGTCGTTGTCTCTTTTATCCGACTCATACCCCCCACCCAGATTAGTACTAGACAATTAGATAAAATCGAGCAAACTACAAAAAAATATTGCCAGCAATTTTGTATCCGAATAATTTGTCATCGTGAAAAAAATTAACTAATTTAATAATAAAATGTGTAGCTACTGACTGGATTGCATGCATTCAGGCGGATTATTTTGCCCGAACTATCTGAAATTATTATACAATGTATATATAAAATATTATGTTTTTCATTTCATATATACATCGTCGTTTTATGTATTTTTATGTAATTTTATTTTCTCGATTATGATCATCAATCAAACAAAAAAAAAACTTAAAAAAGGCAAAAAACTGTATTAAATGACGATATATATGTATATGGATATGAATGATGTCCTTTTTTTATTGGAAGCTTTTTGTGCAAAAAATAAAAAAATAAATAAATAATACGGAAGAATAGAAGAACTTACAAAATGGATTTGAATGGTTTGACAAATTATTTTATTGGTGATATGAAATTGACTGAAAAATTATTTGATAATGATCTAAGGACTTCAAGGGGAATTTATGTTTTAAATAATATAGCGAGGGGCGGTTTGTTCTCTATATGGTTTTCGAATTTTTATTTTATATATATTGATATTCTGGATTAATGGTTTTATTGGCGCTTAGGGCGATACGCAGCGAATAAATTTAATCGTTTTTTTAATATATGGTTTTAATGTTTTATAGTTAAGCGAGGTCAAGTGAGTTTCAACTGGCTGACACTCATAATTTCAGTATTATCGTTAGGATGTTGATCACCACACTCACTTTTTTTCACTGGGCATAAAATTGTGTTTCACTGCGGTTCACTTGATTAGACGCACTAATTTTACTTTTAATGTAAATTTTACTGTAATTTCTCGCGAAACTTAGTAAAACAGTATGGAATTGTTTAAACATAGCAATCCAGCTGCACTTTTCTTTGTTTTTTTTTTTTTGGAATATCGTTCATATTAAACGCATTTTGCCGGTTCACTTGAATAGACGTATTGTAAAATTTAAGTATTTGTGAGTAAATATCCGGTGTAAGTTGCTAAAATTGATTTCAAAATTTTTAGAATAAATGTTCAGTAGGTGATCAAGAATTAAAATGGGTAAAAAAAATATTTTAAATACGGCAGAAAGCACAAAAATCGATGCCTAACGTAAATTCGAGCGTCATCTTATGGAAGCAACTACCAAGGAAGGTTGGGGATAGTTCTTAGAAATGCATAAGTTAGCGTCCAATTCATCTCTTTTCTCCAACAAAATTAAAACGGCAGCTGGGCTTAATGCAAGCAAATCAACAGTTCATAGAGCAGTGCTTCATTTTTAAAATTCAAAAAAAATTTATGAAAAACCACCGCTATACTCTGTACGCAAGCAACAAAGATTGGAATTCGTCAAGCAGCACATGACTTGGGATGTGAATCTGCAAACAATAATTGAAAAAATTTGTCTTTTCGGGTGGAAAAAATTTAACCATTCGCAAAGAAGAAGACATTTTTGATTTGCCCTTAAGCCATAAAAGGAGGAGTAATGGTATGGGGTGCAAAATGACTAGAAATTCATACAAGGATATGCTGAAATTAGTTTTTCAAGAAATTCAGGCGGTATTTGGACCTTCATTTTCAGTGGATTTTCCAAGAGGATGATCACCCAAACATAATGCTTTTACTGTAAAGTCGTGGATTGCGAGTCAAACCGTTGAGTCATTACCATGGTCACCGTATTCCTTTGATTTAAATATCATCGAAAACGTTTGGGGCTGAATCAGTCGCAAAGTTTATGAAGGGGGCTAACAATAAGAATCCAACGAAGAGTTGATTGCAGGAATTGAAGCTACCTGGATAGGATCTTTGAAGTAATTTTAGAGAATAGGGGTAGTACACACTACTAAAAAAATTTAAAAATTTCCTATTAAAAAAATATATTTCTAGGTTGCGTCTAATCAACTAAACCGAGAAAATAACATTAAATTTGAACTTATCATAAAAAAATTGAAAAGGGAATGAATTTTTCTCTCTTCTCAATAAAACCATTTTCTTGGTTCCGCGAGAAATTACCGTAAAATTTATATTTAAAAGTAAAATTGCAAGTGCGTCTAATCAGGTGAACTGCAGTGTACATAATTCTATTCAGAACTCCAATAGTCCAGGGCATTTAGATCAAAATCGACCGGAATAGCGGAAATTTTTAGGGACACAGCAGATATCGAGATGCACAGCAGATATCGAGAGATCGTTACTCGGAGGTTTTTGGGGATGCCGAATTCCATTCTGGCACTAGAATTACCCGGGGGTATGAATAATAAAAATTTTGATTGAATATTAAATAAATAAATATTACACATATTATAAAAACAATTGCTTTGGAAGTCTTTTGTGCCTCGAAACTGGATTTGAAAAAGGCGCCAAAGCTATAAAAACAGTAAAGTATAATTTTTTATCGTTACCACGGGGACTGGCACGAACAGAAATATTTTGTATCGACTGAAGAGAAAAAATATGAATCCAGTTCCCGCGCGTAGTCGGCGTCTGTGTGGCATCAGTATTACATCTGTCGTTTAGGACCACGTTGTTTTTTCGTTGTATGTTTGCTAAAAATGTATGTTGAAGCTACCAATTCCATAAAAGTCGGTCTTGCACGTATAATCCCGACTACCAATGCGTTAACCGAGCATATCAAGCGTGTCTATTTCCAAGTATAGGTTTGGTATGGTTCACAAGATCAAGACGGGACCTTAGATCCGTTGGAATGGCGGTGGAAATTGGTGGATGGAGAGCTCAGTCCTGTCGCCATGACCCAGGAAGCCAGTCCCGAGGAAATTTTAAGCAAAATTTCTTGTTCTTTGAGTTTGAACAAGATGTTTAGTATTTAAGTTAAAAAGTTAAGTTTATAATGAATAATTCAACATTAATAAAAACTCCTATTTGTTATTTGAATAAAGTATTATTTTCATAATTTGTGATTTTTCACTTTAACCTTTACCATTTCTACCCCCGAGCGCCCCCGGGGAAGTCTAATACCAGAAATGAATTCAGCATCCCTGAAACCCCCGAGTAACGATTTTTGACTGATTTTCATGGACGCTGCCATTCGCTGTCAGACAACCCCACAGAGCCACCCCTAGTGCTCCCGGGGAAATCTAATGCTAGAATTGAATTCGGCATCCCCGAAAACCACTGAATAACGAGTCTGTAGCGCTTCCCATGGACTATATGGACTATGTTAATTCCCCCCCCCAGAATGACCCCCGGATACCCCCGCAGAGCCGTCCCGAATGTCCTCGGGTAATTCCAATGCCAGAATCGAGTTTGGCAGCCCCAAAAACCCCCGAGTAACGATTTCCGAGCGATTTTTCCGAGTTTCCAGTCGTTCCTATACGGGTGCAAATAATGATGTAATTGGAAAATGCATTTTCCAGCCCAGAAGGCATTTTTCAAAAAATGCCTAAACCAGACGATATAGACTTTTTTCTGGGACCTTCCTGAACACAATTCAGAAACCCGTATCTCGATATCTGCTGTCCCCAAAAATTTCCGCTATTTTTCCTAACTTCCCTGGACTATAATTGAAGTTGGTCCGAAAAATCATCCCAAATTTTTTGGTAAGTTTCCTGGCTAGAGTGTAGTCATCCCGAAAACATATAATATGCAGTGTGGACACGCATTTTCAACAGCAGCAAAGGTTATTTCATAAACTAAAGTTATACATAATTTTGCAATTATTTGGTCACGCCCCGTAACCCTGGGCAACATCGGCTCAAATCCTGAAGAACGCCTTCAGCCTAGCCCATTCTCCGCGCTCTTGCGTTGAACAATTATCATTTTCCTTGCCCTAATTTACTCTATACGTTTCCAGTTTTACAGATTGTGTGGCCTTTGTGCCCTGCAGCACGATTCTGGTTTTCCAATAGGAAAAGGAATTAGGAAAAATATTTTCATAGTATTTTTGTCACAAAATTTTTTTTTCTGGCATACTATGGTAAACCGTTAGTGTAATTTTTTTCAAAAATAAAATTAAATTGGATTCCTATCCAATTTCGATACGGAAAAAATATTTCCTAAATTATAAAATTTGAGATCAAACATGATTTCTCAGTAAGCCAGCAAATGATATTTTTGACAAAAACGCAATGTAAATATTTTTTCTAATTTCTTTTCCTATAGGAAAACCAGAACTGAGCTGCTGATGTCAATTCAGCTTCATTTCTCTTTATGACATCTACCTCATCGAGTAGTGATACCATCTTCTTTTAGTGTTTCACACTCATCATCGCTGCTTTGCGGAACAAAGAGGTTTGAAATCTGTTCTGGGGCCGAAGCACTTCCAACTCTTTTGCGGTTCGCTTCTCACGTCTTACGTTACGCATTTCCTGCCAAATCGAGCACGTCCGGCTATAGGTCCGATTTAAGTAGAACCATCTGGACATTGCATAGCCCCATAGGGGGCTATCAGGTCATAGTTATGGAGAGTCTCGTCATGTGTTCGACGGGTTGTCCCCATCGGACTCCAGAGATAGGAGGCTACCTCTCCTCACCAACCTCTTTTCGTCCGAAATATCAGAAATCCTGGTCATCCTCGGCCCGCTTGACCGTCTCCTGCGGGGTCCGTTCGCCGTCGCCCCCAGGCTGGTCTTCCGCGCTCTTATCGACCTCTTTTTTCTTATAAACTTTAAGAGTGATCGACCCTAAACCGAAGTTGATCACTCCCTTTGATCTAGCAAGAGAAGCAAGGGATTCCTTATTGATCAGCATGACTACCAATCTAAAGCCCCCCTTAGCCTCCTCTTGCTTCACACTCCTCCATCCTTCCGTTGGAAGATCGGGACTACTGGCCCGAATGATCTCAATGGCCTCTTCTGGCTTATGCGGCTCGGTTGGTAACCAGACGCGTGCCCTCTGCCTGTGTGGGATTTCCCCTCTGCTGACTGCCTCAAGCCTCGCGTCCGGCCACACCTCGCCTACCTCGGCCACTGCCCTTTTATAGAGATCGACCGATCTCTTATCCGAGCACGCAGTTAACTTAACGCGTCCTTAGTGCCAACTGGCATCCCTGCAGGACGGTGGGATCCCGGATTTTCACTCAGGATCCTCAAGAATATGGAGTTTAGTGCATTGTACATTACCCTCCACTTCTCCGACGTGATGCTCCCATCTTCCTGACCTCAGTCAATGACGGCTAGCATCAACACGTGCTCCTTCAGGATTTCACTGAATAACTTCAGTTTCTGCTTCTTAGGAGCCTTTTTTAGACACACTTAGGACCTCTGTCTTTTATACACAAGGACCCTCTCCGAGCTATCGCAGCCGACAGTTTTCTTAGCCCATGCTACCGATTTCTTTTGCTCTACTGTAAGCTGCCCCTTAGGGGTCGCAGTCAGTTTCTCCAGAATTCTTAACGCCAAACATCTCTCCCTGTACCGTCGCTTTGCTGGGGAGATCTCTCTCAATCCCCCGCCCTTCTGTTTGACGGTTCCGTTTCCTCCTGGCTTCGATACCGTGGAGTCGCTGACCTCTGCCTCAGATGAGGGAGCTCCACCTTTCTGGTGAGGTTACTCCCATCTTTCATACTTTCCGATTTTTGGTGGGTACCGCTCCCTTGTTTTTTATTGTTTTTTTGTAAATCTTCCATTCTTTCCCACGAGTATCGGAGAAATACAGGTCAACCTGCCAAAAATCCGTATACACAGGTAAGGCGAAATACAACTGGAGGTCGCTAGGTATCCAGAGGGCTCCGTTCACGACTGGGCTTTATTAAATGGGCCCCTAGTCTAGCCGATCATTAGCACGGGTCGCATAACACCTTATTCCAGCCCATTGACTCACCGAGCACCCCGCCCCTCGCGCATTTGCCTTCCTCCAACATTCACTCACCCATTCAACCATTCATATGGATATCCCCAACCAATGGAACCCATTTCATTCAAGGGATTCCCGTTTATAGGGTTCCCCACTCACTTCTTGGAGACCCGGGAGCGCAGGGGACGTGACGCTCAGTTCACCGTGGTCTGTGGTAGATGGTTTTATGGCACCATCAGTTCGCCCTTCCCTACTGGGTATCATAGGCACTCAAAATTTAGTGAACAGAAGTTAACCACTCCCCCGTTTTCTGAGACTCTCCTCCCAGCAGAGCTGCGGTTCGGGACGGCTTATTTAATTCACCGCTAGCCTCCCTATCGATACGCCGTTCACTACCCACAACCTGTGACCCCCAATCAAGCCCAATTCAGCCCAATCTTCGATGTTTAAATTTTTAGCCTTAAGCCTGCTGCACGACTGTGAGATTTTACTCGCACTTACAATCTGAAGTTAGTAACTAATACTTTTTACCCAAGAAATCTCACAGTCGTGCAGCAGGCTTTAGGCTCAAACTTGGGATTACATATTTTAAACACGTACACACTTACTCACACGAACTACCAAGATTTAAATTTTTTAGTTTGATTTATTCGTTGTCAGTCCATGGCCAATAAACTTTTGATTTGTTGAATTAACCTTATCCTGTTAATTTTCCAACCTTCAGTCCAATACGCAGTGCAACGACGAACGAAATAAAAGCTTACGTGTGTAAAACAAAATTTATTTTTTAACAAAGAAAACTATTTTAGCGTGTTTCTTGTTCGTTGTCAAAAGTACAAAAGACTCCGACCATTGAGTACACCGGCCGAGTCTAAAATCACGGAGCACACTTTCATAAACACAATCCGCCATTCCACAGTTTGATTCCTTAGTCGTGATTCTCGTGAAAGTGTGGAATGGCGGAATGTGTCAAATCTGTCACAACTTTAAGTAAATTGCATCAGAGAGTGCGTTCACTAACTTCAATAACTTCATATAACTGAAATATTAGTAGTTTGAATTACATTTTACTGAAGAATATCTGAGAACTAAGGGATTAACAATTTTTCCATTTCAATGCTTGATTATATCAACGATTCCCAAAATGTAAAACTTAATGTCTATGTCATATTTTCATACATATATCAAACTGTACGAGTATATGAGCGAGTAAGTTCAAGTATTACGTTAAGAGATCTCTCACTTGATGTGTTTTATACATTAGTTTTAAATAACAGTGTACAACAACAACTTTTTATGATTTGATATGTGAAAGTTGAATGCATACTCGTACATACATATATACTCTATAGATTACACAGTACATAAAGTTTGTGTATTTGTATATTATATTTGTACAGAGAAGATACAAGTAGTTTTAATTTTTTTTATGTTGGTGCCACTACTTAACTACATACATACGAGTATTGCCTTTGCCGTTGTGTATATTGATGGTGTTGCTGCTACTGCTGCTCTTTATCCTTTTTGTCTATTCAAACAGGAGTTGAGTGTTTGCCAAGAGATTTTCAACTAATATTTTTCGTGTTAGTGTCTGTGTGTGTGTGTGCACAATTTTTATTTTTTGGAAATTTTACAAAAAAACATGAAATCTAATTGAACTTTTCAAATATTTTTTTTTACATCTACCTTTTTTATTTTATTATATTTAGTGTTGTTTGTGTAACATACCATGAAAAAAATAAAAAGTTTTTCAAGTTAAGCTTTTTATTTGTTTTTAGATTAAATTGTAATTACATGTTGTACAGTGTAGGTATGTATGTATGTGTATAGATGAGAGATGAAAATTGGTCAAAGTGTCTCAATAGGATTTTATCGTATAACAAGTTTTAAACACTATAAAGTGGATATATCAACTTTTAGGCGAGAATGAAAGTTGTGTACCTAATATATACAAAAGACTCTTTAGAATTAGTTTTTGGGGGGAAAGTTTCGCTGAAAACTTTATACATACTACATTAATAATTTCGATTGACAATCTTCGAAAATAAACAAATAGTTTTTCGTTTTATATTAAATCGTGCCAAATTGAACACAGTCAAAACTTTATACATATTTAAATTTTCTTATCACTCACACTATTTTCTGTTGCGAATTCCGTATGATTCACTTTACTAGGATATATTAGATTATTTTGATTTTAATTATAAAAGTTTTTTTACAGTTTTTCGAATCTACGATACAGCATAAATTAAAGATAAATAGATAATGTGAAATAAGAAAAACTGAAGTAAATAAATAAAAACAAAAAATGATTTTTCATGAAAATAGGGAAAATAAACTTTTTTAATTTTAAATAAGAACTTTTTTTCGGTATTGTGTATAGCAGCTAGCTAGCTACAGACGAGATTGATAAAATGTGTGATTGAAATATTAAATTTTGTATATAACTGATAACAAAAAAACTATGTGCGGTTCAGAGAGTCAAATAGGGAGGTATCAAGTAAATTTTGGTTTATTTGGAGTCCGCTAGACGTTCTCGGAATAAAGTTAGAATTTTGTTAAAACTAGTCTAATAGTTAAATATTTATTTAAAGAATAACTCTAAAACCAGTAAATGTCCTAAAAATTAATCTGGCAAAATGCCTATGGAGAGTTCAGCCAGAACTTGCTTATCAGCCAAATTATGCTCTTAGCGATAGTTTCAAGAAAAACACTATCAACATTTCCGAACATTTACATTCATCTATCCCCTGTTTTGTGAATGAACTTATAGCCATGAAGGACATCTGTGTATGAGCTGATAAATTGCGTGATAACCAACTACCCCACAGCAACAGAAGCTCTTCCAAATGCCATCTCTCTTCAACATATGAACTTCTATCAACGAATACTCAGTCCATCAACAGCCATTCTACACCTACAACATCAGCAGTTCCTGTCTCTCATACTAATTCAATCAACAATTTTACACCTCCAACACCTCCAATGGTTCCTATATCCGATAATTACTCCGTTAACCGTGGACATTTCAGTAGTATTAGATCTCCCAGCCGACTCAGAGTAGCTTCTAAGCATAAGAATATATTCGTTTCCAGGCTCAGTTTCTCGACAACGATATGACGATGATGTTAGAGTTGGCTCGAGCCAAGTACAATGTAAAAATATATCTCGCTATAATGGTCATGGCTCCTCCTTTAAAGTGACGGTCCCGGAAACTATGTTCGACTTACTGATGTCCTCAGCATCATGGCCTGAATCAACGTATCTGGAATAATTTGTAGATCTCCGTGCTATTAACAATTATACTCGTGCAAATGCGAACAAAAAAATCCCGTGAAGTATTTTTACAAACTCAAGCCCTTTTTATGACATTTTTGCACTCACTGAAACAAATGTTTCCGCAACGTTTTCCGCAAAGATGGTTCGGTTTCTGATGGTATACTGAATGGTAGAGGCGTTCTTATTGCGGTGCATGTTAAGTTTGATTGCTCAGTAGTTATAATCCCAAATACCGACAATATTGAGCTGATTTGTGTTAAAATCAACACGGGTTATACGAATAAACACATTTATATCCTGTGTTGCTATATACACCCTAATAGCCACGCGGGCATCTACCAGCTTGTCGTTGATGCTGTCGATTTCCTTTTTGATAACACTGCTGTCATCTAAGATCTTTTTGTCGTTGGAGATTTTAACCTACCGGATCTTATATGGACACTATCCGAGGACAATACCCATTACGTTGCTGCAAGATCTGTAATTGAGATTTTGATTACTGATAATATTTCTAATTTCGGTTTGATGCAGATCAGTAACGTCAAAAACAATCTTAACAGACAACTTGACTTAATATTCTCTTCCGGTGCAAATAATTGCAAAGTCTCAGAAACAAATCTGGTTCTCAGTACTATTGACTTGTATCATCCGCCTCTTTTAATTTCATTTTCCAGCGAACTATGTAGAGTTAAGCCTAATTGCGAAACTTCACCCAGTTTTAATTTCGGGTAAGGCCGATTTTAAGAGCTAAATGAATTATTGGCTAACATCGATTTTAATTTCATTCTCGATAATAATCACAACCTGGAAGCCCAAACTCTCAATTTTTATGCCGCGATGGTTGAATGCTTTCAACAGTCGATTCCTTATACTGTACGAAGACTCAAACTGGTAGTTTCACCCGATGGTACAACAGAGAATTGCGTTTGACAGGGTTTCCCATAAGATAATTTTGTTTAAACTTAGTGCTCTTGGTTTCGGGCCTCAATTCTTACTATGGGTGGACTCCTATCTGAGGAAACATAGGTATCAAGTGATCTTTAGGTCATCTATATCTGCTCCTTTTATAGCTACTTCTGGGGTACCGCAAGGCAATCATCTTGGGCCTATTTTTTCATTTATCCATTAAAGATTTTATGATCAAAAACTCACCAATATCCATTTATGCAGACGATATGAAAATTTACAGACAAATTTTGAAATCGCAGAATTGCAGAATGACCTGAATAAGTAACTGCCAATGCATAACTGAGTATACCATCAACAACGCTGTGGTTGTAAAAGTTTTAACCATACGGGACTTAGGGGTGATTTGTGACCGCGAACTTAACTTTAGAGATCACATCGATTTTATCGGAGCAAACTCTTCGCTTGGATTTGTGAAATGCTGGTCTAAGGAATTTATGAATCCTTATGTTACGAGGGCTCTTTATATGACATTTGTTCGGCCCCTGCTCGAGTATGCTAGTCAGGTTTGGTCCCCATACCATGAAGTGCACATACGAAGAATTGAAGCGGTAGAACGTAGATTTTTGTGCTTTACTCTGCCGGATTATTTTCAGTGGACGTTTATAATTTTGTGCCTCAGCTGATCAACTGTTATTTGGCGGTGTAAATTCTGCAGCTCTACTCGAAAAGGTAAATCATAATGTAAATAATCGTGCTTTGAGAACGATACCAGCTTATAGAATTGCTCCTCACAGAACGAGCTACAGCCAGAACGAGCCTATTACAAGGCCTTTTTGACTACTACATCAGTAAAGTCGCTATTAAGAAATTATTATTTGCTACCAATAGCAATTTTTGTTTTATTTTTAGATTAATTGTTTTTTTCTTTTATCTATTTGACTTAAATACTCTATCAAGTACAGAAATACCTCGCATAGTACGGTTAATCGGTTCCACCATTTTGCCGTACTATTTGAAACCGGACTAATCGAGGCACTCGGGCCCTATGCGCCTATTTACATGCTCTATACTCCTATGAAGGAGGTTAAATGACATGATGATGATAATCGAGTCAAAAAACGATAATTTGTTACATATAATTTGTTTTTCTGCTTTTCAATAAAAAAGGAGAGTATGTAGTACATATGTATATTCAAACATATATTTATTTAAAATAACTAAACCAACAAAAACCATTTATTTTAAAACTAAACCAACAAAAACGTTTTTGATTAAGGTCTTCTATCCATATAGATAATAGCCGCTTCATGTTAACTTTTTGAGGGCTTCTAATTCTGATCTCTACTTTTGACAAATAAGACGCTGTAGCTATACCTTGTGATTTGTATTGATCTTTATTTTTCACAATTTTTCGAAGTGACGCCTCGTTCATTCCCTTTTCTCTTCCTATTTTAGCAAAAGAAGCACCTTCTTCATGAAGTTTAATAACATTAAGCCATTAAGCTTTTGTTCTAAAGTGAGCCATTTGCAGCCATTTTTAGAACAACTTTTTCCAAGAACAATTTTTTTTTTGAAAATTTCAAAACCGTACTATAGAGAAACCGTACTGATCGTAGCAGTACTATGCGAGGTATTCCTGTATTTATAATTTTTATGCTTTCTCGACCAGCGGTCGGGTCGGTCTCTCCTTTTTTGCGACAGGGTATCATTCTCCTAAATTTAGTACACACAGATTCAGCCTTCATTTTCCATAATCGTAGCTTTTTAATACATTTTTTATTTCGATTAATATTAATTTATTTTTGCCGTTTTCTTTCTTTTTTATTTTTAATTTAGTAGAATGATATCGTTGTTTATAATTCCCTGGAATTATATTCAAAAAATAATAATGCTCGTAGCTCAAATTACGCAGTCAAAAAATTCCAACCGAATGATCGATAAAAAAAAATATATACTTGAAACCACGATGGCTGCGCCGAAAATACTGTAATCTATTAGCGTTGCGCTGTACTGTCTAAACCGTACTTAAATTTGATAGCGGTAAAATTTATGAGCATTTAAAACCTCGGTAGCTCAGTTCGTAGAGGTTTAAATTTACTCTTGGTTCTTGCTCATGGTACTAAGCATCAATAATATTGGAGGTTAACTGACACGATGACATTCACACAAACCAAAAAAAAATTTAGTAAATCATAATTTTAAGAAACCAAAAACAAAAAAAAAATTACGAAGGAAATTAAAAATGTTCCTATTGAGAAAAAAAATGTATAATAATTTATAAATTTGCTTACAATCACAAACAAAAAAAATTAACGGAGATAATTATATATAATATACAGCTATATACAAAAATTAGTAATAAATTATAATCATATAATTAAATTATAATCATCACAAAATTCCATTTGCTTGACTCAAATACAGATGCACCGTGCTGGACACCCTCCACCATACAAACTGCTTGGTAAATTTCATCAGCCCTCTTATCAACTATTGATTGATGTACACCAGAATAAGTTTTTCAAGATTTAGTGTTAACCGACGATTTTTTAAAACAATCAAGCTCCTTGTCCTGATAATAATGCTTCGCTCACAAATAGCCAAAATTGTTAATGAAAGCACTTTAATATGTTAAATCGTTTTTTTCTTTTTTTTATATTTTCAAAACTTTTATGATTGTTTAATTTCAATACATATATATACATAGTATACAATTTATTTATTACATATTTATAACACACAAAAAAATTTCACAAATTCATAAATTATAAAATTTTCAGTAATTATTTATGAGTACTATTTATGCTTTAATTGCAAATTTTAAGTTTCTTAAAAATTGAATTTTTTTTTTCCTTATCCAAACGTCTTAATTTTTTTTTTCAACCAAATAAGAACGAACCAAACTCAAAAACAAAAACTTTTTCATTTTTCTTTTTTTTTCGAAAATTTTGTTATGCCCAGATAGATAGATCAACAATCAAAATAACTTAATTTTATAGAAAATTTTGAAAAGCAAAGTAAATTTAAACAAAAATTTTTAAACTGATCAAAAAAAACACAGTGACAATATTTATATTGTAACAAATACTGTAATCTATTAGCGTTGCGCCGTACTGTCTAAACCGCGTATAGTTAATTAATATTCTACACGTGTAGACAATGTACATAATGTAGAAAATTAAAAAAATGGCGTCGACAATGTAGAGAATGTAAAGAATGTTGTATATTATTACTCATTATGGAGTTGCTTCTACCTTCACATTTAAAAACTTGAACCCAAAGATTTTATGTGGTATTCAAGCGAATTGGTTAAATCATTAAACGATTAAAAATCGGTGGTAAATGGGGTCTATGCTACCGACAGGTTTACTGACGCCTTCTCTTAAATATCCGTAATATTGTTTATTCATCTTGAGAGGATTAAATGATAGAAAGAAGGCGCAAAAACTTGCTGCGTGCTTGTGAAACTTATGTTAGTCTACAAATTTGACTTCGAAACTTATTATTGTTAGTTGACTACTGGGAAACTTTATTTTAATTGAATAAACTATACGTCCGGTGTATCGATTAGACTCAGCAGAAGATTACCAATAAAAGTGCCTTTGTTCTAGCGTTGTTAACTTGTAAGTCTTACATCCAGTTACACAATGTGGTTGTTGCTATATGTATTTACGTGGTATGGTAGATCATTGTCATATACCCATCCAGCTTTCCAGGCCAAGTAGTGTATAAAGTTCTTTTGAATTTTCTCAATACTTTTGAAATGTTCTTCGTAGAACGAATACTGCACATTTACGGCATATATATTGGATAAACCCGAGCAATTATATGCATAGCTCAATGAGCTTGTAAAGTGAAAGTAACCCTTAATCTTTAATTTCAAGTGCATACTACCTGACAAAGTTCATCATTTATCTTATACGATACCCTTGACAGACTAGCGATTAGCTAAACGCGTTTAATCATTTTTCGAGTTTATCTCTTAATGTGTCAACTTCGAGATTAGCTAAACGGGTTTTGTTTTAGGTTTAGTAACTAAACGGGTTTAGTGCACCAATCTCTCAATATTTTGTAGTTTATCGCATAAAAATTGGTTTAGCGAGAGTGCCATCTAACAATGAAGGTTAAAATTTATAAATAATACAATGCCATTTAGTGCTGTGATACAATGATAGATGCCGCTTACTTTTTGAGTTATCCCTTTCGAGTTCAAAATTTTTTTTGCTTCCATTTAAGTTAAACATACACAAATGTGTATGTAAATAATGACAGGTTGTAATTTCTTCCGTATTTTAACGGATCTTAGTTAAATAGGAATTCTTAAAAAAGAGCATAATAGTTTGATAACACATAAATTATATACTATATCATATCATTTGTTTTTGTTAAAATTAATTATTTTATTATAATTATAGTTAGTGTTATTTTTCTGAACTACACAAAATTATCGTGGTGTGCACAAATGTGTATACTGGTCTTCAAATTACACATAGTTCTATTCTGGCATAGTCGTTTGTCGTAATCAATGTGTATACTGGCCGGGCAAGGTTATATCCCTTTTCCTGCCTGCCATCACAATTGTGTGGGTAACGAAAACGAATCATGTCAAAAATTTATTTTTGTATGCGATATGGACCAATATACAGATTTGTGCATTCCTCTTACCGTAGAGCATGTATTATAATACTATGACAAATAAAAGCTGCGTTTTTTTTTAACAATCGAGTATAGTTCGCGATAGCTATTTTCAAATTGGTCCAATTTAAAATTAAAAATTTAATTTTTTTTAAATTAAATAATTTTGATGTAATATAAATCTATGTACATACAACCAAAAAAATCCACCATTAAAAGTTGTATGGTTTTCTTGTAATATCGTTGTTCTGTATAGTTCTGTCAATGACATTTGTTTAATACCGATTCCGGACAAACATAGCGCTACCGTATTTTATTATTGAAACAGGATTTGCTTAGCCTCATAGTGTGTCAACCTAATTGGTTTTGTAGTAGATTAACTAATCTAGTTTAGCTAAACGCGTTTAGCTAAACCCTAGTCTGTGAAGGGTACTACACTCTTGTAAAACAGATTTGCACTTTTTAATGTTGAGGTTCAGAGAACTAAACTCGCTCCATATCACTAGATTATCTTTGTTAAATAAAATCTAATATTAAATTATTAAAAATAATATATTAAATCTTGACCGAAGGGTTACTGGATATTTCAAGCAATATTTTTTTACTTTATTGTAAATTTAAGAGCATATACCGCCTTCTACACTGTACCATCTAACTCTGTTGCGTGCTATTGCTTTGATTTCCAGTCATAACTGCTAGAAACGCTCATTTCCATGTTACAGCTGGTCATCTCACTTTCCATTCCAGAGACAATCTTGTTATGTGATTTTGGCACTTCCTCAGTGTGCAACCAAAGCATCACCACTTGTGCTTTTGTATTTCGATGCCAATGACTGCTTGACTCTTTTGCCTTTAAAAAGTTCAACATTTGTTATTTTGTTAATCCAGAAGCACCTTAGTATTCTTCTAAGGTGGTTTATGTATGTATGCTTGGTTGCCCAACCATGCCGCAACACTGATTTCGCACACGAATTGAATATTCTTAGCTTGTTGTTGTGGGATAGGGCAGATGTGTTCCACAGTTTGTGTACCATGTTGAATATTGTTCTGACTTTGTTGATGTTGATTCGTTTCTTTATATCTGTATCTGATCCACCTCTTTGCGCTAGGGTACAACCAAGGTATACAAATTCATTAACCTCTTCTATTTCTTCTTGGTTGACATAAATCGGTGTGGATATTGGAGTGTCTTGTTTTTCCAGATATTTATTTTGAAGCCAATTACTTTTACTAGATGTGATAGCTTCTGTTCTTTATGTGGCATTCCGGCATGTTTGTGTGTTAGCGGGCATATGTCATCTGAGCAACCCAGATCATTGAGTTTCTCCATTAATCCCCACTGGATGCCGTTGGGGGACCCGCTATCTAATTTCTAATTTTTTTCATGACATTATCTAATACTATTAGGAAGAGAAGTTCCTAGTACACTACTAGTATTGAACGCGATTACTCACATATCTTGTATGAGTTTCATTAATTTCTTTGGCATGTCCCACATAGTGCCTTCAATATTGCGTTACTATGTACTGTATCGACTACGAAATTTACGTAGGTGCAGTAGTGTTAATATGATCGGTGCAACTTCGCCGGGGTCTAGAGCTCCTTGTCCCTTTTTTATTTTCGAATTGATTGTCTGTGAAGTTCTATATAGGATGAAAATTGCTAATATCTTTATGGTTATATTGAGGAGAGATATACTCCGCAAAGTTTTGCATTCTCTCAGGACCCTTTTTTTGATAATCGGTAAAGTCTTCTGTGATTGCGGGTGTTACAGTTGTTACAGTTGCCGTTATGTCTCTGGGATATTGGTAAATATTCCACTTGCCCGTCGTACTCGTTGATGTAGTGACGCATGTTGACGCATTTGCAACTTGAGATGCGGGCGCTCTTCAATCTTCCTCCTAGTTGTATCTCTGATCCAGAGTTTGCGTCTATATATTCTATGGTCCCCGAATATGTTGGTGGCTGCTTCTTCATTGGTTTGGAAGCTGAGCTTAAGCGCTTCACCGAATATATTTCTTGTGTCGACATCGACTGTCGGTGTTAAATTTCTTCAAAATTAATTGAATTAATGCATTACAGGCTTAATTTTGAATTGTGGCATAAAATGTTCGCACCTCTTATTTCCTTGACATATTGTAATGGAGTGAGAAATTTCTTGATAATGATTACGTGATCAACTTGGTTTCTTGTTCTGCCGTCAATTGTGTTCATTGAACTCATCCCTGGTTGTTTCATCTGCGTCTTCTGTTAGAATGTAGCACTGAATTATAATTCGTGTTTCATATTTTTGAATGGACTTTTACTACGATTATTTGGCTTTTAACTGGGTTAAATTCCATTAAGTAAGTAGTAATTTCCTTCGCTTATATTTTACTTTGCACTGTTTTTCCATCTCACTTCCCTGAGACCAAGAATTTCAATTTTGTAATACATTATTTCTTACTCTAAAGGCGATGATTCATGTACAAATTTTCTTTGACAGACATAAATAATAATCGCTCTGATTGGTTGAGAGTCGGCCAACAAAAATTAAAAATTGACCATTGTCCAATGATCAATTTTTAAAAAGTAAAAAGAACAAAAACACTTTTTAGTTTGCTTGCTTTATAAAATGCAAAAAACTATCCATACGACAAAATTTAAGACCAAAAAGTATTAACCAATCAGAGCGATTATTATTTATGTCTGTTAGTCTGTCTTCTACATGAATCATCGCCTTAATTGTGCTAGACTTAATGCTTCTGTTACAATTCTAATGTTCCAATTCCCGTGTAAGATAGCCGAGGGTCACTATTTGTTATTTTCCATTATTTTTTACACACTTTTATCACGAGATTTAATTTCAAATACAAATAAAAAGTGAGAATAGCTTTTTCTTTAATGTCGAGTTCACGTATGCGATCAAAAAATAATTCGCGAATCAAAGGAAAATTAAATCATTGAAAACATATACAAATTTCCCCGTCCGAGATGAAACAATTTTAACTTTGGGAAAATTTTGATCGGAAGCATCCAACATAATAAAAAAAAATTACAAATTATGAGTAATAATGCGAAATAATTACGCTCAAAGATTGGCTTGATTCGCGAATCATTTTTTGATCGCATACGTGAACTCGACATAAGTGATACTTTTTATTTATTTTCGAGTTCCCTCTTCGTCAGCTATTTACTCTATTCTCTATGAGTAGAGTCAAAACCAACAACAATTAAAAGCCCTGAACAAAGTCTGAAACGCAGATACCAATATACGATAAACTACAGAAGATTGTGTTTATTACACTAACAATCCCATGTTATTTTTTTTCTTTCGCACCACTACTTATTAAACTAGTGCGCACATACGATGTACAGATATATGCTAATACAACTATCTATAGTGTATTTTTTTCTGTATTTGTTGCATTAGCATGGCTTTATATTGTTGTTGGTTTTGGTAGAGTAAATAGCTGATGAAGAGAGAACTCTCGAAACTAAGTAGTCCAAAACAAAAAATAAAAATAAATAAAAAGTATCACTTAACGCGGGTTCACGTACGTGATCAAAAAATGATTCGCGAATCAAGCCAATCAAATCGTTGGAATTTCCCCGCCTGAGATGAAATATTTTTATCTTTGGGCAAATTTTTGAGCGCAAGCATCCAACATAGAAAAAACAAAAAACAAATTAGGAGCAACAATGACGCTCATTATATCCCTTTTTCTACAAAAAAAAAAAAAAAAATGGCTAAATTTAAGTCCAAACCACACAAATGTGTAAGTAGAAAAACAGTACGTAATGGCTTTTTGATAAAAAATTTCGGTTGATTTGAAGTACAATCAACACAATTGTGTGAAAGTAAGGCACAAATGTGTAAGTTGGTTCAAAACACATACAAAACATGATTATTTTGTCTTACCCACAAAATTATGTGGGTAAGTGGGAAAAAGGATAAATAGTTTTACTGTTTTTCTGACATTTCTATATGACTCACGTCAATATCAAAAACAAACAAAACACGCGCCATTTTCATATTCGGCATTTGGTGTTTTAATTTTGTCGTGCGTTTACATAATTAATTAATTTTAATATTTAATAAATGTATTAAAATTGTGAAAACAATTTGTAATTTTGTGCGACGTATTTTCAAAATATCTTGTGTACTAAAATGTTGTGTAATTGCGGAATTATTACATTGAATAAAATTCGGAAATAGGACAGCCGATGCGATCACTGACCATTTCAAGCGATTCTGTGCCACATCGCTAATATTACAGTAAAACAGGATAATCATAAACGTAAATTAGATGTGCTTGAAAACTTAATTTTAAATAAGCGTTTGACAGCTGTAACATGTGAGTAGATCGTTTGTCTAAATCACTAAATTATCTCCATTTAACTTTTGAATGAATATTACAGCAATAATTTAAGCGATTTGGAAGTCCTACGAAGGATTTGAAAGGTGCAGATATAGGCGACCAGCTGGTACAAATGAATTTAACTAGCCACCGTAAAATGATCACACCGATGCACGGCGCCAATTGTAATCCCTTACCACAATAAGCAGAAAAGTGAAGGGTAGAGTAATAAATAATTGGATTGGCTAGATCGGACAAGACTGAATTAAATCAATTTTTTTTCACTTTTGTCTTTATTTTATGAAAAATGAAATACATATTTTATTTTATATTTATACTATCGCATATTGTTCGTATAATAATTTTACGCCCATTCAAACCGTTTTCTATTAAATCGCGAGCAAAAGTCCCAGGCGAGGTACGATTCGTTAGAATAATGCTGTTGTTAGAATTTGAAGCTCATTGTACAAACAAATCACGTGCTTATCCACATTCAATATCGGAAGTAGAAGCTAACACGATCTTTGGGCTTGGAACTTTACTTAAATCCGCCAAATTGTGACACAACTGCAAATGCCGAAATTAAAACGGATTGTTACGGGCATCTTCAAAACTTTTCATCAATTTATCACTCATTCATTCGATTTGTGATTTAGCAAACTCAACCATAAACGAATGTTGATGAAAAATGAATGTTTTTATTTTATTTTATTTAATTATCAGTCGTCACCACAGCCACACACAACACACAAATTAAAATGGTTGAAAATGACAAATGAAACGTCAAGTAAAATAGCTTAATATTTAGAGCAATAGCTTTTGTTTCTAACTTCATATTGTGATCAAATATTTTTGATCACGTACGTGAACCAACCATTAAAGAAAAAGATAATTCCACTTTATATTTAAATTTGAAATCAATATTTGTGTTTACCGGTTGGTATTATTTGTTCTAGTGATCCGTTCTTTAATAATTTTGACTGGATGAATGACTTATTGGACCATTGAGTCCTAGCTAGCTCCCAGCGCTGCTGATTTAGGCATAGCGAGAGGCCAGGTATGTAGTCACCCATATTTGTACTAACCGAAGCAATGGTTGCTTGACGTTGGTGATGAAGTTGTTGTTATCTTATCTATCTTTGCCACCTGTCCCCCATTTATGATCAATGTCGATTGATAATCAATTGGTGAATCTCTCGAACAAATGTATAATTCTCAGCTACCCTGCCTGAACAAAATGGATATCGCTTACATTACAAAGTCCCCATCCGTATTCTTGTTCAAGAAATTTTTAATCACATTTTTCAAACAATTTTAGTCTGGAAAAACCTTATGAAACAATCGGCTGTGCACAACCTCGTCGTGGGTCCGTCTTACCGGTACGCAACACATCAATCAAAAAACTCTTTTCTACTAGAAGTTTCGTACTACCCCGCCTACGTTACCCAGGAAACGGACGTTATAATCACGAATAAAGCACTCATTTCGAGTTCATGATAGACAGAGAATTTCTAATCGATAATCGATTAGGTTCATGAAAGTAAATTGCGAATCGACATTTTATTTGATCTCGTTAAAAACTATGGAAAACTGTAATATGACGACTTCTTACGGAAAAACCACGGAAAAAACAACAGAAAGCAATAATATACATTGTCTACGAATTGTCTACATACTCTTCCAATTCTCGACATTATCTACACTTTTGAAAATGTATGTCCTTAAAAATTAAAATTTATTTATTTCACAAAGAAATCTATACCGTGAGTTACATGTATAATTTCAGATATGAAACAGAATATTCAGTTTGAAACAAAAAGAGCAATTTAGAAAAATTGAAATTTTGACATTTAAATTTTTTTTAAATAATTCTTCAGAATATTTTTGAAGTTGCCCTTTCAATGAAGTTATGTTTTCTCCAAACTTTGTAGAATGGTGTTCTAACGCTAAAAGCTCACGGTTTCATGAATCAATGAGACCAAGCAAAACATTACCAATAAAAGTCGGGCACAAGGGAAGTCGTCTATTTTCATGGAACAGTAAATTTTATTTACCAAAAAAATCAGAAACATCTTTTGAATGCTTTCAATTGTTTTTATGTGTACGGTGAGATGTTAAATGAGATTAAATTATTTAGTTTATTATAATTTAGTTCATCTTAGTCGTTATTGTAAAAGGAAGTAATCGTTGGGACACCATCGTTGTTCGGTCACTTATACGTAATTAAATCGTATGTCTTAAGCCTATATATAATTTTTATGACATTAACCCGGGCTACATCACTCCCCTCCGAAAGAAACGTTTTAGGTATTCAATTTTTTGATCGTTACAGAATTATATTGGAATATTTGTTTTTTCGTTTAATATTGTGTTTTTATTTGCTTCGTGCTTCATTTTTATTTATATATATTTTTTTTAATTATCGGTTTGTTGAACTTACGAGTATATTGTTTTGTTGGTGTAACGCAATTGGTGGATTTTAAATTTTGATTTATTGTTGGTATTGCGTTTTTGAATCGATATGTTGTTGACCTGTAACTGGGTCGATGTTTTTATTGATATCGAAATATTCTTTCCTTTTATATCGACTATAAACTACTTTCATAATCGTTTTATCACTTTATAGGGACTGTTACAAGGCGGTGTTAAACTTGGCCTTACTTTGTCAACCCGTTTGAACACATGATCACATTTCTGTACGTCTTTCGGTATATAAATATTGTTTAGCGTTTGTACTCGCGTATCTTGTGGGATTACATTTTATATGTAATTCGGGTATTGTGAGACGTACGACGCATCCTCTGAGTGTCTGTCCGTAGGCTCACTCAGCCGCGAAACATTTTAGTTCGAAGTTCTTCGTTCCAATTAATGAGTGAGTGATAGGAAGTCGTTCTGATCTTATGTATACCTAGTAAATTTGTGAGGTCTTGAACCAAATTAGTTTCGTATTGAGGACCTTGATCATTGGTAAGTTCCAATAGAATATCGAATCTAGCAATGCATGTTGCCAGTACTGCTTTTGCTACAGTTTGTGTGGTAAAAACAGGAAGAGGCATGCTTGCGGCTTTAAAGCGTCCGGAAGGCAGCTGGAACCTTTGGAATTCGCGATATAATCCAAATAGTAGATCTGTCTAATTGTCTCTAACGCTGGTTGACACTAAACAGGCCAAGAGAACTTTCCTTTCTTACCTAGTTTGATCAACGAATTTGTATGATTGTTGATAGGTGATAATTGCTCGGTCAAATTTGGTAAAGATCGGTGGTGTAAACCTGAACCTTGATAGCTGTAATTCTATCGCTTGCTGGTAGAATGCTCTTTGACGTGATTTCATGGCTATAAGAAAATTTAATTTTTTATACCAAATTCACATTTGGATGCACAGATTTTTATTCCGTAATCTACGATATTCTTCTGAACAATGTCTGTAAATGCTCTGAATGTTTTCCAGCTGTTCTACTTGCAACTAAAATATCATCGAGGTAAGCGAATAGGAATGGCAATTTTTTCGTTACTTCGCCCATAAATCGTTGGAATGTTTGATCTGCGTTTCTGAGACCAAAAGTTATTCTAAAGAAATCAAACATGCCATATGGTGTAATTATTGCAGTTTTTTATTGATATTTGGATGCAACCGGAATTTGGTGATATGCAGATCGAATCAGATCGACTTTGAAGAAATAATGCATCCATTAAGATGCCTTGAAAAATCATGGACGTGAGGTAGTGGGTATCTATCCGAAACAGTCTCCAGTCATTTTGGTCTTTTTTATAGGTACCATTTAGAGTCTTGTGCATGTCGATGAACAAGATTGTTTACAAAGATCGAGGTTCTTCGAGAACTTCTCATGCTCTAAACCTGTCCTTTCGCCATAATTCAGTGAACTATGCTTTACTGCGGTACGTCATATCTTAGCGATTGAGTAAGTTCGGGAAATTTCTTAAGCAATGAACCATAAATGCCTTCGACGTTGAATATTCTGTGTGACGGCCAGCTAAGATCTGAGCTTTTGTTTGTTTTGATATATGACGTGCTATTGTTGTTGACCTGACGAAGAAGTTGATATTCCTCTGTAAACAGCATGTCATTAATCTCTTTTACCCGACTTAAAAATTGTTCACTGAAAGGGGCGTATCAGAGATAACTAATAGATAAGACATAAAAGCCTCTGCGACAATTGTAAGTTTTGAAACTATACAATAATTCAATAATAAAATTAACAGACAAACTCACTGAATGTAGTTAGTTTGAATTATGAAAGGATTTGGTCGCCACAAAAATGCTCTTCTGACTAACCCGTAACGAGAGGGCGCCAGACACTATAACCAAGAATTTGAAGATGCTGTGCAATGTCATCCACCCACCGAATATGGGGCTTCCCGCGACGTCCTGTCATCATTGGTGCCGACTGCAGGGCCTGTTTAATAGTACGGTTTTGGGAACGTAGAACATGTTCGAGCCAACTAAGCCCACATGATTGAATTATAGTTTCCTTCTTTCTGGCCTCGAAAGTCATACGCATCCGGTATAATTCTCCTTCCATAATTAGACGTAGCATTGACGTAACTTACGCTCAAAAACGGTAAGATTTTTGCAGTCCCGTTTTGTTTACGTACAACACTCGCTATCAAAAGCAACTACTGGACTTATCAGCCCTTTGTAGACATTTTATTTTGTTTTGTGCAAAATGTTGCGAAACTTAACAATTTTTATGTTGGCTTTAACATTATTTAAACTCCTTCGCCTTTTTCGTATGGAGTGTTGCCTCTTAAAAATTCTCTGCGCATGTTTACCTTCTCGTGACAGCCATTTATTTGGTTTTCGCTTCATTAATATGAAGGCCAATTTGGTATTTCTTAAAGAGACATGATTTGTAATGTATAAGCAGCTGCGCTATATGTTAAACTGGCAACTGACGTTCTATATTGCGGTATACCCTTAAATTTCGAAAGCACCTGAGAGCTTGCCTTTGATAATCACCTTGCTTTTAGCACGGACATGTTTCGCAGGAGGTTATCAATTTTGAGGGAATAGAAGCAGTGAAAAAAACAGAGAAAAAGTTTGATCGATTGCCGAACTGCCGGGGCTAAACCCGCTCTTATCAGCCTCTACATTGGCCAAGGCTTTCTAGCCACTATTTACCGCTATACCGCAATAGTCGTTATAATTCAACCATTTTCCTTTTTTTGTAGTGGTCAGATTAGTGTTGTTTTACACTCGTCCGGGTATTTTCTCTTCAATCTAAATCGATGAAACCAGCTCAAACATTCGGAGGAAGAGGTAATCACCGGCGTCCTTAATCATTTCGTTACAGATGCCATCCTTACCGGTTGTCTTATAGTTTTGATATAACGCTTCAGGACTGTGTTTATGTTCATTTGTAGTTCTCCAGATTCGTTGCGAATATCGTTACTGCGTGGATGGAAGTCCGGCCGAGATTTCTTTTATTGAAGGTATCTGTCTCTTAAAGTTTCAGTTGCGATTTTAAACACTTCTTGTTTTTTGCATTCACATTTTTTTGTTCTTTACAGTCGGTTGGAGGGTTTTCTCGCGATACTTTTCTTGAACTGAAGCTATAGAATTCTCATCCAGCCATGTGTTTCTAGGTTAAGATGTATTTTTACCTAGGTTTTATTACGTTTTATTTTGGCACGACTCCCTATCGCGACGATTTGGATTGCTCTCTAACCTCATCTAATGTACTAGAATCTTGGATTCGCCCCAAGGATCTTTCCTCTAAACAGTAAGCTAATTCATCCTTCGAGTCCTCTTGCCGCGCATTTTTTTCTTGCAGTCTCTGTCTTGTTGATCTTGGACTAAGCATTTGCCTCTGGTCTGGGATTTTCTCCTTTATCTGCGTGATATCCTCCTAAATTTTCTCTTGCCTCATATTCATATAAATCCAACGCCAATACTTTATTCATGGCTTTAGCTCTATGTGTGTCAACGCGGATCTCTACTTACTTAATCTTATTTTTCATCTCCTTTAAATGACCGTCCACTTCTTCTTCAAGGTTTTTCGTCTTTCGTTGATGCTCTTAGGTATGCTGAATTTTATCGAATTGCAGGTCCTGCTTTGCTTTGTTTGCGTTTCCTTCATTCGAAGTAACAGTGCCTTCATCATATATCTCCCATGTCCAAGGTTGGTTTGTGTTGCTCGGGTGGATGGGGATCTAACAATTATATCTCGGGTGCTTTTCACAAAGTAAAAATTTTGTTGATTACGATAGTAGACAAACATGTCTAATTTATAAAGTAAGCAAGTTTATCTTCCGAAATTCTTATACACAAAATAACAAAACGAAACATTTCTCGTTTTTGTTGCTATTGCTGCTAGTTCTGATGATGATGATGATGGTACAGAAAAATGTAAAACAAATATTTACATATCCATCAATCACATACACCAGCAACAAACAGTACCAACAACACCAGCAGCACCAAAAAAACCATTTATAATTTTCTAGAAAGCAGCAAAAAAATATTTTAAATTTTCATCTTTTCCCTTTCTTCTTTTTTTTTTGGATTGCAAATTTCAGGTTAGTACGACAATCCCAAATGAAATTAGATATAGGACAAGTACGACGTATCCTATACGATGCATTCGCGGTATGGGCGAGAAGTTCAAAATTAACATTCCAGGAAGTATCGGAACATTCGAATGATGCTGATATCGAAATATTTTTTGCGAGTCGACACCACGGTGATGGATTTGATTTTGATGGACCGGGCCAAGTGCTGGCCCATGCATTCTATCCGGGACCAAAAAAAGGGGGTGATGTACATTTTGATGCAGAAGAAAATTGGGTGTTATCCCCAAAGAGCGAAGAAGGTATGTACGAGTAAATATTATATGAATTCACTCCCGTTAAGTCTGGAAAATGTAAATATAATTTTTCAGCCGTCTTGTGCTCGTCGCGTCTCACTCCCGCCAGAAAAAAAAAATGAAAAATATTTTAGTGTTAAATTCAATTATTGAAAATGATTGATGACTGTTAAATAGGATATATAAGGATACAAATTTTTTGTGAAGATAAAAATAAGTATAAATTTGATTGATTTGAACTCTCGTATAAAGAAGGCACGAACGGCGGTGGCGGGCGAGATGAGAAATATAAGACGATTGTTTACATTTCAAAAAACATTTTTTGAGGGATTTTAATTTGATTTTTATGATGTAAACTCCGGGTGAATTAAATCTTTTTCATTTTTATTTTGATTAGGTACGAGCTTTATGGCAGTCGCGATACATGAATTGGGACATTCATTCGGATTAAGCCATTCGTCGGTGCAAGGCGCAATTATGTTCCCGTGGTATAATGGGTACGTACCCGGAAAAGATTTGCCAGAGGATGATCGCCTAGGCATACAGCAAATTTATGGTGTGCCCGAGAAACAATGGGGTAATTATCCCTATCATAATAATAATCCGTACAATCCAACAACGACAACAAGGAGGCCAACACCACGAACAACAACTACAACGAGGCGGACTACAACAACTACCACAACGTCCACCACAACAACAGTACGTCCCCAACGATATCCTGAATACATTCCACCGCGAAACAATCCCCGTGAAAATTATCCGCGACAAGGACCGAATTACGACGATAATAATAAACACCACCATCACCATCATCATCATCATTCATCGCAAAAACCAAATGTGCCTAGACGTGGCGATGAAAGAGATCGTCGCCCACCATACGAACGTAATTCACCATACTATCCGTACGATCCGGATGCAAAGCGGCCAAAGAAACCGGAGACCTGTGACACGGAATACGATGAAATTGCGGTTATTCGAAATGAATTATTCATATTCAAAGATCGGTATTTATGGCGAATTAGTAGTCGACATGGTTTACTCGATGGCTATCCATATGAAATAGCACGAATGTGGCCCGAACTACCGGATAATTTTGAACGAATCGATGCCGTGTACGAGAATAAATTAAATCAAATCGTTTTCTTTATTGGTAAATATTTTTATGTGTTTGATTCGAACGTACTAGAGTACGGATATCCTCGGCCTTTAACGGATCTCGGACTACCGTACGATTTACCGAAAATCGATGCGGTACTCGTCTGGGGACACAACAATCAAACGTACTTTTTTAGCGGGACCATGTATTGGAAATTCGATGAAAAAGAAAAGCACGTGGAACTCGATTATCCTAGAGATATGTCGATATGGCAGGGAATAGGATACGATATAGATTCGGCCTTCCAGTATAAAGACGGTAAGAATATTTTGTTGGTTTTTTTATTTTGTATCATAACACTAATTTGTATACATTTTTCGGCAGGCAAAACATATTTCTTTAAAGGTAGAAGTTACTGGCGCTTCGATGATATGCGCATGCGAATTGCGCACATAGATCCTCTACCATCGGCGCTCAAATGGATGGGCTGTCCAAAGAAACGGAATAATGATATTGAGACGTGGAAACCAAAATTATCGGTACCGACACGACGAAATCAATATTTAGAGTATGAAGATGGATCGAGAGCGGCGATCACCGCATCATCGCCCAGGGTGCTCTATAGTCAATTTTTAATTGGTCATTTAGGTTTCTTAATTATTGCAATTTATTATTTAATTTAATTGATAAGATTTAATCAACATATACAAAATTATTTAATTATTTACACAACCACTCAAAATTAATGATTTTATTCTATTTTAATTAGTAATTCGGTAAATTAATTAATTTTTACAGTCTAAAATACTCAAATCATCATTACTATTATAAAACTGCCATAATTATTTAATAATTAGTCCAACTTTTCTATTTTTGATATCGTATTAAATTAATTAATTCTGCCGAACCAAATTATCGATGGTCGGACGGGGCCCCTAAACATAATTGTAAATTGGTAATATAGCAGACCCCTAGGATATTTCAAATTATTTACTTTCAATAATAATCTGAAGTTATCGCAAACGATTAAATATTAATTTGTAAAGTTCATGATTTACAATTTTGTTAAAAATGCGTCACGCCACGACACATCCCGCACGATATACGTATAGAAATTTTTTAATAATTAAACCCAAAGTGACTTAAAATAAATTCGAATTGAAAATTTTTTAAAATTAAATAACATTTTATTTCTAAATTTAATTTATATTATTATATTATTTTTTAATTAAATAAGTCTCTGTGATTAAAGAAAATGTAAAATATATAAATATATATATTATGTAATTAATTAAGTGGGTGGCCGTTTATACACATATAACTGTATACGCCATTATTATTATTTTGTAAAATTTATTAATATTATAAAATTTTATTATTTTAAAATATTTTATATTATAAATTTCGAATTTTGAGGTGGCCGAACCGAAATCCACTCAGTACTGTCTTTAGAAGCCAAATAGGATAACACATATTATGTGGTCGCCCAAAAATTCGAAATTATCCCCCCTATTATTTTATATATCTATTAATTATACCGTTTATGTTAGAAACAGTTAACATTACTTTTAAAAATTATGTTTTGTTACATAAGATGACGAAAGTACGGAAACATGGTACGCATACACAAACACACGATATTAGGAAATCCAAATAAATTGTATTTAAGATTTTTTTTTATATTATTTTTATTTAAATTATCAATCAAATCAAAAATTATTAGCCAATTGTTTATATATTTTTTTTAATTATTTTATTTTAATTTTATGGTCTAAATAAACATTTTTAAAACGGACAACAAATTTTAATGCGATTTTTATTGAACAGTTTTAAACTTTGAAATTAATTACAAAGAAAATAATCCAGGTAAGAAATTTAAAAATATTAAACAGTATTGACGATTGATCACCAATTCCATCTAGTGGATTTTCAATCAACTACAAATTTTGACATTTATGCCTCGTGCATAAAGAATTAAGTCAACATCATACGCAATAATTTATTCGTTTTACCGTGCTAGCTAGCTTAGTTTAATTATTTTGTTTAAAATTTTAAAATAATACAGATAAAAGTTTTAGATAATTAGTGGTTTTGTGACATATATAATAAAAAAAAACACATGTGAATTAAACTATGTGATTCCGTGGATTTTGTCGGCATATCGATCACATGTCATTTTTTGTGGTTAAGATAGTTGCACGACTGTTAAAGTTGGGAATATGACATCTAGTGCATTAATAAAAAGCTTATTGAGTATTTTTACATGATATTGACATGGCACACTATGAAAATAAAAAAAAATCACAAAAATATACACAACAAATTCACACTTGTTCCCGCCATCTATCAGCAGTTCTCTATTAACGATTGGATCATCACGCACTCCATCTAGTGGATTTTAAATTTATGGATTTATACAGGTTTGTAGTTGTACAGTTTAATTGTGGGCAACCGAAGAGTTTTTTCGGTTCGTTTTTTGGGTTCTCAAATACAAATTAACAAATTCTTTACCGAGATCAGTGGCCTAATGCTGGTAATATACTCGACGTTACTCAGAAGCTTCGAAATGTCAAAAACGCGCTTACGTGTATACCCAAGATAAACTCAATATATGAATTCACGTTTTTGACATTTATTTAACTTTTGACTTTCTTTTTATTTATTTTAAATTTATTTCATTTTTTGCGAAATAATAAAAATTTAAAATATTAAAAGTTAGTACTTGGATGAAAAACGCGCAGTTGTTTTTTCAAAAGGTCAAAATCGTAACAAAAATAAAATAAAATTGGTTAACTATTTCATAAAATTTCTGTAAGATGTCACTTTAGTACTAAACAACAACAAAAAGTTAAAGTTAAATCAACTTTTTTGTTATCACGTCTGAGTCGCGTCGAGTGTAATTGCTTTAGTATAAATTCTCATAGTTTCACTTTTTATTTTTACTTAGTCACCTCGGTCGCGTCGAGTATATCTCCAGGGTAATTCTCTAAGCAGTAAGATAATTTGTTCCACCGATTACAAGAATACGGCCCCAGGTTAGATTTTTTTTTTTTACGTACAGAGGTTCCCTTCCACAATTACTAATTGAAAGAATCAAAATTGAATCATCATTGAAAATCAAAACGTAGAGGTCTAAAACCTATTCATATGCATTCTGTCGTTCTGTTTATTGATTCATTCATTGCAATGCATCCTTCCGGCATCTTATATCAAGTCGTTCTCTTAAATTATAAGTGGCAACGGTTGAAACATCGTTTGGACAAAACCGGCTCCACACCTGTGAATTATTCGACTTTGTAAATGATAATGCAAATTCTAATTTTATTGGACAGAACTAGATTACTCGGAAATTTTATCCACCATATGAGACCGCAGTAATGCCTACAAAATACCACTTAAAAAGAACATTCGGAGGCTCTACTGACCTATGAAGAAATGATAAAGCTTTTGATGCAGACTAACGCTATCCTCAACTCACGACCTATTTGTACCTAATTCAGACGACGACCTCAAGCCATCACATTCTTTATTGAGCAAACCTATATGACCTGACACTGACATCATTCATCTTAAATTGCATTGGTAGATGGTAATAGATCCAGAGATTCTCTCTCTCTCTCTAGCATTAAATCCCATGAAGGGATTTTGCCGCCCGCACTATGGTCCTCCATCCTTCTCGGTCCATCGCTCTCGTCCTCCAATTTCGACATCCTAATACGAGTAGGTCTTGTTCGACGTCGTCACGCCAGTGCAGTCGGGGTCTTCCTCTACGACGTACTCCGGCTGGTTGTTGATGGAACACTTTGTAAACCATTCGTTGTTGTGGAGATCTTGCAACGTGGCCGAGCCATCTCACTCGATTAGATTTGATGAAGCCGATAATATCGCTACCTCCGAGAAGTTGCTTTATTTCGTGGTTCATGCGAATCCGATATTCATTGTTCGCAACTTTAATAGGACCAAAAATTGAACGGATGACCTTCCTTTCGAAGGTAGATAATAATCTACAGTCGTTAGAGGTCATGGTCCAGCTCTCGCTTCCGAAAGTCAGCACAGGTCTTATCAGTGCTTTATAAAGTGCGAGCTTGCACGACTGCGATAGGTGTTTAGATCGCAATAATTTTGATTGCGCGTAGAAAACTCGTTGTCCGGCAGCGATTCGGGCTTTTATTTCTGCCTGCATGTCGTTTGATGATGTTATAAGTGACCCGAGGTATTTAAAATTTTCGACGCTATCAAAATTATGGTCGCCAATTTCGAGATTTGCCATAGAGATGTTCCTGGGTGTTGTTAAAAATTTCGTTTTGGTACTGTTCACCTCCAAACCAAGTCTTCTTGCGCAGCGATTGAGCGGTATGAAACTGTCCTTGATGTCGCTAGGTCTTCGGCCAAGAAGCACGATATCATCTGTATATCCAAGAATTTGGCCTGATTTATTGAATATGCAGGGCGAAGTTTCAATGTTGCTTTTCCTCACTACGTACTCAAGCGCCAAATTGAACAGCACAGGCGCGAGTGCATCTCCCTGTTGAACACCAGATGTTATTTGAAAGGAGTCTGACACAGATCCTTCAATTACAATTCTACATGCAGATCCAGACGTTGTTAATTTACACAGAGAAACAAGTTTCTCTGGAATACCTTGTTACAGGCTGGCTACTGCCAACCTGCAGATTTCACTAAGCGCATGCAGAGGCCTCCACGGTGATGTTTTGCCGGCTACGTTCTCAGGGAGAAGTGCGAAGGGTCGTGGGGTTTGAGGCATGCATGGCTCCTGGCTTACACCGTGATGATTACAGAAAGTTAGGGGAACGCAAATAATAATAAAACCGAGTTCCGCCGAAATTCGTCGGCCGGAACCTGAGGAACGAACACAACAAAATTATAAACCGGTAGAGGTGCCTTGGTGCGCGCATCCATTCGAATTCAAACAGGGCAAAGCCCCGGTTACGAAATTGGATGCGGGCACCAAGGAACCGCAAACACTAAACCGACACAGAGGGAGTCTCCGCTCCCATCATACCACACAAAAAAAATTTAATAATTCATTTTATTAAAGGGGGGAAAAACCAAAGAAAAACGAAGAGAAACAGCTTCCCTTTCCACCCGCACCAGGAGAGAACGAGAGAGATAGAGAGAGCAATACGCATCGAGCGTGCACCCGCTGTGCGGCGCTCGATTACAAAATTCAAATTTGAAATTTAAAATAAAATTTAAATATATATTGTATATATAAATAAAATCAAAAAAAAAAAATTTAAGAAAATAAAAAAAACAATAAAAAAAAAATTATGTAAAACAAATTAGAAACAAAAATCGTACCTTTACCAAAAAAACCAAATTGTTGCGGGGCCTCTCCCCGATAAAAAATTGGGTTGCGGCCTTGGTGCCGTTGCGTTGCGGCAGACCACCGATAAAAAATACAATAGCCGGTTGGCTACCGTAATGTTGCGGGGCCTCTCCCCGATAGCACAAAACTCAAAAAAATGAATAGCCGGTTGGCTACCCGGACGTTGCGGGGCCTTTCCCCGATACCAATAATCAGGCCTTGATCGACCGCTAAATCCACTATTCAACACCGAAAAATGAGGAGGGCGTTGGCTCGCTGATATCACCGTAGATCAATAAAACGTTGAATTGCAAAGGGCCTCGTTGTCGACCACCCGTTACAATTGCGGTATTGCAAATTGGCGAACTACTTTCATGTAAATAATTATCTTGTCATGAGATAACAATAATCACTCTTCAAACAAAATTTTGTAATTTATTTTTATTTAACACAAATATTTTATTATTCTCCATTATAATATAATAAATAAATATACATAATATATTTATATATGCGAAATATACGTAATGATAAATCTATGACGTTTGATGAAGTACATAATAAAACTTAACAAAATATTTTTTTTTTCTATTCACTACAATATTTTATATGTTTTCAATTTATTTTATAAATTAACACTTTGCAAAAAAAAAAAAATTAATTAGTTTCATCCCACATTATACATAAGGAATTTTATTTATTATATATTTTCTAAATATATTGCAAACACTCAATTTATAAAAAAATAATAATGTCATGAAAGAACTTTTGGAACACTCCAAAATGCCCATACTCCGTGTGGTAAAATTCAATTTTTGGTTTTTGAGTGAATTTTACCACACGGAGTATGGGCATTTTGGAGTGTTCCAAAAGTTCTTTCATGACATTATTATTTTTTTATAAATTGAGTGTTTGCAATATATTTAGAAAATATATAATAAATAAAATTCCTTATGTATAATGTGGGATGAAACTAATTAATTTTTTTTTTTTTGCAAAGTGTTAATTTATAAAATAAATTGAAAACATATAAAATATTGTAGTGAATAGAAAAAAAAAATATTTTGTTAAGTTTTATTATGTACTTCATCAAACGTCATAGATTTATCATTACGTATATTTCGCATATATAAATATATTATGTATATTTATTTATTATATTATAATGGAGAATAATAAAATATTTGTGTTAAATAAAAATAAATTACAAAATTTTGTTTGAAGAGTGATTATTGTTATCTCATGACAAGATAATTATTTACATGAAAGTAGTTCGCCAATTTGCAATACCGCAATTGTAACGGGTGGTCGACAACGAGGCCCTTTGCAATTCAACGTTTTATTGATCTACGGTGATATCAGCGAGCCAACGCCCTCCTCATTTTTCGGTGTTGAATAGTGGATTTAGCGGTCGATCAAGGCCTGATTATTGGTATCGGGGAAAGGCCCCGCAACGTCCGGGTAGCCAACCGGCTATTCATTTTTTTGAGTTTTGTGCTATCGGGGAGAGGCCCCGCAACATTACGGTAGCCAACCGGCTATTGTATTTTTTATCGGTGGTCTGCCGCAACGCAACGGCACCAAGGCCGCAACCCAATTTTTTATCGGGGAGAGGCCCCGCAACAATTTGGTTTTTTTGGTAAAGGTACGATTTTTGTTTCTAATTTGTTTTACATAATTTTTTTTTTATTGTTTTTTTTATTTTCTTAAATTTTTTTTTTTTGATTTTATTTATATATACAATATATATTTAAATTTTATTTTAAATTTCAAATTTGAATTTTGTAATCGAGCGCCGCACAGCGGGTGCACGCTCGATGCGTATTGCTCTCTCTATCTCTCTCGTTCTCTCCTGGTGCGGGTGGAAAGGGAAGCTGTTTCTCTTCGTTTTTCTTTGGTTTTTTCCCCCTTTAATAAAATGAATTATTAAATTTTTTTTGTGTGGTATGATGGGAGCGGAGACTCCCTCTGTGTCGGTTTAGTGTTTGCGGTTCCTTGGTGCCCGCATCCAATTTCGTAACCGGGGCTTTGCCCTGTTTGAATTCGAATGGATGCGCGCACCAAGGCACCTCTACCGGTTTATAATTTTGTTGTGTTCGTTCCTCAGGTTCCGGCCGACGAATTTCGGCGGAACTCGGTTTTATTATTATTTGCGTTCCCCTAACTTTCTGTAATCATCACGGTGTAAGCCAGGAGCCATGCATGCCTCAAACCCCACGACCCTTCGCACTTCTCCCTGAGAACGTAGCCGGCAAAACATCACCGTGGAGGCCTCTGCATGCGCTTAGTGAAATCTGCAGGTTGGCAGTAGCCAGCCTGTAACAGTGGCGCCCAAACTTGTCGCGAATTTTAATTTTGATAATTTTTAATTTTTTATGATTTGTAGCTGCACTCCCTTTGGCGTGCGCGTCCAGTGTTGAAACCGGTGTTTCACACTGTTTGAATTCGCATGGACGCGCACACCAAAGCCAGTCTCCCGGTTGACATTCCCTATCTACGATCGCAACCAGCACGGGCTGTTTGATTGCGCGTAGAGGGGGGGTGTCATCCCCTATTCTTTGGACATCCGACTTCCGAGCTCTTTCCCATTTCCACTATGTTGTGTCTGATTGTGGTGGAGCTCGGATGTCATTTGTCTGGGGTTTAGTTTGTAAGCTTCATTTTCCCTTGCCCCGAAATTTCTCGACCGAAATTTGAGGAACAACAATTTTTATTATTATTATTATTTTTCTTTATTTTTTTTTTTTATTATTTAGCTGACACGGAGTGGGGTTTCCTCCCTCATCATACCAGCCGTTTTGTTGATTGATTTAAATTTATTTTTGATATGTTTATTTGATTTTTATTGATATTTTTTGATTTTATTTGATTCGATATTTATGATATTTCGATATTTTGTTTGATTTTGATTTAATCTTTGGGTTGTATTGAAATCACGGTTTAATTAGTGCTTCATTTTTCATTTTGGTACCGTTTGCTTTTTGAATTTATTCTGCCTGCATACCACTGGGTGTGTTGGTAGTTTTGGACTTTTTATATATTTTTTTTTATTTCCTTTTATTTTTGTTGTTGTAATTGAATTTCAACGAGCCCCTCCAAATTAGGTTCTCATTGAAAAGCGCCAGTTTGGGGAGTATCTCGTCCAATCCGTAGTTAAAAAAATCGTGGGAGTACGGGCCCCACAAACCACTACAAGGTAACCATTCCTTCTTTTCTTTTCTTATTATTTGATTTTCTTTGCGTTTTTGCTTTACTATTTAGTTGTATAATTTTACTATCGGCGTACCATTGGGTGTGTTGGTAGTTTACTTTTCGGGATTATTGTTAATATTTTTGCTTATTAAAATGGTTTCCAACGAGACCTTCCAAAATAGGTTCTCGTCGAGACATGCCATTTTCGATGGTATCTCAATTACAAGGTAACCATCCCTTTATTATTATTGCAATTATTTTTATCATTTATATTTTTTGTTGTTATTTAATTATAGTGTGTGTGGAATTTTTCCAATTTACTTTATTTGGGACCTTCAGTCTCCTCTAAAGTCATTTTGAATTCAAATTTTTGTATATTTAATAGCTTAATAAAGACTACGTCATTGTTCCTTGCCATACTCAATCGAGCAAGAATATTTTCTTACCCCTACATCATCCAACATGGACATAACATTTTTCGAGCAAGACGAATTGGAGCAAAGCTATATTGATGGACCATTATTGTCTGAGAGTGGCCTCAGTTTCACGGGATCTCCACACCATTCTAAAAGACCTCGCGTTGCAGTGGTACTGGACATTTCGTAAACACAACCCGCACGCGACCTGGTCAGAACTACGAAGCGGAATTATCGAGCGCTTTCAAGACCGCCGCACCAACTACGAAATTCGAAGAATGGTCGAAGCCCGGAAACAACAACCTACGGAAAGTTTTTTGGACTTTTATGATCACGTGTGGACTCTTACCCTGCAATGTCGCAAACCGTATTCCGACGAAGAGCTCATCCAAATCCTCATGAACAATATGAAGCCGACGTTACAGTTTCATCTCACCGATCGTCGGTTTAGCACCATAAATGAGCTGATCAAAAGTTGCTCTGCTTGGGAGGAGTCTTTCAGGCGGATCAAAGCTACGGCGGGCCCTGCAATCCATCCACGACGCGTGATCAATGAGTCATCAGGCAGTCCGTATGATGATGTTGGAGCATATGACTCTAATGAGAATTATCCCTTGACTGATGTTCTACCTGATAACTCAGTATCCGCAATTCACACGGGGAGCAGGTTTCCATCGGCAGCGGCGGGACGTCCTGGAGGACAAATCTCAACAGACAACTCGAGATCAGATTATATACAGCATTCGCATTACGGTAAAAATGTCGTCACCACAACGGCCACGCAGACAGAGTGTACCGAGATCAAATCCACCTCCACTCAGACTGAGTGTACAGAGAACAAATCAACATCAACCCAGACTGATGTTACCACGGACAAATCCACTCAAACCGATTCTGGAGGATGCAGCGAGCACTACGGACGCGGAAATCCGCTCCTATTCGAATCCGACGAAGAAGTAAGCTCGTCTGCCAGTAATGATTCCTTTCCCGATCCTTCTTCCCCATCCAATCCTCTTTCCCTCCCTGTCGCTCTTAAATTTTTCTATAATGCTCCATCATTGGCAAAGTTAGATCGTTTAAAGCGTTCCAAAAAATATTGGAACCGTCGCGTCGCAATGAGAAATGATGTGATTTCCTCCGTTCTATTCTCCGAGGGTAGTGACACTCGGCCTTACGCCCAGGTCTTTATAAATAAGATTCCTTTTAAGGGTCTTCTCGACAGCGGGGCGAGTGTCAGTGTTCTCGGGAGTGGATCGGAGAAACTTATGTCAAATCCATTTGTTGAATTCCATAACTTTCCTTCCACTATAACTACCGCGAGTGGCCAAGTCCAACGAGTCTTTGGTTATATAAGAGCTAACGTCGAATTTAACGGAGTTACTAAATTTATGAATTTTCACGTTGTCCCTTCCTTGGAACAACCGCTTTATTTGGGTATCGATTTTTGGAATCGTTTTGGAATTTCCCCAAAAATCTCCGCGTTAAATAATTCGGACGAATTAGGTGAAACTACCAACACACCCAAATTTCATATTTTAACATCTGATGATCGTCGTAAATTGGATCTTATCTGCGAATATTTCCCGAGCAGCGATATTTTAGGTTTGGGCCGCACATCCCTCATCACTCATATGATCGATGTCGGTTCCGCAAAACCAGTCAAACAACGTTTTTATTCCGTGTCCCCAGCTATCCAGAAACTCATGTATGCCGAGTTGGATAGGATGTTGTCTTTGGGGGTCATCGAGGAGTCACAAAGTTCCTGGTGTTCACCGGTCACGTTGGTGCGTAAGGCCAATGGGAAAGTTCGTCTGTGCTTGGATGCTAGAGAACTGAACAAGGCAACCGTCAAGGATGCGTATCCGCTGCCCATAATCAACGGATTGTTGGGTCGTTTGGGACACACCCGATTCATTTCGGCGATTGATTTGAAGGATGCCTTTTGGCATATCCCACTCGACCCAGCATCCCGCGATAAAACAGCGTTTGCGGTTCCTGGACGGCCCTTGTATCAGTTCAAGGTGATGCCGTTTGGCTTATGCAACGCACCACAGACGCTTTGTCGCTTGATGCACCGAGTGATCCCGTACCAACTGCACGATAAGGTCTTTGTGTACCTCGATGACGTTCTGGTCACATCCTCCACTCTGGTGGAACATTTCGATTTACTAAAACAGGTTGCTGGATATCTGAAGGACGCTGGTTTAACAATTAATTTGACCAAAAGTAAGTTTGTGTTGAAAGAAGTAGACTATTTAGGTTATATTGTGGGTGATGGCTGCCTCCGTACAAACCCAGATAAATGTAAAGCTATTCTGGAGTACCCTATTCCGAAAACGACGAAACAGATTAGACGTTTTCTGGGAATGTGCGGATGGTACCGTCGCTTCATTCCAAATTTCGCCTCCTTAGCTTCTTCTCTCACCGATCTTACTGGTAAAAACACTAAAGTATGTTGGTCTGCAGCTGCTGATTCTTCTTTTAACGCTCTCAAAACCGCCTTGTCAACTGCCCCAGTTTTAACGCATCCTGATTATACAAAACCCTTTTTTATTCAGTGTGATGCCAGTGCCGTTGGGGTCGGTAGTGTCTTATTTCAGGTGGACGCCGAGGGGGTGGAGCGGCCCATTGAGTTTTACTCCCATAAGCTCAATGCGGCGCAGCGAAACTACTCGGTGACCGAGCTGGAATGCTACGCTGCCGTTCTCAGCGTGCGAAAATTCCGTCCCTACGTGGAAGGTTATCCATTCGTCATTTATACCGACCATTCCAGTTTGCGCTGGCTAATGAGTCAAAAAGACCTCTCCGGACGTTTGGCGAGATGGAGTCTTAAACTCCAAGCGCTGGATTTTCAGATTGGATACCGAAAAGGTTCAGTTAACGTTGTACCTGATGCGTTGTCTCGAGCTTTTCCGGATGAATCCGCTCCTTGTGAGGATGATTCCGAAAGTAAGAGCACGCCTGATCCTGGTGTTCAATTTGGAGATCCAGCCTTGTCGAGTAAAAACATCGACCCTTCCGTGAATGCTTTAATACCTTCTTCGGTCCCTATTTTACACGTTGATCAAAATTCGGTTGCGTTCCAAGATCCAGATTACGTCGATCAGATCGCGAAAATACGTTCATTAAAAGATTGTTCGCACAACTACAAAATCCAGGATGATAAATTGTTGATATCCCCTTCGTTCGGTTTTAAATATACGGATACCGACCTTTCGAATTGGAAACTTGTTATTCCTAATTCCTTAACTTCAACGCTTATTGAACAGGCTCACGTACCTCCCACTTCAGCACATTTAGGCGGCAGCAAAACTCTCGAACGCCTTCAGCGTCAATTTTACTGGCCTCAAATGGCAAAGCAAGTTAAACAGTACGTTGCTAGCTGCACTAAATGTAAAATGAACAAAGCGGTTAATTTCTCTACACAACCAGCCATGGGAGCACAGGTTACGTCAACTCGCCCGTTTCAAAAACTGTATGTAGATTTTTTGGGTCCGTATCCACGTTCGAAACTCGGAAATACCTGTATCGTTATCGTTCTGGATCATTATTCGAAATTCGTAGTTGTAAAACCCTTACGCGAGGCGTCTGCCTCATTATTGTGTCGATTTCTAGAAAATGAGGTATTCCTTTTATTCTCCGTACCCGAAATTGTTACCTCCGATAATGGGAAGCAGTTCACCTCGAATCTATTTAAAGACCTGTTAGCTAAATACGGTGTAACCCATTTACGTAAAAGGTGTACTCGCCCCAAAGTAACGCTTCCGAGCGTGTTAATAGAACATTAATTGCCAGTATTCGTTCATATTTGAGCGATCACGACCATAATTTGTGGGACAAAAATTTGCAGGAAATTGCGGCTGCTTTACGTAATGCCATACACGATTCGATACAGTATTCCCCTCATTATGTCGTGTTCGGTCAACATATGTCGATGCACGGTTCGGATTACTCACTGCGACGATTACTCGATGAACATGATCCCGGTGAAGTCCAGGCATGGGCTAAGCCAGATCGAGTAAATCTGTTAAAAGATCGAGCTCAGCATTACAACTTGCGTAGTACTAAGCGCTCTTTTCGAGTTGGACAATCTGTCTTTATACGATCTTTTGCGTTGAGCGATGCGACGAACCAATTCTCCGCGAAATTAGCCGGAAAATTCAAACCCGCGGTAATTTCTGGTAAAGTAGGTCAGGTGGCGTATACCGTCGAAGATTTGAATGGCAAATCTCTAGGCACTTATCATGTTAAAGACATCCGTGTTTAATCGTTTCTCTCTATCTTCATTTTCGTGTTGTTTGTTTTAGGCCCGGCTTATGAGACATCTCAGGGTGTGGGACGTTCCCACGTTTGTTACGACTGTGTTGTCTTAACAAGACATTTTTTTGTTAATTTGTTTCTATTCTCCATGGTTTCTTGCGTCCGAGTTTTTCACTGTGTGAACGTGGTGTCTTGGTGGATGGATTCGTGTGTGTTTTCTTCTGTTATGTTGGCAACGGAACGAAAATGGTAGAGAAAGAGAGAACAATGCGCATCGAGTGTGTGCAAAGTAAAACGTTTTGAAAAAAATGTTTTTTCTTATATGTCTCTCTTTTGTACCAACGAAAATTTGGTATAAAGGAGAGATAGAGAAGAGAGATTCATTTTCTTCTAAAACGTTTTACGAGCTGTGCGACGCTCGAATATTTTTTTTGTTTGATCATTCGAGTTTGGGATTTTTTTAGAAAAAGATTCGAGTTTTTTTTGTGAGTTAAAGTAAAAAAAAAAATTAAAAATTCAAGTTTTGAGTTTTGTGCGCGCGTGGCGTGTGTCGATTAAAATAAAAAAAAAATTAAGAATTTGTGTTTATCAAACAAAGACTTGCGAGATTTCCAAATTTTTTTTGTTGTTGTTAACTTAATTTTTAAAAAGAAATTAAGTGGAAAATTCTATTTATAAAATAAAAGTGATGAAAGTGAATTTTTTGTTGTCGAATTTTTACACAAAATAAAATAATTTAAAATTAAAGAAAATTAATTTTCATATTTATACGAATCGAATTGGTGCTTTCTTCTCATCTAATTGGGATTTAAAATTTTTGTTGTTGGCCAAAAACAACTCGTAAACTATAATAGTTTTTTCTATAAAAGGCGTATATCACCATCTGCTACTAATAACGGTGTTTCGGCGAGGCAACGCCCAAAAGTTACATACGGGTTTAGTGAAGGACGCTCAACCAATTATTTACAGGTGGTCAATTGGGCCACTTTATTTCGACGGTATTTTCGGCGAGGCAACGCCCAAAAGTTACATACGGGTTTAGTGAAGGACGCTCAACCAATTATTTACAGGTGGTCAATTGGGCCACTTTATTTCGACGGTATTTTTGGCGAGGCAACACACAACGAATTGTTTTCAAATTGTTAAATTTGGATATACGGTTGACTGCAGCGGGGTTTTTTTATGGAAAGTGAGGCCATCCTTATTTGCGGTATTTTGAAGATACTACGCCCAACATATTTCGGCGGCCAGTCGAGGCCACGATTTTGCTTTTGGTAACGGGGAAAGGCCCCGCAACATAGTGCCCAACCAGGCAAGCGCTCGAGCGCAAGGCGGGGAGTCGCCCAACAACGGCACCAAGGCCGCAACCCAATTGGTATCGGGGAGAGGCCCCGCAACGCCGGGTAGCCAACCACTGGTTGCCCGATTTTTTTTGGTATCGGGGAGAGGCCCCGCAACGCCCATTTTATTTTTGGCCGGGCGAGGCCATTCGTGAATATTTTGTGGTAACGGCACCAAGGCCGCAACGGTCCGGGGCGGCGACCCTGTGGCATGACGGCCGCGCAAGGCCGCACCAAAAATTTTTATTTTATTAAGGTACAATTTTTTTAAATTTTTATTTAGATTTTTTGATTATTTTTCTTAAATTTTTTTTATTAAATTTAAATTTTTTATATTTTGTAATCGAGCGCCGCACAGCGGGTGCGCGCTCGATGCGCATTGTTATCTCTCTCTCTCGTTTTCTCCTAGTGCGGGTGGAGGGGGAAGTTGTTTTGCTTTTGTTGTTTTTTTTTTCCCTTAGAAATAAAATGAATTATTAAATTTTTTCGGAGTGATATGATGGGAGCGGAGACTCCCTCTATGTCGGTTTAGTGTTTGCGGTCCCTTGGTGCCCGCATCCAATTCCGTAACCAGGGCTTGACCCCGTTTGAATTCGGATGGATGCGCGCACCAAGGCACCGTTACCGGTTTATAATTTTTTGAGTTGTTCGTTCCTCAGGTTCCGGCCGACGGATTTCGGCGGAACTCGGTATTATTATTATTTGCGTGTATCCATTTTATAATTATCTGTTAATCACGGTGTAGGCCAGGAGCCCTGCATGCCTCAAACCCCACGACCCTCGCACTTCTCACTGAGAACGTAGCCGGCAAAACATCACCGTGGAGGCCTCTGCAGGAGCTTAGTGATATCTGCAGGTTGGCAGTAGCCAGCCTGTAACAACCTAGGCATATGAGCGCGGCCCAAAGGTTGTCGCGGTTTATACTGTCATATGCCTGCCGGAAGTCTATATATAATTTATGTATGGTTGTGTTGTACTCCCAACATTTTTCCAAGATCATCCTCATGGTGAAACACTGGTCAGTGGTCGATCGGTTGGGACGAAAACCACACTGATAGTCGCCAATGATGTTTTCGGCGAAAGGGATGAGTCTGGCAAGTACAACATTAGCCAACACTTTGTAAGCAGTGTTCAATAGAGCTATGCCACGGAAGTTTTCACATTTAAGACGGTCGCCTTTTTTATGCAACGGACATATGAGTGCGGTCTTCCAATTCTCCGGCAACTCTTCTTGGTCCCAAATACAAACGACGAGATCGTATAAACTTGTTGCAAGAGTAGCGCCTCCGAGTTTGATTAATTCTGCGGGGATTCCATCGAGACCGGGTGCCTTGCCGTTTTTCAATCGACTAATAGCTGCGTCTACTTCCTCTGCTGTGGGATATTCGACGAAGACCTCATCACCTGGAGGAGCTATTGCTCTAATGGGGGTCACTTCGTCATTCCGGTTTAGCAGACTTTGAAAGTAGGTTTGCCATACTGAGAGAACATCAGCCACGTTTGTTCTCAATTCTCCATTCCCGTCTTTTATGGCTGTACTTCTTGGATGGAAGTCTTTAGTGAGATTCCTGGCATTAGCAAAACAGTCCCTTGAATTTCCTACTTCCGCTTGGAAGCTGATGTTTTCGATGCATGACCTCATATGATCGCGTTTCTTTTGTCGAAGGAATTTAATCGTGGCTTTCCTTGCGCGTAAATATTCTGCCTGAGTGCTTCTCGTGTTGCGAGCCAACCATTTTTCACGAAGCTTTCGTTTATTTTCGACGACCAGGCGGCATTGATCATCGAACCAATCATTGCGGGATCTCGGCGGTCTTCTGCCGATAGTGTTTTGCGCCGCGGTGATTATGGCTGACTGTATAGCGTGCCACTGCTCCTGGATATTAGGAGGAGCTCCTTCGTTGTCGCTGGGCCGCTCTAAATAGTTAGTGACAGCTGATTGGTAACTCTGCAGTGACGCTTGGTCTTTTAGAGCATCGACAAAGAAGAGATCTTTGATGTCATCTGATTTATCTTCGGTGGGTGCATGCACATTAACGATCGTGATGTTAAATTTATTAGTGCGAAGTCTGACCGTGCATATCCGCATGTTGATAGGGCGGAAATCGATGATATGGTGCTTCACGCGCCGATGGATGAGGAAGCCAACTCCAAATTCTCCTCCATTCTGATGGCCGCTGTAATGAAGAGTGTAACCATTGGTGGTGTCATGGATCCCACTCCCAGACCATCTAAGCTCTTGTAGTGCAAGTACGTCTAATGTGTAACTTTTGGCTTGGTTCGAAAGGTTCTGGAGATCTCCAGGTCTTAAGAGGCTAAGCACGTTCCATGTTCCCATTTTTAAAGCGTTGTCCATGTACAATTTCCGAGGTCGAGTTTGTGATGAATCCGATATGGTAATCCGAGGCCTTTGTTCAGGGTTCATAACTTAAATGGTTTTTATGAGGGAAGGTTGTTGGCCTGCCGCTCAACCCGCTTGTTACGTGTGTGGGTCACGTACTGGTGATAATCTTAAGGCATCCAGTCCTACCTTGAACACATTTATATAGCGAGCCGCTTGATACAAGACAGACGCCCGCTTCAGCCGCACCTAACCTGGAGAACAGACGCTGATTTGGTATTGGTTTTGAGGCGCCAATAACCCGCCTTGACATGTAGTGTCCATGACTATAAACAGGATTTAGTCTATTCGTCTCCACTACACCGCCTGATTCATTTAGCGTTACCCAGAGAGCACCGCGAGGAGGTATGAATCTCGGACTTCGCCCTCCACTCATTCATCTTAAATTGCATTGGTAGATGGTAATAGATCCAGAGATTGCGTCAACAATTCTGGAAAAATGAAGACTGATAGACCTACTTTCGTAGGGTTGTGTTATACCACATTCTTCTCTTTGATCTTTCGCATTATGATTCAGCGGGTTGTCACCATTTCACCCATGTTGTGCAAATGTTTCTTCAATTATCGCGTTTTACTGTTGTTGGAGGTTTATCTGCTCCAGCGGGCGCCTTACACAAGACTCAAATGATGAGAAATCAATATTGGTTAATTTAGCCTAGAAGTATGTCGCAATTGTGATGAGATAAGCGAAAGAATAGTACCGGTACAGAATTGACGAGTTAAATATACACTGATATCTATTTGGTTACGTTAAATACTCCCGGAATTATAACGTCTTAACGTCTCCCGTCGTGAATGTAATTCACACATACCCTGCATCTGCAACCGACAAATCTTTTCTAATACGTGGTGCTGATTAGGAGAGAAACAAGCCTCTTGCTGTTGAGCATCAGAATATAGCCCATATTAACGTTCCAAACCGATTTACAATCGCAGGTAAAGTAAAGCTAAAAACACTGTACTCGCTAGAGCAAATTTGTAGATCGAAAAAGTGCAAATGGTGGAGGACCGAAGTTCTGAAATTACGCAATTTGCGTAATTTGTTAGACTACATTAAATCGGAACATTATGAGGATCTATCTTACAATGTATTCCCTAATTCAGCACTCCTGTTATTTGAAAGAGAAACATTGTAGAACCGTACTTTTGACCATATTTTTCATTCGTCATGGCGAAGCGAAGCTAAGTTTGATGAACTAGCAGCAATGTGCCTTATTTATTTATTTATTTATTTTTTACGAACATATGGTCCAATTATATAAACTAACAACAATTTAGTGAACCACACACCACATTGTGAGCATGAAAGCTCATTTTTAATGAGATGTGTCAATCAATTTTTCTAAAACTTCCCATTGCCTTCGTAGTAGTTTTGCTATCTTCAAGAACACTCCATCAAATACAAGGCAGTTTTTGTTGACTTCCGGTAAATGCTCATCTCTAATCGGTTCAATTAGCTCTAATTGGCGCTATTTGTTATTTGCCTTCTTCGTAATTTTGGTCTTCAGGAACATTTCATTAAATCCAGGACTATTTTTAGTGGCTCTCGGCAATTGCTCGTCGCTTAATCGATTCAAGTAGAGCTTGTCTGCCGGCATTTATTATTCCAATTAATAAAAAAAAAATATAAAAAAAATTGTATAGAAAAAAACAAATAAAACTACTCAAACACGTCTTTTCGACGTGAAAATCAAAAAAAAAAAGAAGGAAGACTGCTTGAAATATGAACTATCGCACTATTGATATGGGTGGCTGAAGCCGAAGTAAAAATGTTTATGCCATCTCTATTTATTTATTGCACAGCCTATTTTTGTATTAAGTTTCCTAGTTTTAGGCACAAAGCAACAGCATAGATTTGTAGGCCTAGGGCATCGTATCGTAATTCAATTGTGCTTGAGGCATACAGGAAACTCAGGTTGAACTTATACATTACTCAAATGCTTAATAGCCAAACAATCATCAATTTCATCATCAACAACTTAACTGGGTTTTAAGTAATAAAATCAATACGGGCAATGCTAGTGCATTGTCATTGTCATACGGCCAACTTCTAACAAACGTCATTCCTTATTTTAATATACAATAATACTAATGTATTATTATAAAATACTAGTACAAACATAAACCAATATACCATATTCTACGCCAATTGTCTACATTGTTGACACCAAAAGCAATTGTCGACGCATTATCGACGTCATGACGTCGAAAATTCCAAAATACGCGTAGACACTAAACGCTGTTTTGGTATAGCTAATTTTAGAGGTGAAAATTGTATACAACAAAATATTATCTTAGCATTTTTAAATCGTATTCTGTAAACATTTTCTTTATCCAAGATAAAACTGAATTGACGTCAAGTGAGCAAGATAATATTAAACGTCAAAACGAAATTTTAATTATTTTCCTTAATAACTCAAAATACACAATCTCTAGAATCAAGCATAGCACCAAAAATCATTATGAAAAGTAGTCGCGGTCGGGAGTTATATGATATTCAAATTAAGATACGGTTAGATATAGATATAAAAGAAATCAAATGTTTGAAAAGAACATTACAACAGTCAAAAATTTCTTGTCTTCGTATGGTAAAGACGTGTGTACAATATAAGTCTTATTTACAATTCATCCGTTCAATTTTGATTAATATTGTATATTCTAAATCGTTTAAAGGTTATTCTTTATTATAAGTACAAAATCACATTATTCTGTGTATTAGGAATAGTTTAGCACAAACTTCACACGCCTGTACACGCTTTTGAAGTTAAAACTAAATTGATCCTAAACTATCAAACAAACAAAAAATGAGAATGTATTGGTAAAAATAAAATAAAAATGGCATTTAGGAGAATTTTTAAAATATTTGAATCAATGTCTGGTTAGTCGAGGTCTCTACGACGCATACAGGGTGGTTGTTGATGGAACACTTTTATAATCATCCATTGCTGTGGAGAACGTGCAACGTGGCCGAGCCATCTAACTCGATTGATGAATCCGATGATATCGCTATCTCCGAGAAGTTGCTCTATCTCAAGATTTATAATACGAATCCGATTTTCGGTGTTCGCAAATTTAATTGGACTAGTTCGAAGGTAGATAACAATCTAGAATTGGTTCAGCTCTGGCTTCCGAAAGCCAGCACAGTCTTATGACTGTTTTATAAAGTGCAAGCATTCATGAGTGCGATAGATGTTTAGATTGCAATAATTTTGATTGGGCATAGAAAACTCAATGTCCGGCAGCGATTCGCGCTTTTATTTCTACCTGCATATCATTCAACGCTGTTATAACTAACCCGAGATATTGATAGTTTTCAGCGCTTTCAAAATTATAACCGCCAATTCCCATATTTGCCATGGATATGTTCCTGGATGTTGTTAAACATTTGGTTTTTCTACTGTTCACCTCCAAACCTATTCTTATTGCGCAGTGATGGAGAAGTATGAAACTGTCCTTGATATAGTTAAGTCTTCGGCCAAGAAGTACGATATCATTTGCATATCCAAGAATTTGGCGTGATTTATTAAATAAACAGCACGATGTTTCAATGTTGCTTTTCCACACGACGTACTCAAGCGCCAAATTGAACAGCTCAGGTGCGAGTGCATCTCCCTGCCGAACAATATATGTCATTCCAAAGTAGTCTGATACAGTTCCTTCAATTACGATTTTACATACAGACTCAGACGTTGTTAATTTTCACGAGAAGAAACGGGTTTCTCTGAAATTCTTAGACATACGAGCGCGGCTCATAGGTTCTTGTGGTTTATACTGCCAGTCGAAAGTCTATATATAGTTGATGTATGGTTATGTTGTACTCCCAAGATTTTTCCAAAATCATCCCCATGGTAAAACACTGGTTAGTGGTCAATCGATTGGGACGAAAACCACATTGATAGTCGCCCATGATGTTTTTGACGAAAGGGATGAGTCTATAGCTAGTAAAACATTAGCCAACACTTTGTAAGCGGTGTATAATAGATCTATACTATATGATAGTCTCCACATTTAAGACGGTCGCTTTTTTTGTGCTTCCTTGTACTTCCTTCACTGTGGGATATTCGACAAAGGCCTGGAGGAGCTATTGCTCTAATGAGGGTCATTTTGTCATTCCGATTTAGCAGATTTGCCATACTGAGAGAACATCAGCTTCGTTTGTTCTCAGCTCTCCATTCCCATTTTTGATGGCTGTACTTCTTGGGTGGAACTCTTTAGTAACATTCCTGGCGTTAGCAATACATAGTCCCTGGAATTCCCTTGTTCCGCTTGGAAGCTGATATTTTCGATGCATGATCTCATAAGAGCGCGTTTCTTTTGTCGAAGTATTTAGCCGTGGTTGCAAACAAATTTGAAAGCACCTCAATTTGCTAAGTCACTTCCGATGGCTCATTTAATGATTCCCTTGGGCTCTGTTTTGTATGTTTTACAGAAAGCTGCTTAGGTCTCGATGGTGATAATCCATGCTTGTTTTTTCGACCTTGTCTGTGCTGTGCGATCCTTTTATTAAGGCCAGAGCGGTCTGTTATAGATGGCTTGTGGAGTCTGTCTGTTCTAAATTTTCGCCCTTTCGTAAATTGTCGATTTTTTCTCGTTTTGTGGTTTTTGGTTAGTACGAATTATTCTACACCGCTTTCCGAAGCTCCTTGGATTCGGCCAGTAGGCGACTGTTGATTTGCTCACTCGTCTGGTTTTAGTATTGTAAGCGAAAACTTGTGTGCACCGGATTCCGTTCTCCTGTTTAATATTCTATTTGCAGTGTCCCATCCCTTGTTCATTTAGATCGATTTTTAGGGATGGAGTCGCCCGATTGGCTTCATTTGTACGATAATGTCATTGATATTAATTCGACACTGTGCCAGGGCAAAATCGTAGGAAACACCTGGACATTGATTCTGATCAAATGACAAATGACAATTTTTTGTGACATTGTACTAAAAATACTGTTACAATTTTGTGACAAATACTTGTGAGTACTAAATCGCGATTCGTATACCATGACTTTTCCGAAATTTCACAAAAAATAAGCTGACAATTTTAATAATATTGTCTTTGTTTTTTATTATCGTGACAAATTTTTTATACAAAATATGTGTGAGTACCTATTTACAATTAAAACAAAATAAATTTATTCTTTATTGAAAAGCAAATAATTTTGCTATAACTTAAAACTGTAGTTGCCGTAAACTGCAATAATTGTCATTTGATCCGAATCGTAAACTTTCAGTGACTTCAATTTGTACCAATAAGCAAATGTCACGAAAAATTGTCATTTTGTCGGAATCTATCCCCTGATTGTTTTAAAACGCCAGCCATTTCTTTTCCCTTCACTTAGTTGTGGTCTTTTTCCTTATTACTGCAAAGAGCAACCTCTTTCTCTGGTAAGGCTACTTGAAATCGGACGAGCAGCCGGAGTTCAGTACTATGTAGTGACCCTAGTACCCCAATTATTTATATTCCAGCTACACAACCTTTGATGAGCATTAGCAATGCAGTCTACCACTAAATGTAATTGGTTTGATAAGCTTCACGAAACAAGGTTAATAAGGTAAAAACACTTATGCTACCGCCATTGATTGATTCTCTTGATTTCACCGCGCAGACTAATGGTTGATATTTGCAACCTAAATTAGGTACATACAGTACCAGAATAGAAAGTGCAACACCCATAAAAATACACAAAAAGATGTATTTTGCCAGTACGACGCACGTTTAAAAAAAGAATTGTTTTAGAAGTGATTCTTTGTAATATAACACATATTTAATGGAAAAACAAAATTTCATGCTAAATGGTTTTATTGTTTTTAAAGCCATTATAATTTTTTACCATTTTTCAGGTAAAATTAAAATTCAGTTTCAAGAGCAGGTAATAAATGTTGAGTCACTTTTTATTGGAGGTTTTTTGATTTTTACGGTAAACAGCTGTCTTACGAAGTAATAAAATGTATATTTAATTAAGAAGAATTAGATTTTGATTTTTGCAGTTTGGTCGTTGCAACCTGATGAGTAGACCAACTTTTTATCAGTACGAAACCAAGCTGCCAAGAAGCTACCTAAGGGAGTTCTCATTTTTGTAAGGGTTTGTGTATCTTTGTGTACACAAGTGCCCTGGGGTTAAACGTGGGGGAGGGGAATGCATTTTTTCTACTTTTGTGGTAGAAATATTGTTAATAAATGGCCTCTTTGTTTTTATGCGACAAAAATTGTCGTAAAACATTGTATGGGTGTCCATTAAAATGATATTTTGTCCGAAAAAGCCGAAAAAAACTTAAAACAAATGTATATTTAATATTTAGTTGCCCCGTCTTTGTTGGCAATAACAGCTGCAATCCTTGTTGGCATGGAGCCAATTAAATCTTGCAGGTACTCGAGGGTCAGTTCTTTATACCATACTTTTGCAATAATTGAATTGTGTTTTTTGGATGATGTCGGCATCTTTTTATTGATTTTCATCCGCATTACGTGCCAAAGGTTTTCATTGGGGTTCAAATCCGGTGAATTTCCAGGCCAATCCAGAGTGGAAATTTCATTTTTCAACAGAAAATCTTTAATCTGAAGAGAAATAATAATAATTAACTATTTCTTTTTTTATCGTCTTAAATATAAAATTAGCAAATGAAAAAAAATAATGCTTACCGTTTTCGCTTGACGACAAGGGGCGGAATCATCTTGAAAAAGCACAGACTCAGCACTCAAAAAATGCATTTCAATGGAAGGGCACAAAAGATCCTGTAAGCTTCTTTTGTAGACTTCTGCGTTCACAGTTCCTTTAATAAAGGCCATTTCTGCAATTCCATGATTGGAAAAGCATTCCCAAATCATTTGGCCCGCTGGATGCTTCGCTGTATTTTTTAGGCACTGATCGCTCAGTCGTTTGCCGGACTTGCGCCTGACGTACTGGTACTCCATCCGATCCAAAAAGGTTAAATTTACTCTCATCGGAGAATATAACAGTTCGTTACTGCTGTAGACTCCAACCAGCGTGATTTCGGTCTCGTTCTAATCGTTTTTGTTTTATTTTGGTCGTAAGAAATGTTTTTTGCCGAGGACCTGGCCATGTATCCTTTGTTCCGGAGGCGGTTACGAATCGTACGAACCCCGATTTCTTTGCCGGTTTCTGTGTTGAATTCAGCCCGAATATCCACAGCAATTTTAAATCGATTGGCTGTTGACATTCTGACAATTTTGGAATCTTATTGTGCAGTTGTCTTCCTTTTTGAGCAAGTTCCTTTTTTGCGTCCCAATTCACCGGTGGAATGATTTTTTTTTAAATGGCTCACAGTTAAGTAATTGCATCCAATCTCAACAGCAATTTGCCTCGATGACATTTTAGGTGTTCCAGACAATGTCAGAATCCGATTTTTCTGAGCTACAGTTAGTTGTGTGTACTAGGCCATTTTGAACAAATTATAAATTTAATAACTTTCTCGTGCGAATAGTTATCTCAAACTAATTAAAAACATTAAAAACGATTGTATTTATACCCAAAAAGTAAATCAACCTCCTACGATAATGACAAGGGGCAATTAGTACAATTTTACCAGAAAAAATGTTGGTGTTGCACTTTCTATTCTCGGTACTGTACCTAGTATTCTTATAAAATTACTTTAATGAGTAATTGAAACTTCTCTAAATTTATCGCAATAATTTTCAAAAGCACCACACAAATCTGGTTTAATTTCGTTGAAAAGGTAGAAACATCTAACGGAAAAATTTCATTTGATATTGGTCAACGTTACTTCCTCGCTTCATATATCGCTTCATTGTTTGCGTGAGCAAATACATTATTTTATAAGAAAACGGTATAGTGTACTTTTAGGGGCATTCTCCCGGTTATTTCAAAACAATTTAAGCTTCTGATGATAAGGTAATAAAATAACATACTTGTAACCTAACTAATCTAGAGAAAGTAATAATATAGCTAAATATACCTAACAATTACATTTATTGTGCCTAGTTAATGGTAATTTAAAATATATTATCATTTTTCAAAATTTATAACCGGTTAACTCATTACTGAACGAACGTCAGCCGCCATCTACTTTTGGAAAGCTTCAACTATTTCATATAGCGCACAAAACTTAACGAAACCAAACATCTTTTGTTTGTGTAATTTTACTTTTTGTTCGCATACACGAAAAAAAAAATAAAATAAAATAAAAATAAATATTTTTTTTTATTTTATTTCTACGACCGAAAAAAAATTCTGAAGAACAAGCAGAAAAATAAAATTTCAAGTGTTTTATTGTTCCCAAGTTTATTACAGTGTTCTATACGTTCTATTGTAGTTGGGCATTTGTGTAAAGTGTAGTTTTGTACTATAATAAAAGTTTTCATTCACAATACGAAAAAAAAAAAATTTAAGAGTTGCATTTTTTTCACAAGCAAGAGATTGTTTTTGTTTTAATGTTAAGTTCTTTAGAAATTCAAAATGGCCCCAACTAATTAAAGGAGAAAATGGATACATAAACTTATAAGAAAATTTGTGAAAATATCCAGTGAGAATTTGTGTTATTATGTGAATATGGTTTTGTATGTGATATATACAAAATATGCGTGTTTTATTTATCTTTAAGTTTGAAGAAAATTTATTATTTTTTGGTGTAATCAACTTGCTCAATTGCAACTAGGGTAGTGTTATCTAGCGGCGATTAGTGCAGTTTGGAGAAAAAACTTAACGAAAACTCTGTTTTTTATTGTTTTTGTCAAATTTGTTTTGCTGTCATAAAAAAAATATATAAACAATTTTTTTTTTGTGTTTAATTAAAAAAAAAAAATATTTTTTTTATTTTATTTTATTTAACAATAAATTTATTTTATATTTGGTGTAAACTAGCTATATATAGAACTATTTATCTGTAAATATATATATATATATAGTAAGTGTTGCTACAGAAAATATGTACAATTAAATATAACTAATTTTGTTTTGTGTTTAGTGTTAAAATTCACCTAAAAGAGGAAAAATTATAGAACACACAAAAAAAGCAGCGAGAGCGCAAAAAAGTGAAATAAAGAAGATGAGTAACTTACAAGAAACTTCATCAGCGTATAGGCGTCATATTTGTGATATCTACTTCTACATAAGTTCAATACCAAATTTACCATCGCTCAATTGGACGGACATAAATATCGTGAATGATGGTATAAAGCTACAGAATCAAATAAGAACGCGTCTCGCAAACGGTGAAAATTTTAATAATGACGAATTCTGTAACACGATCATAAACTGTGGCAATATACTACTGTGCGCGTATTACTATCAGTACAAGGATAATATACCAAGTGATTTGGAAAAATTTAAACATGAGCATGAATTGGTCACAGATATATATAATTTAATATGCCAAGCTACAGGTGCACTTAAGGGGAGGCAAATAATAAATGAGGAACCAGCACGAAATTATCCGGATAAAACGGAATTCTATTCAAAAATTTTGATGGAACTCAAAAAAAATCGTAAGTTCAGTTACCACAACACCACACACGCTCTTGTCGCGTACTTTTTTTTTATCAACATTTCGTTTTGGATTTTATTTTCTATTTATGTTTTATGTTCTGTTTACGCGCGTATCACGATTTATTTATTTCATTGGCGCGATTTGTTTTTGTTGCGGCATTAGAATCGCCGATGAACTTGAATACGACTTTTTTAATGATTTGTTTTGATTTTTAGCGGCATATTAATATGCGTTTAATTTGTACCTGTTTAGCCAGCAGGGCTATTTGGGAATTCTATTCGATAACGAGAGTACAAGATTCATATTTGATTTGAATGTGATTCGAACGATTCTTATTTAAAATCAAATATGAATCTAGTACTCTCGTTATCGAATCGAATTTCCAAACAGCCCTCCCAGGCTTTAAATTTACATTGGTTTTCTAATTGTGGAAAAATGAGTGTTATTCCAATAAGATTTTGTAATTTGAAAACCCACTTCACCTTGTTGGCACTCAGACCGTTTAATACTAATGGGGATCCGCTCGAAACATGATATTTCAAAACGCGATATCCCTTTTAAAACCAAAAAAAAATTGGCTCTATTTAAGTCCAAACCACACAAACGTGCGAGTAAAAAACCATAGTATGTATTTAATGGCGTTTTTGATTAAAAATTTCGCTTGATTTGAAGTATAACCAACACAATTGTGTGTATAGTTAGAGTGTTTTCTGGACTAAAATAAGTTTGAAAAGAATACACAAACGTGGAAGTTGGTTCAAAAAACATACAAAAATAAATTATTGACATGGTTCTGGCCGTACCCACACAATTGTGTTACCTGGAAGGAAAAGAGATATGGTACAAAACGCGATATGGTACAAAACGCGATATTTCAAAACGCGATATGTATATCGCGTTTTGTACCATATCGCGTTTTGAAATATCGCGTTTTGAAATATCGCATTTCGATAATTCGCGTTATAAAATATCACGTTTCAAATGGGATGACACTCACAAACATTTGACATCGATCATGGGAAGACCCATTTGTTTTGCAAAACGAAAGACATGGCTTTGTGAAATGACACAGAAGGACACAACCTGTATAAATTCAATGTAGTAACGGAAAAATGAGTAATAAAAAGCAATGTAGTCGTAGACGTTGAATTCCGATTCCCAAAATAGATTGTTGTTCTGAATGAGATTGATGTTCTGAATTTTGCAATAATTTTAGAGGTAAATTATAATCTGGAAAGCATCTTGAAATCAGGAATATACAGCTGTGTCTAAGGGTGCTTCCTAAGCGATTTTTATGAATAGTGATGTTCAATTCTCGCGGAGAACGGTTTTATATTCAGGTTGATATTTTATTTATTCCCAAGCTGTTGATTTTACTCAGAACTTCAAGCTCCATTTAGGACTATTTGAATAGCAAAATGGTGATCGGTAGATAAATATTTCTTTAGATTTCAATAGGTTGAAAAATAGATAACTGGATACCCAATTACAGATTGTATCAAGATCAGGGGTGATTTGTTATAATATCACATTTTCGATAATCTATCGAAATTTGTGCCTCGCTTCTTTAGAATAAAATGGTACAATGAGGTCTATTCCGGGATCTAAAATTGTATGTTATGTTATTTTAGTTTTTTCAATACAAATTCCAATAGGGAGCGGGGAAATAAAATAACATAACAGCAATTTTATGAGAATCGGGCCCAATGTTTCATTTTTTTTTTATTACATTTGTCAGCCTGCTGGATTCCTATCAACAAATAATTTGTTTTCGACACTTGAACGAAATTGGAGAAAGAGGTACTGCTCATATTTATTCTTGTCGCTTGCGATAGCAATAAAACAGAAATAATTCATAAAAGAAACAGTCGCGAATTTTAGTTTAGGACAAAGAGACAACATTCGATAAAGTATCGAAAATGTGATGTTATAACATGTTACCACTGATCAAACACTATGAGTTACCTACAAAACTTATAAAATATAGTTAAAACACCTGAATCCCCATTGTTTGGGTTGAGTTAGATTTTAGTACTCTATCTAGATAGATTTTATCTCTCTATTTGGCTCGCTCTAGAATTTATTGAAAATTGGACACATATAGGACCTTATAAATGATTACAGATTAGAAGGCAGAAATATGACATTGGACTTTTCCAAATTATAAAATTTTCACCAACTCTCTTCAATCGATTTCTTTATATGACCCCGATTCACTGATGAATTGAACAACGAAGCACAGAATCTGTTCACGATTTGTTAAATCAGGGTGGTTAAATTTATTGGAAATTGAAAGAGGACGAATCAAAAGTGGAAAACCCTAAGATGTCCCAGTATTAGCGCGGCATTAATTTGCTTATCTATGAAAAACGAGAAAATGTTAAAATTGAATGTCGTCTGTTATTAACCGGAATAATAGTAGCAGTGAAGCTTACAATGAAGAGAAAAATAGGAGGAACTAAAATCCTCAGAGTCAAAGGGGGTTGAAGTAATTATTCTTCTCTATTAACACGCAACCAATGTGTAGGTTCTTAGGTTAGGTTTCAGTGGTTGACACTTTGGCTAATTTGGGCCCATTGTGATACCACGCATTCACGCCACATCATTAACTCATTCACCTGCTCACACAACTACAGTATACCACCTGCACATTGCAAGCTCCATGTCAACCTGTAATTGACATAGGCGGTGGGTCGGAGCTGAATTCTGCACTCCATCAGAGGGTCTTAGTTGTGTTTATTAATATCACCCGATGATGAAAATTCAATTTACATTTAGCCTCGCCTCTTATAGGATTCGACCCAGTACCCCTCGGTTCAAGTGCCGAAGCTTTAACCACTGCACCACTTGTCCGGTAACCATTGTGTAAGATCCGGAACTGTATGCTAGCGGATGGGATATTAAGAAGAGATAAGTGGACATGTTTTAGTAAAATCAGTTTTGTGATAAAATTACTTTTGAATTCTAATAAACTGCCTACAAAATGTTGAAATGAAAATGCAAAAAAATGTTTTTTTGATGAGGTAAATGATTATGATTAGATAGATGCAATCGATAACCTTTGTGTTTTTCAAGAAGGGGAAAAAAGAAAAAAAAGGAAGAAGTACTTTGTTTTATGTACAATCTCTTTGAAAACAACATCTAAGAAATTTAAAATCTAACCCTTCAAAACAAAAACCGGCCGCATATTCTGTAGATTAAAATTAAGTTAAAAAATTAAAAAAAAAATTGGTTTACTTTTTGTTACCTAATTTATTAGCCAACCGAATAAAATTTGTTACCAGTGGATTCTGGTAATTCCCGGGGAAATTTTAAATTTTGTAGCAGTTTGATTCCCTTTTCCCCAAAAGTGTATTCTGGCTTTTGGAACAAATAATTTTGGGAAAAAATTATTCCCTATTATAGCAGTTTTGACGTTTATTATTCCATACCTATTTAGACATTTGTTTTCTTGTTTTATTGCGATCGCGTGTCGACCGCGAATAATTAAATTATTTTCCCGTAAATTTATTCCCCAGTTGCCAGAATTAACTTTTGGAAACGGGAGAATTGGGGGAAAATGTCTGGGGAATATCTGCACAAAAAAAATTATTCCCTATTCCCGGGGAATTACCAGAATAGGTCCACATTTGAAATTCATCTATTTCCTGTTGATAGAAATGAGCTTCGGACTCCTAAATGTAGTTGATATGTTCTATAAACGATGGTTTTAAGCGTTAAAAGGAATAGTTAATTCCAATTTTAACTCCAGTTTCGTTTGACCAAAATTGAATCCTAATGCCAATGGAAATTCCAAGTAAAATTCGACTATATACGAATTAGAAGTACAAAAACGTAGCGGTGAATATCAAGGTTAACTCTTGTTTTTAAATATATTTCACACTTTCACTTCTTTGTCGTTGTTTTTAAATGCTAAACTTTTCAACAGCATTGCAAAAATTGGAAAGCTACAATGGAAGCTGCCACTTCATGTACAAAGATTTCCACCAAATTTCGTAAAGATCTCCCAATTATTGAAAAAGTTTAAGGATGACGTTTCTGTAGGGATGCCGAAGTTTGTTGTAATAACGTTATTTTATCAAAACAAATTTTTTTCTAATTAAATTTTAATAAATAAAATTATTTAATGCAATATTTAATATTTTATGTATTCGCAACGATATTTGACACCTTCATGGGTGTCATAAATTTTCGATGGCGTAAAAAAAAACGTGGTCGAAAATTTCATAACAGACCCCCAGCTGACTGAAAACGCCAATCAGTGATAGGAGATGGAAAGCAGTCCGTAAAAAATACCGCGCCATTGTTAAGTTAGTTATTAAACATATATCTGTGGCAACAACGCACAACGTAATAACTCAATTTTCCATTTTTTACACTAGGCTTTTTAAAGAGTGATTTTTGTTTTTAAAAAACCCCTTTTACATAGTTAGGGTTTTTCCTGAAAATGAATCAATTACATTATAAACTATTAATTAGAATAATCAGATTTAAGATGTCTTCTTTCCCTAACCCCAAGCGTTTTAATTACTCTCTTTCGCAATTACTCGAGTTTTTACGTTTGCTTTGTTGCCACAGATATTTATAACTGCAAAATGGAAATAGATTATGAGCGCCCTTAATACCAGGAACGTGTTTTGCATATTTTGCAGTACCGTTAAGAAAAAAAGTATATGGAGGAAAGAGCTACTTGTGGGGCCTAACATGGCTCTGCACTCGATCAAACTCTGAAATATTATGTCCGATGATGTTCTCATACCTCGGTGCCCGAGGAGGTGAAGGTAGTTCGCTTTGCTGATATTCAATTTCTACAATGGAGTACAAATCGTTGCTAAAACTAGCAAGGCTCTCGAGTAATGCCGAACGTTAGCCGACCATGCAAGGATGACATTGACTACTAATTTGTGTTGCTATATTTCTTTATGTTTAGTCTCTTGCGTCGACGCACTGCAGAGCGCGGATCTCTACACCGACCCTTCTTTCATATCCTTGTATAAGTAAATTGAACGTATTTCTATAATATTCATTGTTCCCGTAGTGTAATCAAAAATAAATCGTTTTATGTAAATTTTAAATAAATTCATGTTTTATCGTTTATGGAGGAACAACTTTCTTGAAAGCGGAAAGTATTTGAATGTTTTCCCTATGCATTTGAACTTCGGTCCTTGTAAGTTTATGATTTAATTTTAATATCTCATTGACATAGCTTTAAAGGTTGTAGAAATATTTATTCGGTGATGTTTTGATAATCGAATTCGGTGCCAGTAGTATACATGCACTCAAGTAATTCAGTTTCTGCATCACCAAAAATAGTGTATAAACGATGGACATGAATTTAGTAATTGCTTGAGGAAACAAGCTTGGCCACTACTCTGCGTAATAAAATGGCATGTCATATCTTCGATCTTTACGTAGATATTTCAAAATGCAAGATAGACTTAAAATTTACACAAAACCATCTGGTACAAAAGTAGTCGAAAAATGTTCAAATCAAACTTAGATATTGGACACAATTTTAAGATTTGTAATCATTTTTCTCCCAAATTTGAGTAGAATTTTACTTACTACAGTGGTCCTATTCTGGCTTTCCCTGGGAATGGGGAATTGGGAAAAATATTTTCATAGTATTTTTATCTAAATTATATTTTTCTGGCCTACTAAGGGAACATGTTTGGTGTTAATATTTTCGAAACAAAGTTAAATGGGAAAATATTTTTCCCTATAAAAATTTTGTGGAACAAAAGTTTCCCAATTCACTTTGTTTTAAAAAAATTTTACACTAAAATTATTCCCGCAGTAGGCCAGAAAAATATAATTTTGACAAAAATGCTATGAAAATATTTTTCCCAATTCCCTATTCCCAGGGAAAGCCAGAATAGGGCTACAGATGGCAATTAGAGTCTAGTTATCCCTGACGACAATTCGCTTAAGTTCAAACAAGTATAATAATATTATAAGTTTATCTAAAAATTTGGCGCTGGATTTAATAAATTCAAAGTTTCAATATGACATTTCTAATGTATTAAGCTACGATTTAGTTTTTATTAAACTTAAGGGGACATAACACCTTCAAAATTGAAAAAAAAGTTTTTCAAAGATTTTTTTTTTATGGAATAAAATGAGATATCTTTTAATGAAACTTTCCATTGACATTTTATTTAACTGAAAGTAGTATACAAAAAAAAAATTCTTTGATTTTTTTTAGCCCACTGCCGTCTGCTACAAGGGTTTTCTAAAAACACTGAAAATTCGTGGCGTGCATCATAACTACTCTCAGAAACGTCTGAAAAAAACGGGGTCTTCAGCATTAAATCGCCCTTGGAATGAACTAAAAAGAAAAAATTGGTTGAAAAATAAAAAAATGGCGGCATTTTTATAAAATGCAGCCTTTTGTCCCCCTCATTAATTGTAACTCAAAAAATTGAAAGCCGATTATTCCTTCCGTAGTTCATTCTGACCAGAAATATATGTAGATCAACGTGTTAAAATTTTAGAACGATTTGGATAAGTAGTTTTTTCTCAATCTTGCACGCCAACTTGAAAAACGTCATTTCGAAATAACCGCGTTTAAAGTTCGTCATTTCGAGATAATCGCGTAAAAAACGACTTTGGCGCACTTCGCAATAAATTAAATAAAAATTGTTTTTGAGATTTTCATGTTTATATCATTAAACTCATGTTTTAAACGTTCATTCTAACATAATCTATCATAAAAAAAATTTCGTTTTTTTGAAAATTTGAAGGTGCTATGTCGCCTTAAATATTTTTATTATGCAGCTGCTTCTATTTTTTTGTTAGCAGTTCTTAACATTTTACTAAGCTTCACTGCCGTAGCCTCTTGCGGGTTTCAAAATTGTATTATTTGAGAATTCTGTAGCAACCGGCACTTCTAGAGTAGCTATCGTTATAATTCGTTATAATTCGTATCCACTGTTTTTACTGTGGAAAAACCCTCAAATTGAGATAATATCGTCAACTTGAGGGTTGACTTATTAACATTGCTCTCAATTCTCCAATCCCAAAAATATTCTTCATCATTTCCATGCGTTCATAAACTTTTACTATCCGTGTAAATATTTCTCATTTTACTGACCAAAGGGCACAGTGGTTAAAGCTTTGGAGTTTGGATCGGGAGGTACCGGGTTCGAATCCCGATAAGAGGATGTGTATGGTCTTAAATCATATAGCCGTACGTCCTCCAGTTGGCTAAAAGGCGTAAGGTAAAGATGTAAAAAACATAACCACGAAAGAGCGGGGTGAGCCTTGAGCCCAAAACTTTTTTTTTAAACTATAAAGTTTTTATTTTTGATAACCCAATTGTATCTTTTATGGAATTCCGCTTAAACGGAAGATTAAGACATCGAAAATAATGCCGGCATTTTAAAAAATTTTACAAAAGGTATTGTATCATCTTGCCTTTTGGCTGACTAATCAAAATGATTAAATGATTCCAAAATTAACCGCAAAATTTGTTACGTTATTCATGATTTAGAACAAATAATATTCCAATAAAAAAATAATATAATTAATTATAAATATTATAATTATATTCTAATATTAACGTGTTTTTCCATTTTATTTTCTTTCCAGCTGAAAAATTCAAAACATACACAAGAATGTCCCAGCGGCAATTTGATTTTTTAATAAGTTTGATTACGCCACAAATAAAAAATTGCAATACATATCGAGATGTAGTACCGGCGGAAATGCGTGTCATAATGGCGCTACGATATTTAGCCACCGGTGAAAATTTGGTCAATATTGCAACCGAGTATTTAATCGATCAGTCGATACTAAATCAAATCATATGTGAAACATGTCAAGCAATATGGAGCGTACTACAACCGTTGTACGTTTCGTGGCCAACCGATTTACTAAAAGTTGCTGATGAATTTGATATGAAATTGAAATTTCCAAATTGTTGCGGTGTAGTTGGTGGTAAACATATACGCATTCAGAAGCCAGCCCACTCAGAACAAAAGTATTACAATCGGAAAAATTTCTATAGTATTGTGCTGATGGCGGTATGCGATGCCGATTGTAATTTTATTTATGCAACAATCGGTGGTTATGGTTCGCAGACGGGCGAAAGTATTTGGTCGAATTGTAGTTTGGGAAGGCGTATGCGTGCGAAAGAAATTGCCTGGCCAAATCCACGTAATCTACCAAATTCGGATATACCTTATGAATTTTTTCTCATCGGTGATCTAACACTACCGTTGACGCAAAACTTTCTACGACCATATCGCGGTAAAAATTTATCCGAAGATAAATTATACTTTAACAAGCGATTGGATATTGCAAAAAATGTGGTCGGCCGGACATTTGATATGTTGGCGAATCGTTTCCGAATATTTCAGCGGGACATACAAAATAATGTCGAGACAATTGAGTTGGTGGTGAAGGCGGCAATAACGCTATATAATTATATAAAAATGACGGCGGACGGAGATACTCCGGACGTGAATCAACACTTGGTTGGTGGAAATTGTTTTGAGAATTTAAGCGGAGTTCGCGGCCGTCAAACAAACGATGGCACTTTTAAGAGAGACATTTATAAAAACTATTTATGTTTACATTGAATTTTTTTTAACGCATCTGAATTATAAGTTTATTTGTATCATTTTGTGTAAGTTTACAGTACCCCCCCATAACAGTTAATAGTTTTATAATGTGTATATGGCAACAGGAATAAATAAGTTTTTATTATTTATGTGCCATTTAAGAAAAATATCAAGAATTTGTTAAATGGGGAAAAATGTTAAAATCCTGCTGCTGGACCAGAATATAGGATTTTGATGTACACGAGATTATCCTGTTTTACACACGTTATTATTTTTTTTAAATGGTGAACAAAATCCCGAAATTATTTACATACATGAGTGAACATATATTTACATAATGATTTTATTTTGGATTTAACCCTCTTTACATAATTTTGAACTACAAAATATTTTTTTATTTTATATTAAAATTTATTTTTAACCTTTTTTTATATAAATAATTAATATTATTAATTGTTTCTTTTAGTTATATTACGCTAGTATTACATAAAACGTCTAATATACTTTTGTAAAAGATTTTTAAGGTGCAAGAAACTCATCTTTATTTATGCATAACATAATTTTCATTGTGCCTACTACCTATCGCTTTTCATTTTCTGTAGCTTGTAAAATTTTCCAAATGTAAATTAGACACACCGCAAACTAAAGACGAAATTCTCATTAGCTGAAATTTTATTATTTTGTTAATATCTAAAATTTTAAGTACCTAACATTTAGCAACAGTTCGGTTTACATATTATACTGCTGCTAAAACTACATAAATTAATGTGTAAAATGTAAAATCTTATAAGTTGAAAATTATTTTTCGTTCCAAGCTGCTAAGGAAATTTATGCTCTATTTTATTTTTTCTCCAAAAAAAGTATCACTTTCGTATTTGAGAAAAATATAATTAAAAAATTATTTGTAAATATTTTCCCGAACTGCCTATTCTCAATAAAATCGTTAAAATATTACAATTTGTAGTAGATTCGAACCAGGTAACTGTTTTCGCTTCCAAATTCGATATTGAGGATTTTACTGGCATTCAGATCTTACTCGCAGGAATTCTTTTGGTGAAGCTGCAGCAATGTTTGCGCTTGTATTCAATAATATTTTAAACGAATCTACGGTCTCATTCGGATTAGTATTACATCGACGTTGTCGTCCCGTTCAAGAAATCAGGGCTCTTATTGTTGAAATCGAACGCCTTTGGTGCTATCGCCTCTAGTTGAATGCCTGTTACTATTTTTGTTTTTTAGAATTTTTATAGTTAATGACTTTTTTATTTAAATTTTGATTGAACAAATCTGAAACTGTTTCTTATTCAGGTTCTTCAGATCGATCTGATTCATAATATTTCAAAAGCTTGTTCTTCAGGGAGTGGAACATGAAATACGAAAATTTTGTCGATTAAATTTACAATAAATCAAATTTCAATTCTATTTTGAGAGCAATGGTTAATCCAATATTTCAATTTCTTCCGGTAGTATTTTTCCGTTTAAAAGTACTCGATAACGAAATATATATCGAATAGCATGCAGGGGCGTAACTATTGAATTCGACGTTCATTTTCGAAGACTATCGTTTTCCTATAGTAGAAAAAAAAGAAAAAATATAAATGTATGAAGTTTTTACTATTCTTTTCTCTTTTGTTTCTACGCTTGCTATAGGAAAACGATAGCTTTCGAAAATAAACGTCGAATTCAATAATTAGGCCCCCAGACCTTTAGGTTGAGTCAAGTTGTTACAGTGATATTCGATCTCATTCGCATGTGCAAAACAACTTGTACTATGCATTCTGCCAGATAAACCCAGTTGTTCTAACGGCAGGTAATTTGCTATTTTCATTTTGGCTGGGAATCGCGTTGAGAAATAAACGCGTCACTTAATGCAAATACAAGCTCCAATCGTTTCAATGGTATCACATAATCGGGTCCCATACGAAACGACACATTTCACAACAGGATGTGCTAAAACAGGATGTCACAAAACAGGATGTCACAAAACAGGATGTCACAAAACAGTACATGGTACACTTCAGTACATGGTACGAAACAGGACCGATTAAAACAGTACAACACAAAACAGTACATGGTACACTACAGTACATGGTACGAAACAGGACTGATTAAAACAGTACATGGTACACTACAGTACATGGTACGAAACAGGACCGATTAAAACAGTACATGGTACACTAAAGTACATGGTCCGGAAGAACACATCGCAAAACAGTACGTATTAAAAAAACACCACAAAATAGTTAATAGTCAATTTTAAGATTTTAATAACTTAATCTTGCAGGTTTTTAATTCCAAAAAATTAATTAAGTTTTATTTATTGTTGCAAAATACATCAAAAATTTAAATATATATATATATATATATATATATATATATATATATATATATATATATATATATATATATATATATATATATATATATATATATATATATATATACATATATATATATATATATATACATATAAATAAAATAAATATATTATTTATATATTTAGGTGAAGTCTAATTACTCTAAGTGAAGGCAAATATCCACTTGATAATATCCTAAATACTAAACGTATTCAATAAATGTGGTCCTGTTTCGTACCATGTACTTTAATGTACCATGTACTGTTTTGTGATGTACTGTTTTAATCGGTCCTGTTCCGTACCATGTACTGTTTTGTGATGTCCTGTTTTATTACATCCTGTTTTGAAATGTGCCATAGTGAGCGGCTTCGCACATAATCAATATCAATCAACATTTGTATTGGCCCACATTTGGCAGACATTTTTTGTATAACCAACATTTGTGTATAGAGCATTTGTCAAATAGTCCAAAGTGGGCCAATATTTCTAAAATGATTCATGTGAAGGCTGCTTAAAACCAGTACCTCAATTTTGTTGCCTTTTCGAGACTACGAAATATTTTGTATACGTACACTGTGTATAGTATTAATTTGTGTGACGATAAGCATGAAAAATTTTCGAATCGGTTTAAATCGGTAAAATTTTTGGTGCTTACATCCATTTGTCTCGTTGTAATTTGATGGAGAATTGAAATTCAAATTTAAAACATATCGCGTGCCTCGTTACGTTAATAGAAATACAAATGAATCAAGAATGCTACTTTGGGAAATCGCGCATTCTACCAAACTTGTACGATTACGTTATGTTTCGCACTTTAGTTCGGCGTTCGGCGAAAATCAAATCGTTTACCTTTTCATCGATTTTCTCGGTAACAATGTCTGCTAGGCATCCTGGCCACTCATAATAAAAAACAGGTGCACGATCACGTTTAAATTCGTTGAACCAATATTTCACGATTATCATAGATAGTGTCCCCATAGACAGCATCCAACTTCCCTTTTATTCTTTCGCATGTTTTTCCATCCAAAAATATAAAGCGAATTCTGGATCGATATTGCTCTTTTTCCATTTTATTGAGAAACACGAGTGATACTGGCGGCCAAATAAAAACTAACCTGTGAACTAGATTGAAATTTAGTTAGTAACGCCACCGGTTTTCAAACACGGGTACTTATTGATCGACCCTCATACTAATGTACTTAACAATCGCAATAAAAAACCATTGTAAATAAAAAATATTTTAATTGTGGTAGTAAAAAATATAAAATTAAATTTCTCTTATGATAGGTCAGTCACAAAACGCACTCATTTACAACTATAAATAAAAGAACAAAATTTAAATGTGCTAAACGCATACAATACAATTCTAAACTGCAATCATTCTATAGTCTACGCTTTTAAATGCATATGACTTGGACAACAAGCTATTAAGGTACCAGTTGCAAATTAAATTAAAAATTTCAACGGGTGGAATGGGTTCAATAAATAGAATACGATTTATATTACACTCGCCAGGTTCTTCATCAATTTCTACGAACTATTATTTTCGTTTTTGTGTTCTTTAGTTCCTTGTCCTCACACTTTGCTTTGATAATCGACTAATTAAAATTTTAATGAAATAATCTATTTATATCATAAGATACTATGAAGTTATGGTCGAAAATGTCGTATAAGGCAGTTGCATTTATTACCTTCAAATCTAGACCACCGAACAGTAAATTACGAAATTGTTATAATTGGCCACTAAAGGGGAGCTTTTTGATTGGGATATAGGCAACTATTAAAATCATAACATATAAATTTCGTTGTTCAATTTTGTAACAGTCTAACATTATGCCCTAAATCAGAATTTAATTTACACCTCAACCACATAGAGGTTCTAAAATAATTTACATTCTCAGTTCAAAAGACTCCTATTCGCAATTTTTTAAAAATGTCGATAGTGTATCTATGTCTACGAAATATTGATTCTCTTTGCGTGATATCAATACTTCGTAGACGTAGAAGAGTATCACTCGTGACGTCACCATTTTAATTTAAAACTGCAACCATCACAATAATTACATTTTATCCTATGTCAGCTACTGAGCGAGTTGAAAACAGGTTACTCTGGCTTCCACCAAAATTGTTCCGAAATCACGAATATTTAAGCAATCATCATTTGCTATTTCAACACCTTGTTATTTATCTTTGTGGATGACGATGACATGTGGTACGGATCACCTGATTCTGCAATCCAAAAATGATTATGGCTGGTTTTGCATGAATTGGCCAACACAAAAAAAACTACATCGTTTCATTTTTGGGTGAATTTTTGTTTAGACATTCTCGAGCCCAATATCCAATTTCTTGCCAGTTATTGCATTTGGCTTTCTTTTTCAATTCAATGCAGCAAAAGCAATTATCCTCTTCCAATTGCAATGATGATAACATTGTATCAATAGATTGAATTTCTTTGATATTGTACCAAACGGTTTTATAGTTGTTAAATTTTGGCGGTAACCCGATATGCAATGTGCCCAGTTCACAAATAAATACGCAGTGTGCACAGTAAAATTACTCGGGTTGAATAAAAAAGAAACACCGAGTATTTTTTGACAGTGCACTGCCTGCTCAGGTTGAATTAAATAATAGACCCTTAATTGACTCTATCAGTGGGCTTAAAAAATACAATTGAAACAAAAGTACTATACATTTTTTTCTACAATTCTCTATTCCCAGTGAAAAGCAGAATAGTGCCACAGGTCTATGAACACTATTCATTATGATTACGTGTTCGATGTTCATACAGTGACATCTATACTTTTAAATACGTACAATTTATAGTCTTTGATAGTAAAAAATGTATTTCTTCGGGATAGTTTCGATTAGTCTCGCGTTAAATTTGCTGGACAAATTAATATTATGGAAATTGGAGAGAGCCACAGAGAAGCCCTCTGCTTCAATATTAAAAACAAAAGATTGTTTGAAGGAATTGAAACATTTCAAGCATTAGTGAGATTAAGTAGGAAAATTAAACAACTTAACATGAATTGCATGACATTACAATATAGGCCTCATTAATCATTTTCTCAGCTAATTACCATATGTTCGTCTTGAATTTGCTTCTTTTAATTACCATCTGTAATACCCAAAACCCATGTGAAATTGTTTGTTTGTTTTTTTTTTAGAGAGAGTTTTATGAATTTATTTTTTAAGTTTTTTAGTTATGTATACAATTTAAAGTTTAAAATAATGTAGTGGAATAGATAATATGTACGTGCCAAGTAGTGGAATGCTATATAGATCATGAATCTCAACGGAATCGATAACCCTCGCTTTATCAATATGGCACATACATATTTTTATTCCATTCCATTTTAACATAGATGTTTTTATTTTATTTTGCTTATTATTATTTTATAATTAAATATATTACAACTAAATTGCTTGAAAAGAAAATCTTTTAATTTTTTGTTTTACACACATTAAACCATGAACCGGGACCGAAACATTAATTTTCAGAATCGTTGCCGATACAATTCGCACACTATTCAAAAGCTTATGTTTTAATATGCTTTTGTGTATTTTATATAATATAGTCCTGGACAGCGTGCCGCCCTTGCAAGAGTGAGTCCCGCCCATCCGCCGAGTATTATTATTTTATTTTATCGTTTTTCATCGTGTGGTGTAGTTAGTTTAATTTCAGATTTCATTTAATTTTAATTTATTTAATTTTGATTTTTTTTTTAAAGTCACATCCAAATTATAAATCTAAAAATTTAATTATATAATTTCGTGAATGTTCTTAAATAAAATTAAAAAACACTATTAGTAAATAAAAATATATAAATACATTATTTTTTAAAATAATTAATTTAGTAGATTTTATGGATTTTTAATTAAACTATAAAAAATTAATAATAATTAAGAAAAGTGTGTGCATTAATTAAATAATATTTTTGTTTATTTTAATAAAATAATAATAATAAAAAATACAATAATACTATTATATCTTCCAAATGCTTATTACTTAATTAAACCACAACAACAAAATATTGCTTTTAATTTTTTTTATTATAAACAATAGACGCCATTTTGTTAATCTTTTTCACACTATATAAAATATTATTATTATTCATACAAGAACAAAATAAATTTATAATGTAAAGAAATATATATTTTTTATTAAATTAAATATTTAATTATATAATCAATAAAATTTATTATATTATATAACTTATTAGTAATTAGGTAAACGTAGACGTGTCGATATGTAAATTTAATAAGCTAAAATCAAATTTCATTAAAAAATATTTGAATATATTATAATTTTTTTCTAACCTTAAAAAAATGATGGACACGTGTTTTTCGATTGTTTATATTTTCGGCCATTTTGTTCAGTATATTTATTATAAAATATCATGCAGCTTAGTGCAATTATTTCTAAATAAAAACATATATACATAGATATTTTTTTATTTTAATTTAGCTTAGCTGTCTCCATTCTCTTTTCTTAATTAATCATTTTAATTAATAAAATAAATTTATATATATATATATATAATTAAAATATAAAATAAGAGACAGACATTTTTTCTTGTTTTTGTATAGTAAACAAATAATGGACGAAAATTATATAATATAATTATTACATTAAAAGAAATAAATTTTTAAAAAAATACAAAACAATTTTTATTAGTAATTTTGAAATAATAAAAAATATTTATATAAATAAATATTCGATTTAAGTATAAAATAATAATAATATGTAATAAAAAATATTAAAATTAGAAATTGTTTATTTATTGTCTTTTATTTATTTATTTATATGGGTGTTTAAAATGAAATATTAACAAACTAAAACAAAAAATAAATTACTATTTCTAAAATTAATTTTTATAAATACGATTTTGGCGTTAAATTATACATTATTTTAGTGACATTACATTGATTTTAATTTAGAAAATATAAATAAATAAATAAAATTAAATAAATAAATAATCCATACTGAATATTATATATAAATTATAAAATTAAATTTAAAAGAAAATAATAAATTACAATTACAACAAAATAAAAAATCAAATTATATAAAACTATGTATATAATTATAAGAATTAATTAACTTGAATAAAAAATTATAATTTAATTAAATTCTTTAGTGGTCAGTCATATGGTTCGATTCGAGCGCTCCAGTAATTTTAATTTGACGAATATTATTCCATATGGACAACGATTCAGGGCCATGGTATTCCGCCAATAGTAAATGACAATTATGTTATTTTCTATTAAAATCTACCCTTCCAAACGTGGAAGGTTAGGTCGCCTTATTCGCCTGGAGCTGCAATCCACGTTTGATTATAAAATAAAATATAACACAAATTCAAAATACGGTATTTACAAAACCCATGCATTCCATATGCAAATTACCGTTAGTTTCGTGCTAAACAAATAATTGCCAATACCAATAATCATTTGGAACCGGAATATCCAACAATGAAATGTTTTCGATTTTTTGCGGAAATCCCTGATGAGCCTTACTTATTTTGGCCGGATTAAATTCGTTGTCACAAAACTAAATGAAACATTTGGAATCCGTGACTATGAATTTGATCCGTTCAAAAAAAGTAAGGCTAACCATCACGTTTTTTCGCGAAAAATTGAAAACTTTTTTTTGTTGAAATTCCGGTTCAAAATCATTATAGGTACAGTATATAACACGTTGAACACGAAATTACCGGTAGGACGTATAAGGAAAGCAGTGGTTGTTGGAAGTTTCGTATTTTGAAATTCGGTCACTTTGTGCTTCGAACCTGGGCCCCTATTATGAAATTTTTCCGACATCGTAAAATCCGTCTCGCGTCGGATATTCATATTATGAAACTAAAAAAATCCGATCCGCGCGGATTTTATACTATTATGAAATAAAAATCCGAGTTAGCGGATTTTACGACAAAATTCAATTGTCAAAACCGACAGCTAGTTATAGGTGACGGATATTGTAGTATACGCACGGAAAATATATCGTAGTTCATAATTTTTACATGTTATTTAATTATTTAAAAGTTTAATAAATTTTTAAATGTTAGTACATATCTCTATAAAATTATTTAAATGTGCAAAGTACAATATATACTGAAAATTTCGAGTTTGACTCTAAAACTACATGTTTCATAATACGAATATCCGCCGGCGGATCGGATTTTACGACGACGTATTTTCCGACGGTGTCGTATTTTCCGACCAATTTCATAATAGGGGCCCTGGATTGCAAGCGAACGAGGCAACATATTGAAGCAAACTAAACATTGAACTTCTCATAATAACATTGACAATCAAAACTAAATGAAACATTCGGAATCCGTGACTATGAATTTTATCCGTTCAAAAAAAGTAAGGCTAACCATCACGTTTTTTCGCGAAAAATTGAAAACTTTTTTTTGTTGAAATTCCGGTTCAAAATGATTATAGGTACAGTATACAACACGTTGAACGCGAAATTACCGGTAGGACGTATAAGGAAAGCAGTGGTTGTTGGAAGTTTCGTATTTTGAAATTCGGTCACTTTGTGCTTCGAACCTGGATTGCAGGCGAACGAGGCAACATATTGAAGCAAACTAAACGTTGAACTTCTCATAATAACATTGACAATCAAAACTAAATGAAACATTCGGAATCCGTGACTATGAATTTTATCCGTTCAAAAAAAGTAAGGCTAACCATCACGTTTTTTCGCGAAAAATTGAAAACTTTTTTTTGTTGAAATTCCGGTTCAAAATGATTATAGGTACAGTATACAACACGTTTTACGCGAAATTACCGGTAGGACGTATAAGGAAAGCAGTGGTTGTTGGAAGTTTCGTATTTTGAAATTCGGTCAATTTGTGCTTCGAACCTGGATTGCAGACGAACGAGGCAACATATTGAAGCAAACTAAACGTTGAACTTCTCATAATAACATTGACAATCAAAACTAAATGAAACATTCGGAATCCGTGACTATGAATTTTATCCGTTCAAAAAAAGTAAGGCTAACCATCACGTTTTTTCGCGAAAAATTGAAAACTTTTTTTGTTGAAATTCCGGTTCAAAATGATTATAGGTACAGTATACAACACGTTTTACGCGAAATTACCGGTAGGACGTATAAGGAAAGCAGTGGTTGTTGGAAGTTTCGTATTTTGAAATTCGGTCACTTTGTGCTTCGAACCTGGATTGCAGGCGAACGAGGCAACACATTGAAGCAAACTAAACGTTGAACTTCTCATAATAACATTGACAATCAAAACTAAATGAAACATTCGGAATCCGTGACTATGAATTTTATCCGTTCAAAAAAAGTAAGGCTAACCATCACGTTTTTTCGCGAAAAATTGAAAACTTTTTTTTGTTGAAATTCCGGTTCAAAATGATTATAGGTACAGTATACAACACGTTGAACGCGAAATTACCGGTAGGACGTATAAGGAAAGCAGTGGTTGTTGGAAGTTTCGTATTTTGAAATTCGGTCACTTTGTGCTTCGAACCTGGATTGCAGACGAACGAAGCAACATATTGAAGCAAACTAAACGTTGAACTTCTCATAATAACATTGACAATCAAAACTAAATGAAACATTCGGAATCCGTGACTATGAATTTTATCCGTTCAAAAAAAGTAAGGCTAACCATCACGTTTTTTCGCGAAAAATTGAAAACTTTTTTTTGTTGAAATTCCGGTTCAAAATGATTATAGATACAGTATACAACACGTTGAACACGAAATTACCGGTAGGACGTATAAGGAAAGCAGTGGTTGTTGGAAGTTTCGTATTTTGAAATTCGGTCACTTTGTGCTTCGAACCTGGATTGCAGGCGAACGAGGCAGCATATTGAAGCAAACCAAACTTTGAACTTCTCATAATAACATTGACAATCAAAACTAAATGAAACATTCGGAATCCGTGACTATGAATTTTATCCGTTCAAAAAAAGTAAGGCTAACCATCACGTTTTTTCGCGAAAAATTGAAAACTTTTTTTTGTTGAAATTCCGGTTCAAAATGATTATTGGTACAGTATACAACACGTTGAACACGAAATTACCGGTAGGACGTATAAGGAAAGCAGTGGTTGTTGGAAGTTTCGTATTTTGAAATTCGGTCACTTTGTGCTTCGAACCTGGATTGCAGGCGAACGAGGCAACATATTGAAGCAAACTAAACGTTGAACTTCTCATAATAACATTGACAATCAAAACTAAATGAAACATTCGGAATCCGTGACTATGAATTTTATCCGTTCAAACAAAGTAAGGCTAACCATCACGTTTTTTCGCGAAAAATTGAAAACTTTTTTTTGTTGAAATTCCGGTTCAAAATGATTATAGGTACAGTATACAACACGTTGAACACGAAATTACCGGTAGGACGTATAAGGAAAGCAGTGGTTGTTGGAAGTTTCGTATTTTGAAATTCGGTCACTTTGTGCTTCGAACCTGGATTGCAGACGAACGAGGCAACATATTGAAGCAAACTAAACGTTGAACTTCTCATAATAACATTGACAATCAAAACTAAATGAAACATTCGGAATCCGTGACTATGAATTTTGTCCGTTCAAAAAAAGCAAGGCTAACCATCACGTTTTTTCGCGAAAAATTGAAAACTTTTTTTTGTTGAAATTCCGGTTCAAAATGATTATAGGTACAGTATACAACACGTTTTACGCGAAATTACCGGTAGGACGTATAAGGAAAGCAGTGGTTGTTGGAAGTTTCGTATTTTGAAATGCGGTCACTTTGTGCTTCGAACCTGGATTGCAGGCGAACGAGGCAACACATTGAAGCAAACTAAACGTTGAACTTCTCATAATAACATTGACAATCAAAACTAAATGAAACATTCGGAATCCGTGACTATGAATTTTATCCGTTCAAAAAAAGTAAGGCTAACCATCACGTTTTTTCGCGAAAAATTGAAAACTTTTTTTTGTTGAAATTCCGGTTCAAAATGATTATAGGTACAGTATACAACACGTTGAACACGAAATTACCGGTAGGACGTATAAGGAAAGCAGTGGTTGTTGGAAGTTTCGTATTTTGAAATTCGGTCACTTTGTGCTTCGAACCTGGATTGCAGGCGAACGAGGCAGCATATTGAAGCAAACCAAACTTTGAACTTCTCATAATAACATTGACAATCAAAACTAAATGAAACATTCGGAATCCGTGACTATGAATTTTATCCGTTCAAAAAAATAACCATCACGTTTTTTCGCGAAAAATTGAAAACTTTTTTTTGTTGAAATTCCGGTTCAAAATGATTATAGGTACAGTATACAACACGTTGAACGCGAAATTACCGGTAGGACGTATAAGGAAAGCAGTGGTTGTTGGAAGTTTCGTATTTTGAAATTCGGTCACTTTGTGCTTCGAACCTGGATTGCAGGCGAACGAGGATACACATTGAAGCAAACTAAACGTTGAACTTCTCATAATAACATTGATAATCAAAACTAAATGAAACATTCGGAATCCGTGACTATGAATTTTATCCGTTCAAAAAAAGTAAGGCTAACCATCACGTTTTTTCGCGAAAAATTGAAAACTTTTTTTTGTTGAAATTCCGGTTCAAAATGATTATAGGTACAGTATACAACACGTTGAACGCGAAATTACCGGTAGGACGTATAAGGAAAGCAGTGGTTGTTGGAAGTTTCGTATTTTGAAATTCGGTCACTTTGTGCTTCGAACCTGGATTGCAGGCGAACGAGGCAACATATTGAAGCAAACTAAACGTTGAACTTCTCATAATAACATTGACAATCAAAACTAAATGAAACATTCGGAATCCGTGACTATGAATTTTATCCGTTCAAAAAAATAACCATCACGTTTTTTCGCGAAAAATTGAAAACTTTTTTTTGTTGAAATTCCGGTTCAAAATGATTATAGGTACAGTATACAACACGTTGAACGCGAAATTACCGGTAGGACGTATAAGGAAAGCAGTGGTTGTTGGAAGTTTCGTATTTTGAAATTCGGTCACTTTGTGCTTCGAACCTGGATTGCAGGCGAACGAGGATACACATTGAAGCAAACTAAACGTTGAACTTCTCATAATAACATTGATAATCAAAACTAAATGAAACATTCGGAATCCGTGACTATGAATTTTATCCGTTCAAAAAAAGTAAGGCTAACCATCACGTTTTTTCGCGAAAAATTGAAAACTTTTTTTTGTTGAAATTCCGGTTCAAAATGATTATAGGTACAGTATACAACACGTTGAACACGAAATTACCGGTAGGACGTATAAGGAAAGCAGTGGTTGTTGGAAGTTTCGTATTTTGAAATTCGGTCACTTTGTGCTTCGAACCTGGATTGCAGGCGAACGAGGCAGCATATTGAAGCAAACCAAACTTTGAACTTCTCATAATAACATTGACAATCAAAACTAAATGAAACATTCGGAATCCGTGACTATGAATTTTATCCGTTCAAAAAAATAACCATCACGTTTTTTCGCGAAAAATTGAAAACTTTTTTTTGTTGAAATTCCGGTTCAAAATGATTATAGGTACAGTATACAACACGTTGAACGCGAAATTACCGGTAGGACGTATAAGGAAAGCAGTGGTTGTTGGAAGTTTCGTATTTTGAAATTCGGTCACTTTGTGCTTCGAACCTGGATTGCAGGCGAACGAGGATACACATTGAAGCAAACTAAACGTTGAACTTCTCATAATAACATTGATAATCAAAACTAAATGAAACATTCGGAATCCGTGACTATGAATTTTATCCGTTCAAAAAAAGTAAGGCTAACCATCACGTTTTTTCGCGAAAAATTGAAAACTTTTTTTTGTTGAAATTCCGGTTCAAAATGATTATAGGTACAGTATACAACACGTTGAACGCGAAATTACCGGTAGGACGTATAAGGAAAGCAGTGGTTGTTGGAAGTTTCGTATTTTGAAATTCGGTCACTTTGTGCTTCGAACCTGGATTGCAGGCGAACGAGGCAACATATTGAAGCAAACTAAACGTTGAACTTCTCATAATAACATTGACAATCAAAACTAAATGAAACATTCGGAATCCGTGACTATGAATTTTATCCGTTCAAAAAAAGTAAGGCTAACCATCACGTTTTTTCGCGAAAAATTGAAAACTTTTTTTTGTTGAAATTCCGGTTCAAAATGATTATAGGTACAGTATACAACACGTTGAACGCGAAATTACCGGTAGGACGTATAAGGAAAGCAGTGGTTGTTGGAAGTTTCGTATTTTGAAATTCGGTCACTTTGTGCTTCGAACCTGGATTGCAGGCGAACGAGGCAACATATTGAAGCAAACTAAACGTTGAACTTCTCATAATAACATTGACAATCAAAACTAAATGAAACATTCGGAATCCGTGACTATGAATTTTATCCGTTCAAAAAAATAACCATCACGTTTTTTCGCGAAAAATTGAAAACTTTTTTTTTGTTGAAATTCCGGTTCAAAATGATTATAGGTACAGTATACAACACGTTGAACGCGAAATTACCGGTAGGACGTATAAGGAAAGCAGTGGTTGTTGGAAGTTTCGTATTTTGAAATTCGGTCACTTTGTGCTTCGAACCTGGATTGCAGGCGAACGAGGCAACATATTGAAGCAAACTAAACGTTGAACTTCTCATAATAACATTGACAATCAAAACTAAATGAAACATTCGGAATCCGTGACTATGAATTTTATCCGTTCAAAAAAAGTAAGGCTAGCCATCACGTTTTTTCGCGAAAAATTGAAAACTTTTTTTTGTTGAAATTCCGGTTCAAAATGATTATAGGTACAGTATACAACACGTTGAACGCGAAATTACCGGTAGGACGTATAAGGAAAGCAGTGGTTGTTGGAAGTTTCGTATTTTGAAATTCGGTCACTTTGTGCTTCGAACCTGGATTGCAGGCGAACGAGGCAACATATTGAAGCAAACTAAACGTTGAACTTCTCATAATAACATTGACAATCAAAACTAAATGAAACATTCGGAATCCGTGACTATGAATTTTATCCGTTCAAAAAAAGTAAGGCTAACCATCACGTTTTTTCGCGAAAAATTGAAAACTTTTTTTTGTTGAAATTCCGGTTCAAAATGATTATAGGTACAGTATACAACACGTTGAACGCGAAATTACCAGTAGGACGTATAAGGAAAGCAGTGGTTGTTGGATGTTTCGTATTTTGAAATTCGGTCACTTTGTGCTTCGAACCTGGATTGCAGACGAACGAGGCAACATATTGAAGCAAACCAAACGTTGAACTTCTCATAATAACATTGACAATCAAAACTAAATGAAACATTCGGAATCCGTGACTATGAATTTTATCCGTTCAAAAAAAGTAAGGCTAACATCACGTTTTTTCGCGAAAAATTGAAAACTTTTTTTTGTTGAAATTCCGGTTCAAAATGATTATAGGTACAGTATACAACACGTTGAACGCGAAATTACCGGTAGGACGTATAAGGAAAGCAGTGGTTGTTGGAAGTTTCGTATTTTGAAATTCGGTCACTTTGTGCTTCGAACCTGGATTGCAGGCGAACGAGGCAACATATTGAAGCAAACTAAACGTTGAACTTCTCATAATAACATTGACAATCAAAACTAAATGAAACATTCGGAATCCGTGACTATGAATTTTATCCGTTCAAAAAAAGTAAGGCTAACCATCACGTTTTTTCGCGAAAAATTGAAAACTTTTTTTTGTTGAAATTCCGGTTCAAAATGATTATAGGTACAGTATACAACACGTTGAACGCGAAATTACCGGTAGGACGTATAAGGAAAGCAGTGGTTGTTGGAAGTTTCGTATTTTGAAATTCGGTCACTTTGTGCTTCGAACCTGGATTGCAGACGAACGAGGCAACATATTGAAGCAAACCAAACGTTGAACTTCTCATAATAACATTGACAATCAAAACTAAATGAAACATTCGGAATCCGTGACTATGAATTTTATCCGTTCAAAAAAAGTAAGGCTAACATCACGTTTTTTCGCGAAAAATTGAAAACTTTTTTTTGTTGAAATTCCGGTTCAAAATGATTATAGGTACAGTATACAACACGTTGAACGCGAAATTACCGGTAGGACGTATAAGGAAAGCAGTGGTTGTTGGAAGTTTCGTATTTTGAAATTCGGTCACTTTGTGCTTCGAACCTGGATTGCAGGCGAACGAGGCAACATATTGAAGCAAACTAAACGTTGAACTTCTCATAATAACATTGACAATCAAAACTAAATGAAACATTCGGAATCCGTGACTATGAATTTTATCCGTTCAAAAAAAGTAAGGCTAACCATCACGTTTTTTCGCGAAAAATTGAAAACTTTTTTTTGTTGAAATTCCGGTTCAAAATGATTATAGGTACAGTATACAACACGTTGAACGCGAAATTACCAGTAGGACGTATAAGGAAAGCAGTGGTTGTTGGATGTTTCGTATTTTGAAATTCGGTCACTTTGTGCTTCGAACCTGGATTGCAGACGAACGAGGCAACATATTGAAGCAAACCAAACGTTGAACTTCTCATAATAACATTGACAATCAAAACTAAATGAAACATTCGGAATCCGTGACTATGAATTTTATCCGTTCAAAAAAATAACCATCACGTTTTTTCGCGAAAAATTGAAAACTTTTTTTTGTTGAAATTCCGGTTCAAAATGATTATAGGTACAGTATACAACACGTTGAACGCGAAATTACCGGTAGGACGTATAAGGAAAGCAGTGGTTGTTGGAAGTTTCGTATTTTGAAATTCGGTCACTTTGTGCTTCGAACCTGGATTGCAGGCGAACGAGGCAACATATTGAAGCAAACTAAACGTTGAACTTCTCATAATAACATTGACAATCAAAACTAAATGAAACATTCGGAATCCGTGACTATGAATTTTATCCGTTCAAAAAAATAACCATCACGTTTTTTCGCGAAAAATTGAAAACTTTTTTTTGTTGAAATTCCGGTTCAAAATGATTATAGGTACAGTATACAACACGTTGAACACGAAATTACCGGTAGGACGTATAAGGAAAGCAGTGGTTGTTGGAAGTTTCGTATTTTGAAATTTGGTCACTTTGTGCTTCGAACCTGGATTGCAGGCGAACGAGGCAACATATTGAAGCAAACTAAACGTTGAACTTCTCATAATAACATTGACAATCAAAACTAAATGAAACATTCGGAATCCGTGACTATGAATTTTATCCGTTCAAAAAAAGTAAGGCTAACCATCACGTTTTTTCGCGAAAAATTGAAAACTTTTTTTTGTTGAAATTCCGGTTCAAAATGATTATAGGTACAGTATACAACACGTTGAACGCGAAAATACCAGTAGGACGTATGAGGAAAGCAGTGGTTGTTGGAAGTTTCGTATTTTGAAATTCGGTCACTTTGTGCTTCGAACCTGGATTGCAGGCGAACGAGGCAACACATTGAAGCAAACTAAACGTTGAACTTCTCATAATAACATTGATAATCAAAACTAAATGAAACATTCGGAATCCGTGACTATGAATTTTATCCGTTCAAAAAAATAACCATCACGTTTTTTCGCGAAAAATTGAAAACTTTTTTTTGTTGAAATTCCGGTTCAAAATGATTATAGGTACAGTATACAACACGTTGAACACGAAATTACCGGTAGGACGTATAAGGAAAGCAGTGGTTGTTGGAAGTTTCGTATTTTGAAATTCGGTCACTTTGTGCTTCGAACCTGGATTGCAGGCGAACGAGGCAACATATTGAAGCAAACTAAACGTTGAACTTCTCATAATAACATTGACAATCAAAACTAAATGAAACATTCGGAATCCGTGACTATGAATTTTATCCGTTCAAAAAAAGTAAGGCACCATCACGTTTTTTCGCGAAAAATTGAAAACTTTTTTTTGTTGAAATTCCGGTTCAAAATGATTATAGGTACAGTATACAACACGTTGAACGCGAAATTACCGGTAGGACGTATAAGGAAAGCAGTGGTTGTTGGAAGTTTCGTATTTTGAAATTCGGTCACTTTGTGCTTCGAACCTGGATTGCAGACGAACGAGGCAACATATTGAAGCAAACTTAACGTTGAACTTCTCATAATAACATTGACAATCAAAACTAAATGAAACATTCGGAATCCGTGACTATGAATTTTATCCGTTCAAAAAAAGTAAGGCTAACATCACGTTTTTTCGCGAAAAATTGAAAACTTTTTTTTGTTGAAATTCCGGTTCAAAATGATTATAGGTACAGTATACAACACGTTGAACGCGAAATTACCGGTAGGACGTATAAGGAAAGCAGTGGTTGTTGGAAGTTTCGTATTTTGAAATTCGGTCACTTTGTGCTTCGAACCTGGATTGCAGGCGAACGAGGCAACATATTGAAGCAAACTAAACGTTGAACTTCTCATAATAACATTGACAATCAAAACTAAATGAAACATTCGGAATCCGTGACTATGAATTTTATCCGTTCAAAAAAAGTAAGGCTAACCATCACGTTTTTTCGCGAAAAATTGAAAACTTTTTTTTGTTGAAATTCCGGTTCAAAATGATTATAGGTACAGTATACAACACGTTGAACGCGAAATTACCGGTAGGACGTATAAGGAAAGCAGTGGTTGTTGGAAGTTTCATATTTTGAAATTCGGTCACTTTGTGCTTCGAACCTGGATTGCAGACGAACGAGGCAACATATTGAAGCAAACTAAACGTTGAACTTCTCATAATAACATTGACAATCAAAACTAAATGAAACATTCGGAATCCGTGACTATGAATTTTATCCGTTCAAAAAAAGTAAGGCTAACAACCATCACGTTTTTTCGCGAAAAATTGAAAACTTTTTTTTGTTGAAATTCCGGTTCAAAATGATTATAGGTACAGTATACAACACGTTGAACGCGAAATTACCGGTAGGACGTATAAGGAAAGCAGTGGTTGTTGGAAGTTTCGTATTTTGAAATTCGGTCACTTTGTGCTTCGAACTTGGATTGCAGACGAACGAGGCAACATATTGAAGCAAACTAAACGTTGAACTTCTCAAAATAACATTGACAATCAAAACTAAATGAAACATTCGGAATCCGTGACTATGAATTTTGTCCGTTCAAAAAAAGCAAGGCTAACCATCACGTTTTTTCGCGAAAAATTGAAAACTTTTTTTTGTTGAAATTCCGGTTCAAAAGGATTATAGGTACAGTATACAACACGTTGAACACGAAATTACCGGTAGGACGTATAAGGAAAGCAGTGGTTGTTGGAAGTTTCGTATTTTGAAATTTGGTCACTTTGTGCTTCGAACCTGGATTGCAGGCGAACGAGGCAACATATTGAAGCAAACTAAACGTTGAACTTCTCATAATAACATTGACAATCAAAACTAAATGAAACATTCGGAATCCGTGACTATGAATTTTATCCGTTCAAAAAAATAACCATCACGTTTTTTCGCGAAAAATTGAAAACTTTTTTTTGTTGAAATTCCGGTTCAAAATGATTATAGGTACAGTATACAACACGTTGAACGCGAAATTACCGGTAGGACGTATAAGGAAAGCAGTGGTTGTTGGAAGTTTCGTATTTTGAAATTCGGTCACTTTGTGCTTCGAACCTGGATTGCAGGCGAACGAGGCAACACATTGAAGCAAACTAAACGTTGAACTTCTCATAATAACAGTGATAATCAAAACTAAATGAAACATTCGGAATCCGTGACTATGAATTTTATCCGTTCAAAAAAAGTAAGGCCCATCACGTTTTTTCGCGAAAAATTGAAAACTTTTTTTTGTTGAAATTCCGGTTCAAAATGATTATAGGTACAGTATACAACACGTTGAACACGAAATTACCGGTAGGACGTATAAGGAAAGCAGTGGTTGTTGGAAGTTTCGTATTTTGAAATTTGGTCACTTTGTGCTTCGAACCTGGATTGCAGGCGAACGAGGCAACATATTGAAGCAAACTAAACGTTGAACTTCTCATAATAACATTGACAATCAAAACTAAATGAAACATTCGGAATCCGTGACTATGAATTTTATCCGTTCAAAAAAATAACCATCACGTTTTTTCGCGAAAAATTGAAAACTTTTTTTTGTTGAAATTCCGGTTCAAAATGATTATAGGTACAGTATACAACACGTTGAACACGAAATTACCGGTAGGACGTATAAGGAAAGCAGTGGTTGTTGGAAGTTTCGTATTTTGAAATTCGGTCACTTTGTGCTTCGAACCTGGATTGCAGGCGAACGAGGCAACATATTGAAGCAAACTAAACGTTGAACTTCTCATAATAACATTGACAATCAAAACTAAATGAAACATTCGGAATCCGTGACTATGAATTTTATCCGTTCAAAAAAATAACCATCACGTTTTTTCGCGAAAAATTGAAAACTTTTTTTTGTTGAAATTCCGGTTCAAAATGATTATAGGTACAGTATACAACACGTTGAACGCGAAATTACCGGTAGGACGTATAAGGAAAGCAGTGGTTGTTGGAAGTTTCGTATTTTGAAATTCGGTCACTTTGTGCTTCGAACCTGGATTGCAGACGAACGAGGCAACATATTGAAGCAAACTTAACGTTGAACTTCTCATAATAACATTGACAATCAAAACTAAATGAAACATTCGGAATCCGTGACTATGAATTTTATCCGTTCAAAAAAATAACCATCACGTTTTTTCGCGAAAAATTGAAAACTTTTTTTTGTTGAAATTCCGGTTCAAAATGATTAAAGGTACAGTATACAACACGTTGAACACGAAATTACCGGTAGGACGTATAAGGAAAGCAGTGGTTGTTGGAAGTTTCGTATTTTGAAATTCGGTCACTTTGTGCTTCGAACCTGGATTGCAGACGAACGAGGCAACATATTGAAGCAAACTAAACGTTGAACTTCTCATAATAACATTGACAATCAAAACTAAATGAAACATTCGGAATCCGTGACTATGAATTTTATCCGTTCAAAAAAAGTAAGGCTAACAACCATCACGTTTTTTCGCGAAAAATTGAAAACTTTTTTTTGTTGAAATTCCGGTTCAAAATGATTATAGGTACAGTATACAACACGTTGAACGCGAAATTACCGGTAGGACGTATAAGGAAAGCAGTGGTTGTTGGAAGTTTCGTATTTTGAAATTCGGTCACTTTGTGCTTCGAACCTGGATTGCAGGCGAACGAGGCAACATATTGAAGCAAACTAAACGTTGAACTTCTCATAATAACATTGACAATCAAAACTAAATGAAACATTCGGAATCCGTGACTATGAATTTTATCCGTTCAAAAAAATAACCATCACGTTTTTTCGCGAAAAATTGAAAACTTTTTTTTTGTTGAAATTCCGGTTCAAAATGATTATAGGTACAGTATACAACACGTTGAACGCGAAATTACCGGTAGGACGTATAAGGAAAGCAGTGGTTGTTGGAAGTTTCGTATTTTGAAATTCGGTCACTTTGTGCTTCGAACCTGGATTGCAGGCGAACGAGGCAACATATTGAAGCAAACTAAACGTTGAACTTCTCATAATAACATTGACAATCAAAACTAAATGAAACATTCGGAATCCGTGACTATGAATTTTATCCGTTCAAAAAAAGTAAGGCTAACCATCACGTTTTTTCGCGAAAAATTGAACACTTTTTTTTGTTGAAATTCCGGTTCAAAATGATTATAGGTACAGTATACAACACGTTGAACGCGAAATTACCGGTAGGACGTATAAGGAAAGCAGTGGTTGTTGGAAGTTTCGTATTTTGAAATTCGGTCACTTTGTGCTTCGAACCTGGATTGCAGACGAACGAGGCAACATATTGAAGCAAACCAAACGTTGAACTTCTCATAATAACATTGACAATCAAAACTAAATGAAACATTCGGAATCCGTGACTATGAATTTTATCCGTTCAAAAAAAGTAAGGCACCATCACGTTTTTTCGCGAAAAATTGAAAACTTTTTTTTGTTGAAATTCCGGTTCAAAATGATTATAGGTACAGTATACAACACGTTGAACGCGAAATTACCGGTAGGACGTATAAGGAAAGCAGTGGTTGTTGGAAGTTTCGTATTTTGAAATTCGGTCACTTTGTGCTTCGAACCTGGATTGCAGACGAACGAGGCAACATATTGAAGCAAACTTAACGTTGAACTTCTCATAATAACATTGATAATCAAAACTAAATGAAACATTCGGAATCCGTGACTATGAATTTTATCCGTTCAAAAAAATAACCATCACGTTTTTTCGCGAAAAATTGAAAACTTTTTTTTGTTGAAATTCCGGTTCAAAATGATTATAGGTACAGTATACAACACGTTGAACACGAAATTACCGGTAGGACGTATAAGGAAAGCAGTGGTTGTTGGAAGTTTCGTATTTTGAAATTTGGTCACTTTGTGCTTCGAACCTGGATTGCAGGCGAACGAGGCAACATATTGAAGCAAACTAAACGTTGAACTTCTCATAATAACATTGACAATCAAAACTAAATGAAACATTCGGAATCCGTGACTATGAATTTTATCCGTTCAAAAAAATAACCATCACGTTTTTTCGCGAAAAATTGAAAACTTTTTTTTGTTGAAATTCCGGTTCAAAATGATTATAGGTACAGTATACAACACGTTGAACACGAAATTACCGGTAGGACGTATAAGGAAAGCAGTGGTTGTTGGAAGTTTCGTATTTTGAAATTCGGTCACTTTGTGCTTCGAACCTGGATTGCAGGCGAACGAGGCAACACATTGAAGCAAACTAAACGTTGAACTTCTCATAATAACATTGATAATCAAAACTAAATGAAACATTCGGAATCCGTGACTATGAATTTTATCCGTTCAAAAAAATAACCATCACGTTTTTTCGCGAAAAATTGAAAACTTTTTTTTGTTGAAATTCCGGTTCAAAATGATTATAGGTACAGTATACAACACGTTGAACACGAAATTACCGGTAGGACGTATAAGGAAAGCAGTGGTTGTTGGAAGTTTCGTATTTTGAAATTTGGTCACTTTGTGCTTCGAACCTGGATTGCAGGCGAACGAGGCAACATATTGAAGCAAACTAAACGTTGAACTTCTCATAATAACATTGACAATCAAAACTAAATGAAACATTCGGAATCCGTGACTATGAATTTTATCCGTTCAAAAAAATAACCATCACGTTTTTTCGCGAAAAATTGAAAACTTTTTTTTGTTGAAATTCCGGTTCAAAATGATTATAGGTACAGTATACAACACGTTGAACACGAAATTACCGGTAGGACGTATAAGGAAAGCAGTGGTTGTTGGAAGTTTCGTATTTTGAAATTCGGTCACTTTGTGCTTCGAACCTGGATTGCAGGCGAACGAGGCAGCATATTGAAGCAAACCAAACTTTGAACTTCTCATAATAACATTGACAATCAAAACTAAATGAAACATTCGGAATCCGTGACTATGAATTTTATCCGTTCAAAAAAATAACCATCCCGTTTTTTCGCGAAAAATTGAAAACTTTTTTTTGTTGAAATTCCGGTTCAAAATGATTATAGGTACAGTATACAACACGTTGAACGCGAAATTACCGGTAGGACGTATAAGGAAAGCAGTGGTTGTTGGAAGTTTCGTATTTTGAAATTCGGTCACTTTGTGCTTCGAACCTGGATTGCAGGCGAACGAGGCAACACATTGAAGCAAACTAAACGTTGAACTTCTCATAATAACATTGACAATCAAAACTAAATGAAACATTCGGAATCCGTGACTATGAATTTTATCCGTTCAAAAAAATAACCATCACGTTTTTTCGCGAAAAATTGAAAACTTTTTTTTGTTGAAATTCCGGTTCAAAATGATTATAGGTACAGTATACAACACGTTGAACACGAAATTACCGGTAGGACGTATAAGGAAAGCAGTGGTTGTTGGAAGTTTCGTATTTTGAAATTCGGTCACTTTGTGCTTCGAACCTGGATTGCAGGCGAACGAGGCAGCATATTGAAGCAAACCAAACTTTGAACTTCTCATAATAACATTGACAATCAAAACTAAATGAAACATTCGGAATCCGTGACTATGAATTTTATCCGTTCAAAAAAAGTAAGGCTAACAACCATCACGTTTTTTCGCGAAAAATTGAAAACTTTTTTTTGTTGAAATTCCGGTTCAAAATGATTATAGGTACAGTATACAACACGTTGAACGCGAAATTACCGGTAGGACGTATAAGGAAAGCAGTGGTTGTTGGAAGTTTCGTATTTTGAAATTCGGTCACTTTGTGCTTCGAACCTGGATTGCAGGCGAACGAGGCAACATATTGAAGCAAACTAAACGTTGAACTTCTCATAATAACATTGACAATCAAAACAAAATGAAACATTCGGAATCCGTGACTATGAATTTTATCCGTTCAAAAAAAGTAAGGCTAACCATCACGTTTTTTCGCGAAAAATTGAAAACTTTTTTTTGTTGAAATTCCGGTTCAAAATGATTATAGGTACAGTATACAACACGTTGAACGCGAAATTACCGGTAGGACGTATAAGGAAAGCAGTGGTTGTTGGAAGTTTCATATTTTGAAATTCGGTCACTTTGTGCTTCGAACCTGGATTGCAGACGAACGAGGCAACATATTGAAGCAAACTAAACGTTGAACTTCTCATAATAACATTGACAATCAAAACTAAATGAAACATTCGGAATCCGTGACTATGAATTTTATCCGTTCAAAAAAATAACCATCACGTTTTTTCGCGAAAAATTGAAAACTTTTTTTTGTTGAAATTCCGGTTCAAAATGATTATAGGTACAGTATACAACACGTTGAACGCGAAAATACCAGTAGGACGTATAAGGAAAGCAGTGGTTGTTGGAAGTTTCGTATTTTGAAATTCGGTCACTTTGTGCTTCGAACCTGGATTGCAGGCGAACGAGGCAACACATTGAAGCAAACTAAACGTTGAACTTCTCATAATAACATTGATAATCAAAACTAAATGAAACATTCGGAATCCGTGACTATGAATTTTATCCGTTCAAAAAAATAACCATCACGTTTTTTCGCGAAAAATTGAAAACTTTTTTTTGTTGAAATTCCGGTTCAAAATGATTATAGGTACAGTATACAACACGTTGAACACGAAATTACCGGTAGGACGTATAAGGAAAGCAGTGGTTGTTGGAAGTTTCGTATTTTGAAATTCGGTCACTTTGTGCTTCGAACCTGGATTGCAGGCGAACGAGGCAACACATTGAAGCAAACTAAACGTTGAACTTCTCATAATAACAGTGATAATCAAAACTAAATGAAACATTCGGAATCCGTGACTATGAATTTTATCCGTTCAAAAAAATAACCATCACGTTTTTTCGCGAAAAATTGAAAACTTTTTTTTGTTGAAATTCCGGTTCAAAATGATTATAGGTACAGTATACAACACGTTGAACACGAAATTACCGGTAGGACGTATAAGGAAAGCAGTGGTTGTTGGAAGTTTCGTATTTTGAAATTTGGTCACTTTGTGCTTCGAACCTGGATTGCAGGCGAACGAGGCAACATATTGAAGCAAACTAAACGTTGAACTTCTCATAATAACATTGACAATCAAAACTAAATGAAACATTCGGAATCCGTGACTATGAATTTTATCCGTTCAAAAAAATAACCATCACGTTTTTTCGCGAAAAATTGAAAACTTTTTTTTGTTGAAATTCCGGTTCAAAATGATTATAGGTACAGTATACAACACGTTGAACGCGAAATTACCAGTAGGACGTATAAGGAAAGCAGTGGTTGTTGGAAGTTTCGTATTTTGAAATTCGGTCACTTTGTGCTTCGAACCTGGATTGCAGGCGAACGAGGCAACATATTGAAGCAAACTAAACGTTGAACTTCTCATAATAACATTGACAATCAAAACAAAATGAAACATTCGGAATCCGTGACTATGAATTTTATCCGTTCAAAAAAAGTAAGGCTAACCATCACGTTTTTTCGCGAAAAATTGAAAACTTTTTTTTGTTGAAATTCCGGTTCAAAATGATTATAGGTACAGTATACAACACGTTGAACGCGAAATTACCGGTAGGACGTATAAGGAAAGCAGTGGTTGTTGGAAGTTTCGTATTTTTAAATTCGGTCACTTTGTGCTTCGAACCTGGATTGCAGGCGAACGAGGCAACATATTGAAGCAAACTAAACGTTGAACTTCTCATAATAACATTGACAATCAAAACTAAATGAAACATTCGGAATCCGTGACTATGAATTTTATCCGTTCAAAAAAAGTAAGGCTAACCATCACGTTTTTTCGCGAAAAATTGAAAACTTTTTTTTGTTGAAATTCCGGTTCAAAATGATTATAGGTACAGTATACAACACGTTGAACGCGAAATTACCGGTAGGACGTATAAGGAAAGCAGTGGTTGTTGGAAGTTTCGTATTTTGAAATTCGGTCACTTTGTGCTTCGAACTTGGATTGCAGACGAACGAGGCAACATATTGAAGCAAACTAAACGTTGAACTTCTCAAAATAACATTGACAATCAAAACTAAATGAAACATTCGGAATCCGTGACTATGAATTTTGTCCGTTCAAAAAAAGCAAGGCTAACCATCACGTTTTTTCGCGAAAAATTGAAAACTTTTTTTTGTTGAAATTCCGGTTCAAAATGATTATAGGTACAGTATACAACACGTTTTACGCGAAATTACCGGTAGGACGTATAAGGAAAGCAGTGGTTGTTGGAAGTTTCGTATTTTGAAATTCGGTCACTTTGTGCTTCGAACCTGGATTGCAGGCGAACGAGGCAACATATTGAAGCAAACTAAACGTTGAACTTCTCATAATAACATTGACAATCAAAACTAAATGAAACATTCGGAATCCGTGACTATGAATTTTATCCGTTCAAAAAAAGTAAGGCTAACCATCACGTTTTTTCGCGAAAAATTGAAAACTTTTTTTTGTTGAAATTCCGGTTCAAAATGATTATAGGTACAGTATACAACACGTTGAACGCGAAATTACCGGTAGGACGTATAAGGAAAGCAGTGGTTGTTGGAAGTTTCGTATTTTGAAATTCGGTCACTTTGTGCTTCGAACTTGGATTGCAGACGAACGAGGCAACATATTGAAGCAAACTAAACGTTGAACTTCTCAAAATAACATTGATAATCAAAACTAAATGAAACATTCGGAATCCGTGACTATGAATTTTATCCGTTCAAAAAAAGTAAGGCTAACCATCACGTTTTTTCGCGAAAAATTGAAATCTTTTTTTTGTTGAAATTCCGGTTCAAAATGATTATAGGTACAGTATACAACGCGTTGAGCACGAAATTACCGGTAGAACGTATAAGGAAGGCAGTGGTTGTTGGAAGTTTCGTATTTTGAAATTCGGTCACTTTGTGTTTCGAACCTGGATTGCATACGAACGAGGCAACATATTGAAGCAAACTAAACGTTGAACTACTCATAATAACATTGATAATCAAAACTAAATGAAACATTCGGAATCCGTGACTATGAATTTTATCCGTTCAAAAAAAGTAAGGCTAACCATCACGTTTTTTCGCGAAAAATTGAAATCTTTTTTTTGTTGAAATTCCGGTTCAAAATGATTATAGGTACAGTATACAACACGTTGAACGCGAAATTACCGGTAGGACGTATAAGGAAAGCAGTGGTTGTTGGAAGTTTCGTATTTTGAAATTCGGTCACTTTGTGCTTCGAACCTGGATTGCAGGCGAACGAGGCAACATATTGAAGCAAACTAAACATTGAACTTCTCATAATAACATTGACAATCAAAACTAAATGAAACATTCGGAATCCGTGACTATGAATTTTATCCGTTCAAAAAAAGTAAGGCTAACCATCACGTTTTTTCGCGAAAAATTGAAAACTTTTTTTTGTTGAAATTCCGGTTCAAAATGATTATAGGTACAGTATACAACACGTTGAACGCGAAATTACCGGTAGGACGTATAAGGAAAGCAGTGGTTGTTGGAAGTTTCGTATTTTGAAATTCGGTCACTTTGTGCTTCGAACCTGGATTGCAGGCGAACGAGGCAACATATTGAAGCAAACTAAACGTTGAACTTCTCATAATAACATTGACAATCAAAACTAAATGAAACATTCGGAATCCGTGACTATGAATTTTATCCGTTCAAAAAAAGTAAGGCTAACCATCACGTTTTTTCGCGAAAAATTGAAAACTTTTTTTTGTTGAAATTCCGGTTCAAAATGATTATAGGTACAGTATACAACACGTTGAACGCGAAATTACCAGTAGGACGTATAAGGAAAGCAGTGGTTGTTGGATGTTTCGTATTTTGAAATTCGGTCACTTTGTGCTTCGAACCTGGATTGCAGACGAACGAGGCAACATATTGAAGCAAACCAAACGTTGAACTTCTCATAATAACATTGACAATCAAAACTAAATGAAACATTCGGAATCCGTGACTATGAATTTTATCCGTTCAAAAAAAGTAAGGCTAACATCACGTTTTTTCGCGAAAAATTGAAAACTTTTTTTTGTTGAAATTCCGGTTCAAAATGATTATAGGTACAGTATACAACACGTTGAACGCGAAATTACCGGTAGGACGTATAAGGAAAGCAGTGGTTGTTGGAAGTTTCGTATTTTGAAATTCGGTCACTTTGTGCTTCGAACCTGGATTGCAGGCGAACGAGGCAACATATTGAAGCAAACTAAACGTTGAACTTCTCATAATAACATTGACAATCAAAACTAAATGAAACATTCGGAATCCGTGACTATGAATTTTATCCGTTCAAAAAAAGTAAGGCTAACCATCACGTTTTTTCGCGAAAAATTGAAAACTTTTTTTTGTTGAAATTCCGGTTCAAAATGATTATAGGTACAGTATACAACACGTTGAACGCGAAATTACCGGTAGGACGTATAAGGAAAGCAGTGGTTGTTGGAAGTTTCGTATTTTGAAATTCGGTCACTTTGTGCTTCGAACCTGGATTGCAGGCGAACGAGGCAACATATTGAAGCAAACTAAACGTTGAACTTCTCATAATAACATTGACAATCAAAACTAAATGAAACATTCGGAATCCGTGACTATGAATTTTATCCGTTCAAAAAAAGTAAGGCTAACCATCACGTTTTTTCGCGAAAAATTGAAAACTTTTTTTTGTTGAAATTCCGGTTCAAAATGATTATAGGTACAGTATACAACACGTTGAACGCGAAATTACCGGTAGGACGTATAAGGAAAGCAGTGGTTGTTGGAAGTTTCGTATTTTGAAATTCGGTCACTTTGTGCTTCGAACCTGGATTGCAGGCGAACGAGGCAACATATTGAAGCAAACTAAACGTTGAACTTCTCATAATAACATTGACAATCAAAACTAAATGAAACATTCGGAATCCGTGACTATGAATTTTATCCGTTCAAAAAAAGTAAGGCTAACTACATCACGTTTTTTCGCGAAAAATTGAAAACTTTTTTTTGTTGAAATTCCGGTTCAAAATGATTATAGGTACAGTATACAACACGTTGAACGCGAAATTACCAGTAGGACGTATAAGGAAAGCAGTGGTTGTTGGATGTTTCGTATTTTGAAATTCGGTCACTTTGTGCTTCGAACCTGGATTGCAGACGAACGAGGCAACATATTGAAGCAAACCAAACGTTGAACTTCTCATAATAACATTGACAATCAAAACTAAATGAAACATTCGGAATCCGTGACTATGAATTTTATCCGTTCAAAAAAAGTAAGGCTAACCATCACGTTTTTTCGCGAAAAATTGAAAACTTTTTTTTGTTGAAATTCCGGTTCAAAATGATTATAGGTACAGTATACAACACGTTGAACGCGAAATTACCGGTAGGACGTATAAGGAAAGCAGTGGTTGTTGGAAGTTTCGTATTTTGAAATTCGGTCACTTTGTGCTTCGAACCTGGATTGCAGGCGAACGAGGCAACATATTGAAGCAAACTAAACGTTGAACTTCTCATAATAACATTGACAATCAAAACTAAATGAAACATTCGGAATCCGTGACTATGAATTTTATCCGTTCAAAAAAAGTAAGGCTAACCATCACGTTTTTTCGCGAAAAATTGAAAACTTTTTTTGTTGAAATTCCGGTTCAAAATGATTATAGGTACAGTATACAACACGTTGAACGCGAAATTACCGGTAGGACGTATAAGGAAAGCAGTGGTTGTTGGAAGTTTCGTATTTTGAAATTCGGTCACTTTGTGCTTCGAACCTGGATTGCAGACAAACGAGGCAACATATTGAAGCAAACCAAACGTTGAACTTCTCATAATAACATTGACAATCAAAACTAAATGAAACATTCGGAATCCGTGACTATGAATTTTATCCGTTCAAAAAAAGTAAGGCTAACATCACGTTTTTTCGCGAAAAATTGAAAACTTTTTTTTGTTGAAATTCCGGTTCAAAATGATTATAGGTACAGTATACAACACGTTGAACGCGAAATTACCGGTAGGACGTATAAGGAAAGCAGTGGTTGTTGGAAGTTTCGTATTTTGAAATTCGGTCACTTTGTGCTTCGAACCTGGATTGCAGGCGAACGAGGCAACATATTGAAGCAAACTAAACGTTGAACTTCTCATAATAACATTGACAATCAAAACTAAATGAAACATTCGGAATCCGTGACTATGAATTTTATCCGTTCAAAAAAAGTAAGGCTAACCATCACGTTTTTTCGCGAAAAATTGAAAACTTTTTTTTGTTGAAATTCCGGTTCAAAATGATTATAGGTACAGTATACAACACGTTGAACGCGAAATTACCGGTAGGACGTATAAGGAAAGCAGTGGTTGTTGGAAGTTTCGTATTTTGAAATTCGGTCACTTTGTGCTTCGAACCTGGATTGCAGGCGAACGAGGCAACATATTGAAGCAAACTAAACGTTGAACTTCTCATAATAACATTGACAATCAAAACTAAATGAAACATTCGGAATCCGTGACTATGAATTTTATCCGTTCAAAAAAAGTAAGGCTAACCATCACGTTTTTTCGCGAAAAATTGAAAACTTTTTTTTGTTGAAATTCCGGTTCAAAATGATTATAGGTACAGTATACAACACGTTGAACGCGAAATTACCAGTAGGACGTATAAGGAAAGCAGTGGTTGTTGGATGTTTCGTATTTTGAAATTCGGTCACTTTGTGCTTCGAACCTGGATTGCAGACGAACGAGGCAACATATTGAAGCAAACCAAACGTTGAACTTCTCATAATAACATTGACAATCAAAACTAAATGAAACATTCGGAATCCGTGACTATGAATTTTATCCGTTCAAAAAAATAACCATCACGTTTTTTCGCGAAAAATTGAAAACTTTTTTTTGTTGAAATTCCGGTTCAAAATGATTATAGGTACAGTATACAACACGTTGAACGCGAAATTACCGGTAGGACGTATAAGGAAAGCAGTGGTTGTTGGAAGTTTCGTATTTTGAAATTCGGTCACTTTGTGCTTCGAACCTGGATTGCAGGCGAACGAGGCAACATATTGAAGCAAACTAAACGTTGAACTTCTCATAATAACATTGACAATCAAAACTAAATGAAACATTCGGAATCCGTGACTATGAATTTTATCCGTTCAAAAAAAGTAAGGCTAACATCACGTTTTTTCGCGAAAAATTGAAAACTTTTTTTTGTTGAAATTCCGGTTCAAAATGATTATAGGTACAGTATACAACACGTTGAACGCGAAATTACCGGTAGGACGTATAAGGAAAGCAGTGGTTGTTGGAAGTTTCGTATTTTGAAATTCGGTCACTTTGTGCTTCGAACCTGGATTGCAGACGAACGAGGCAACATATTGAAGCAAACCAAACGTTGAACTTCTCATAATAACATTGACAATCAAAACTAAATGAAACATTCGGAATCCGTGACTATGAATTTTATCCGTTCAAAAAAAGTAAGGCTAACATCACGTTTTTTCGCGAAAAATTGAAAACTTTTTTTTGTTGAAATTCCGGTTCAAAATGATTATAGGTACAGTATACAACACGTTGAACGCGAAATTACCGGTAGGACGTATAAGGAAAGCAGTGGTTGTTGGAAGTTTCGTATTTTGAAATTCGGTCACTTTGTGCTTCGAACCTGGATTGCAGGCGAACGAGGCAACATATTGAAGCAAACTAAACGTTGAACTTCTCATAATAACATTGACAATCAAAACTAAATGAAACATTCGGAATCCGTGACTATGAATTTTATCCGTTCAAAAAAAGTAAGGCTAACCATCACGTTTTTTCGCGAAAAATTGAAAACTTTTTTTTGTTGAAATTCCGGTTCAAAATGATTATAGGTACAGTATACAACACGTTGAACGCGAAATTACCAGTAGGACGTATAAGGAAAGCAGTGGTTGTTGGATGTTTCGTATTTTGAAATTCGGTCACTTTGTGCTTCGAACCTGGATTGCAGACGAACGAGGCAACATATTGAAGCAAACCAAACGTTGAACTTCTCATAATAACATTGACAATCAAAACTAAATGAAACATTCGGAATCCGTGACTATGAATTTTATCCGTTCAAAAAAATAACCATCACGTTTTTTCGCGAAAAATTGAAAACTTTTTTTTGTTGAAATTCCGGTTCAAAATGATTATAGGTACAGTATACAACACGTTGAACGCGAAATTACCGGTAGGACGTATAAGGAAAGCAGTGGTTGTTGGAAGTTTCGTATTTTGAAATTCGGTCACTTTGTGCTTCGAACCTGGATTGCAGACGAACGAGGCAACATATTGAAGCAAACTTAACGTTGAACTTCTCATAATAACATTGACAATCAAAACTAAATGAAACATTCGGAATCCGTGACTATGAATTTTATCCGTTCAAAAAAATAACCATCACGTTTTTTCGCGAAAAATTGAAAACTTTTTTTTGTTGAAATTCCGGTTCAAAATGATTAAAGGTACAGTATACAACACGTTGAACACGAAATTACCGGTAGGACGTATAAGGAAAGCAGTGGTTGTTGGAAGTTTCGTATTTTGAAATTCGGTCACTTTGTGCTTCGAACCTGGATTGCAGGCGAACGAGGCAACATATTGAAGCAAACTAAACGTTGAACTTCTCATAATAACATTGACAATCAAAACTAAATGAAACATTCGGAATCCGTGACTATGAATTTTATCCGTTCAAAAAAAGTAAGGCTAACCATCACGTTTTTTCGCGAAAAATTGAAAACTTTTTTTTGTTGAAATTCCGGTTCAAAATGATTATAGGTACAGTATACAACACGTTGAACACGAAATTACCGGTAGGACGTATAAGGAAAGCAGTGGTTGTTGGAAGTTTCGTATTTTGAAATTTGGTCACTTTGTGCTTCGAACCTGGATTGCAGGCGAACGAGGCAACACATTGAAGCAAACTAAACGTTGAACTTCTCATAATAACATTGATAATCAAAACTAAATGAAACATTCGGAATCCGTGACTATGAATTTTATCCGTTCAAAAAAATAACCATCACGTTTTTTCGCGAAAAATTGAAAACTTTTTTTTGTTGAAATTCCGGTTCAAAATGATTATAGGTACAGTATACAACACGTTGAACACGAAATTACCGGTAGGACGTATAAGGAAAGCAGTGGTTGTTGGAAGTTTCGTATTTTGAAATTTGGTCACTTTGTGCTTCGAACCTGGATTGCAGGCGAACGAGGCAACATATTGAAGCAAACTAAACGTTGAACTTCTCATAATAACATTGACAATCAAAACTAAATGAAACATTCGGAATCCGTGACTATGAATTTTATCCGTTCAAAAAAATAACCATCACGTTTTTTCGCGAAAAATTGAAAACTTTTTTTTGTTGAAATTCCGGTTCAAAATGATTATAGGTACAGTATACAACACGTTGAACACGAAATTACCGGTAGGACGTATAAGGAAAGCAGTGGTTGTTGGAAGTTTCGTATTTTGAAATTCGGTCACTTTGTGCTTCGAACCTGGATTGCAGGCGAACGAGGCAACATATTGAAGCAAACTAAACGTTGAACTTCTCATAATAACATTGACAATCAAAACTAAATGAAACATTCGGAATCCGTGACTATGAATTTTATCCGTTCAAAAAAATAACCATCACGTTTTTTCGCGAAAAATTGAAAACTTTTTTTTGTTGAAATTCCGGTTCAAAATGATTATAGGTACAGTATACAACACGTTGAACGCGAAATTACCGGTAGGACGTATAAGGAAAGCAGTGGTTGTTGGAAGTTTCGTATTTTGAAATTCGGTCACTTTGTGCTTCGAACCTGGATTGCAGACGAACGAGGCAACATATTGAAGCAAACCAAACGTTGAACTTCTCATAATAACATTGACAATCAAAACTAAATGAAACATTCGGAATCCGTGACTATGAATTTTATCCGTTCAAAAAAAGTAAGGCTAACCATCACGTTTTTTCGCGAAAAATTGAAAACTTTTTTTTGTTGAAATTCCGGTTCAAAATGATTATAGGTACAGTATACAACACGTTGAACGCGAAATTACCGGTAGGACGTATAAGGAAAGCAGTGGTTGTTGGAAGTTTCATATTTTGAAATTCGGTCACTTTGTGCTTCGAACCTGGATTGCAGACGAACGAGGCAACATATTGAAGCAAACTAAACGTTGAACTTCTCATAATAACATTGACAATCAAAACTAAATGAAACATTCGGAATCCGTGACTATGAATTTTATCCGTTCAAAAAAAGTAAGGCTAACCATCACGTTTTTTCGCGAAAAATTGAAAACTTTTTTTTGTTGAAATTCCGGTTCAAAATGATTATAGGTACAGTATACAACACGTTGAACGCGAAATTACCGGTAGGACGTATAAGGAAAGCAGTGGTTGTTGGAAGTTTCGTATTTTGAAATTCGGTCACTTTGTGCTTCGAACCTGGATTGCAGGCGAACGAGGCAACATATTGAAGCAAACTAAACGTTGAACTTCTCATAATAACATTGACAATCAAAACTAAATGAAACATTCGGAATCCGTGACTATGAATTTTATCCGTTCAAAAAAAGTAAGGCTAACCATCACGTTTTTTCGCGAAAAATTGAAAACTTTTTTTTGTTGAAATTCCGGTTCAAAATGATTATAGGTACAGTATACAACACGTTGAACGCGAAATTACCGGTAGGACGTATAAGGAAAGCAGTGGTTGTTGGAAGTTTCATATTTTGAAATTCGGTCACTTTGTGCTTCGAACCTGGATTGCAGACGAACGAGGCAACATATTGAAGCAAACTAAACGTTGAACTTCTCATAATAACATTGACAATCAAAACTAAATGAAACATTCGGAATCCGTGACTATGAATTTTATCCGTTCAAAAAAAGTAAGGCTAACAACCATCACGTTTTTTCGCGAAAAATTGAAAACTTTTTTTTGTTGAAATTCCGGTTCAAAATGATTATAGGTACAGTATACAACACGTTGAACGCGAAATTACCGGTAGGACGTATAAGGAAAGCAGTGGTTGTTGGAAGTTTCGTATTTTGAAATTCGGACACTTTGTGCTTCGAACCTGGATTGCAGGCGAACGAGGCAACATATTGAAGCAAACTAAACGTTGAACTTCTCATAATAACATTGACAATCAAAACTAAATGAAACATTCGGAATCCGTGACTATGAATTTTATCCGTTCAAAAAAAGTAAGGCTAACCATCACGTTTTTTCGCGAAAAATTGAAAACTTTTTTTTGTTGAAATTCCGGTTCAAAATGATTATAGGTACAGTATACAACACGTTGAACGCGAAATTACCGGTAGGACGTATAAGGAAAGCAGTGGTTGTTGGAAGTTTCATATTTTGAAATTCGGTCACTTTGTGCTTCGAACCTGGATTGCAGACGAACGAGGCAACATATTGAAGCAAACTAAACGTTGAACTTCTCATAATAACATTGATAATCAAAACTAAATGAAACATTCGGAATCCGTGACTATGAATTTTATCCGTTCAAAAAAATAACCATCACGTTTTTTCGCGAAAAATTGAAAACTTTTTTTTGTTGAAATTCCGGTTCAAAATGATTATAGGTACAGTATACAACACGTTGAACACGAAATTACCGGTAGGACGTATAAGGAAAGCAGTGGTTGTTGGAAGTTTCGTATTTTGAAATTTGGTCACTTTGTGCTTCGAACCTGGATTGCAGGCGAACGAGGCAACATATTGAAGCAAACTAAACGTTGAACTTCTCATAATAACATTGACAATCAAAACTAAATGAAACATTCGGAATCCGTGACTATGAATTTTATCCGTTCAAAAAAAGTAAGGCTAACAACCATCACGTTTTTTCGCGAAAAATTGAAAACTTTTTTTTGTTGAAATTCCGGTTCAAAATGATTATAGGTACAGTATACAACACGTTGAACGCGAAATTACCGGTAGGACGTATAAGGAAAGCAGTGGTTGTTGGAAGTTTCGTATTTTGAAATTCGGTCACTTTGTGCTTCGAACCTGGATTGCAGGCGAACGAGGCAACATATTGAAGCAAACTAAACGTTGAACTTCTCATAATAACATTGACAATCAAAACAAAATGAAACATTCGGAATCCGTGACTATGAATTTTATCCGTTCAAAAAAAGTAAGGCTAACCATCACGTTTTTTCGCGAAAAATTGAAAACTTTTTTTTGTTGAAATTCCGGTTCAAAATGATTATAGGTACAGTATACAACACGTTGAACGCGAAATTACCGGTAGGACGTATAAGGAAAGCAGTGGTTGTTGGAAGTTTCGTATTTTGAAATTCGGTCACTTTGTGCTTCGAACCTGGATTGCAGGCGAACGAGGATACACATTGAAGCAAACTAAACGTTGAACTTCTCATAATAACATTGACAATCAAAACTAAATGAAACATTCGGAATCCGTGACTATGAATTTTATCCGTTCAAAAAAAGTAAGGCTAACCATCACGTTTTTTCGCGAAAAATTGAAAACTTTTTTTTGTTGAAATTCCGGTTCAAAATGATTATAGGTACAGTATACAACACGTTGAACGCGAAATTACCAGTAGGACGTATAAGGAAAGCAGTGGTTGTTGGAAGTTTCGTATTTTGAAATTCGGTCACTTTGTGCTTCGAACCTGGATTGCAGGCGAACGAGGCAACACATTGAAGCAAACTAAACGTTGAACTTCTCATAATAACATTGATAATCAAAACTAAATGAAACATTCGGAATCCGTGACTATGAATTTTATCCGTTCAAAAAAAGTAAGGCTAACCATCACGTTTTTTCGCGAAAAATTGAAAACTTTTTTTTGTTGAAATTCCGGTTCAAAATGATTATAGGTACAGTATACAACACGTTGAACGCGAAATTACCGGTAGGACGTATAAGGAAAGCAGTGGTTGTTGGAAGTTTCGTATTTTGAAATTCGGTCACTTTGTGCTTCGAACCTGGATTGCAGGCGAACGAGGCAACATATTGAAGCAAACTAAACGTTGAACTTCTCATAATAACATTGACAATCAAAACTAAATGAAACATTCGGAATCCGTGACTATGAATTTTATCCGTTCAAAAAAAGTAAGGCTAACAACCATCACGTTTTTTCGCGAAAAATTCAAAACTTTTTTTTGTTGAAATTCCGGTTCAAAATGATTATAGGTACAGTATACAACACGTTGAACGCGAAATTACCGGTAGGACGTATAAGGAAAGCAGTGGTTGTTGGAAGTTTCGTATTTTGAAATTCGGTCACTTTGTGCTTCGAACCTGGATTGCAGGCGAACGAGGCAACATATTGAAGCAAACTAAACGTTGAACTTCTCATAATAACATTGACAATCAAAACAAAATGAAACATTCGGAATCCGTGACTATGAATTTTATCCGTTCAAAAAAAGTAAGGCTAACCATCACGTTTTTTCGCGAAAAATTGAAAACTTTTTTTTGTTGAAATTCCGGTTCAAAATGATTATAGGTACAGTATACAACACGTTGAACGCGAAATTACCGGTAGGACGTATAAGGAAAGCAGTGGTTGTTGGAAGTTTCATATTTTGAAATTCGGTCACTTTGTGCTTCGAACCTGGATTGCAGACGAACGAGGCAACATATTGAAGCAAACTAAACGTTGAACTTCTCATAATAACATTGACAATCAAAACTAAATGAAACATTCGGAATCCGTGACTATGAATTTTATCCGTTCAAAAAAAGTAAGGCTAACCATCCCGTTTTTTCGCGAAAAATTGAAAACTTTTTTTTGTTGAAATTCCGGTTCAAAATGATTATAGGTACAGTATACAACACGTTGAACGCGAAATTACCGGTAGGACGTATAAGGAAAGCAGTGGTTGTTGGAAGTTTCGTATTTTGAAATTCGGTCACTTTGTGCTTCGAACCTGGATTGCAGGCGAACGAGGCAGCATATTGAAGCAAACCAAACTTTGAACTTCTCATAATAACATTGACAATCAAAACTAAATGAAACATTCGGAATCCGTGACTATGAATTTTATCCGTTCAAAAAAAGTAAGGCTAGCCATCACGTTTTTTCGCGAAAAATTGAAAACTTTTTTTTGTTGAAATTCCGGTTCAAAATGATTATAGGTACAGTATACAACACGTTGAACGCGAAATTACCGGTAGGACGTATAAGGAAAGCAGTGGTTGTTGGAAGTTTCGTATTTTGAAATTCGGTCACTTTGTGCTTCGAACCTGGATTGCAGGCGAACGAGGATACACATTGAAGCAAACTAAACGTTGAACTTCTCATAATAACATTGACAATCAAAACTAAATGAAACATTCGGAATCCGTGACTATGAATTTTATCCGTTCAAAAAAAGTAAGGCTAACCATCACGTTTTTTCGCGAAAAATTGAAAACTTTTTTTTGTTGAAATTCCGGTTCAAAATGATTATAGGTACAGTATACAACACGTTGAACGCGAAATTACCGGTAGGACGTATAAGGAAAGCAGTGGTTGTTGGAAGTTTCATATTTTGAAATTCGGTCACTTTGTGCTTCGAACCTGGATTGCAGACGAACGAGGCAACATATTGAAGCAAACTAAACGTTGAACTTCTCATAATAACATTGACAATCAAAACTAAATGAAACATTCGGAATCCGTGACTATGAATTTTATCCGTTCAAAAAAAGTAAGGCTAACCATCACGTTTTTTCGCGAAAAATTGAAAACTTTTTTTTGTTGAAATTCCGGTTCAAAATGATTATAGGTACAGTATACAACACGTTGAACGCGAAATTACCGGTAGGACGTATAAGGAAAGCAGTGGTTGTTGGAAGTTTCATATTTTGAAATTCGGTCACTTTGTGCTTCGAACCTGGATTGCAGGCGAACGAGGCAACATATTGAAGCAAACTAAACGTTGAACTTCTCATAATAACATTGACAATCAAAACAAAATGAAACATTCGGAATCCGTGACTATGAATTTTATCCGTTCAAAAAAAGTAAGGCTAACCATCCCGTTTTTTCGCGAAAAATTGAAAACTTTTTTTTGTTGAAATTCCGGTTCAAAATGATTATAGGTACAGTATACAACACGTTGAACGCGAAATTACCGGTAGGACGTATAAGGAAAGCAGTGGTTGTTGGAAGTTTCGTATTTTGAAATTCGGTCACTTTGTGCTTCGAACCTGGATTGCAGGCGAACGAGGCAGCATATTGAAGCAAACCAAACTTTGAACTTCTCATAATAACATTGACAATCAAAACTAAATGAAACATTCGGAATCCGTGACTATGAATTTTATCCGTTCAAAAAAAGTAAGGCTAGCCATCACGTTTTTTCGCGAAAAATTGAAAACTTTTTTTTGTTGAAATTCCGGTTCAAAATGATTATAGGTACAGTATACAACACGTTGAACGCGAAATTACCGGTAGGACGTATAAGGAAAGCAGTGGTTGTTGGAAGTTTCGTATTTTGAAATTCGGTCACTTTGTGCTTCGAACCTGGATTGCAGGCGAACGAGGATACACATTGAAGCAAACTAAACGTTGAACTTCTCATAATAACATTGACAATCAAAACTAAATGAAACATTCGGAATCCGTGACTATGAATTTTATCCGTTCAAAAAAAGTAAGGCATCACGTTTTTTCGCGAAAAATTGAAAACTTTTTTTTGTTGAAATTCCGGTTCAAAATGATTATAGGTACAGTATACAACACGTTGAACGCGAAATTACCAGTAGGACGTATAAGGAAAGCAGTGGTTGTTGGAAGTTTCGTATTTTGAAATTCGGTCACTTTGTGCTTCGAACCTGGATTGCAGGCGAACGAGGCAACACATTGAAGCAAACTAAACGTTGAACTTCTCATAATAACATTGATAATCAAAACTAAATGAAACATTCGGAATCCGTGACTATGAATTTTATCCGTTCAAAAAAATAACCATCACGTTTTTTCGCGAAAAATTGAAAACTTTTTTTTGTTGAAATTCCGGTTCAAAATGATTATAGGTACAGTATACAACACGTTGAACACGAAATTACCGGTAGGACGTATAAGGAAAGCAGTGGTTGTTGGAAGTTTCGTATTTTGAAATTCGGTCACTTTGTGCTTCGAACCTGGATTGCAGGCGAACGAGGCAGCATATTGAAGCAAACCAAACTTTGAACTTCTCATAATAACATTGACAATCAAAACTAAATGAAACATTCGGAATCCGTGACTATGAATTTTATCCGTTCAAAAAAAGTAAGGCTAGCCATCACGTTTTTTCGCGAAAAATTGAAAACTTTTTTTTGTTGAAATTCCGGTTCAAAATGATTATAGGTACAGTATACAACACGTTGAACGCGAAATTACCAGTAGGACGTATAAGGAAAGCAGTGGTTGTTGGAAGTTTCGTATTTTGAAATTCGGTCACTTTGTGCTTCGAACCTGGATTGCAGGCGAACGAGGCAACACATTGAAGCAAACTAAACGTTGAACTTCTCATAATAACATTGATAATCAAAACTAAATGAAACATTCGGAATCCGTGACTATGAATTTTATCCGTTCAAAAAAAGTAAGGCTAACCATCACGTTTTTTCGCGAAAAATTGAAAACTTTTTTTTGTTGAAATTCCGGTTCAAAATGATTATAGGTACAGTATACAACACGTTGAACGCGAAATTACCGGTAGGACGTATAAGGAAAGCAGTGGTTGTTGGAAGTTTCATATTTTGAAATTCGGTCACTTTGTGCTTCGAACCTGGATTGCAGGCGAACGAGGCAACATATTGAAGCAAACTAAACGTTGAACTTCTCATAATAACATTGACAATCAAAACAAAATGAAACATTCGGAATCCGTGACTATGAATTTTATCCGTTCAAAAAAAGTAAGGCTAACCATCCCGTTTTTTCGCGAAAAATTGAAAACTTTTTTTTGTTGAAATTCCGGTTCAAAATGATTATAGGTACAGTATACAACACGTTGAACGCGAAATTACCGGTAGGACGTATAAGGAAAGCAGTGGTTGTTGGAAGTTTCGTATTTTGAAATTCGGTCACTTTGTGCTTCGAACCTGGATTGCAGGCGAACGAGGATACACATTGACGCAAACTAAACGTTGAACTTCTCATAATAACATTGATAATCAAAACTAAATGAAACATTCGGAATCCGTGACTATGAATTTTATCCGTTCAAAAAAAGTAAGGCTAACCATCACGTTTTTTCGCGAAAAATTGAAAACTTTTTTTTGTTGAAATTCCGGTTCAAAATGATTATAGGTACAGTATACAACACGTTGAACGCGAAATTACCGGTAGGACGTATAAGGAAAGCAGTGGTTGTTGGAAGTTTCATATTTTGAAATTCGGTCACTTTGTGCTTCGAACCTGGATTGCAGGCGAACGAGGCAACATATTGAAGCAAACTAAACGTTGAACTTCTCATAATAACATTGACAATCAAAACAAAATGAAACATTCGGAATCCGTGACTATGAATTTTATCCGTTCAAAAAAAGTAAGGCTAACCATCCCGTTTTTTCGCGAAAAATTGAAAACTTTTTTTTGTTGAAATTCCGGTTCAAAATGATTATAGGTACAGTATACAACACGTTGAACGCGAAATTACCGGTAGGACGTATAAGGAAAGCAGTGGTTGTTGGAAGTTTCGTATTTTGAAATTCGGTCACTTTGTGCTTCGAACCTGGATTGCAGGCGAACGAGGCAGCATATTGAAGCAAACCAAACTTTGAACTTCTCATAATAACATTGACAATCAAAACTAAATGAAACATTCGGAATCCGTGACTATGAATTTTATCCGTTCAAAAAAAGTAAGGCTAACCATCACGTTTTTTCGCGAAAAATTGAAAACTTTTTTTTGTTGAAATTCCGGTTCAAAATGATTATAGGTACAGTATACAACACGTTGAACGCGAAATTACCAGTAGGACGTATAAGGAAAGCAGTGGTTGTTGGAAGTTTCGTATTTTGAAATTCGGTCACTTTGTGCTTCGAACCTGGATTGCAGGCGAACGAGGCAACACATTGAAGCAAACTAAACGTTGAACTTCTCATAATAACATTGACAATCAAAACAAAATGAAACATTCGGAATCCGTGACTATGAATTTTATCCGTTCAAAAAAAGTAAGGCTAACCATCACGTTTTTTCGCGAAAAATTGAAAACTTTTTTTTGTTGAAATTCCGGTTCAAAATGATTATAGGTACAGTATACAACACGTTGAACGCGAAATTACCAGTAGGACGTATAAGGAAAGCAGTGGTTGTTGGAAGTTTCGTATTTTGAAATTCGGTCACTTTGTGCTTCGAACCTGGATTGCAGGCGAACGAGGCAACACATTGAAGCAAACTAAACGTTGAACTTCTCATAATAACATTGATAATCAAAACTAAATGAAACATTCGGAATCCGTGACTATGAATTTTATCCGTTCAAAAAAATAACCATCACGTTTTTTCGCGAAAAATTGAAAACTTTTTTTTGTTGAAATTCCGGTTCAAAATGATTATAGGTACAGTATACAACACGTTGAACACGAAATTACCGGTAGGACGTATAAGGAAAGCAGTGGTTGTTGGAAGTTTCGTATTTTGAAATTCGGTCACTTTGTGCTTCGAACCTGGATTGCAGGCGAACGAGGCAGCATATTGAAGCAAACCAAACTTTGAACTTCTCATAATAACATTGACAATCAAAACTAAATGAAACATTCGGAATCCGTGACTATGAATTTTATCCGTTCAAAAAAAGTAAGGCTAGCCATCACGTTTTTTCGCGAAAAATTGAAAACTTTTTTTTGTTGAAATTCCGGTTCAAAATGATTATAGGTACAGTATACAACACGTTGAACGCGAAATTACCGGTAGGACGTATAAGGAAAGCAGTGGTTGTTGGAAGTTTCGTATTTTGAAATTCGGTCACTTTGTGCTTCGAACCTGGATTGCAGGCGAACGAGGATACACATTGAAGCAAACTAAACGTTGAACTTCTCATAATAACATTGACAATCAAAACTAAATGAAACATTCGGAATCCGTGACTATGAATTTTATCCGTTCAAAAAAAGTAAGGCTAACCATCACGTTTTTTCGCGAAAAATTGAAAACTTTTTTTTGTTGAAATTCCGGTTCAAAATGATTATAGGTACAGTATACAACACGTTGAACGCGAAATTACCAGTAGGACGTATAAGGAAAGCAGTGGTTGTTGGAAGTTTCGTATTTTGAAATTCGGTCACTTTGTGCTTCGAACCTGGATTGCAGGCGAACGAGGCAACACATTGAAGCAAACTAAACGTTGAACTTCTCATAATAACATTGATAATCAAAACTAAATGAAACATTCGGAATCCGTGACTATGAATTTTATCCGTTCAAAAAAAGTAAGGCTAACCATCACGTTTTTTCGCGAAAAATTGAAAACTTTTTTTTGTTGAAATTCCGGTTCAAAATGATTATAGGTACAGTATACAACACGTTGAACGCGAAATTACCGGTAGGACGTATAAGGAAAGCAGTGGTTGTTGGAAGTTTCATATTTTGAAATTCGGTCACTTTGTGCTTCGAACCTGGATTGCAGGCGAACGAGGCAACATATTGAAGCAAACTAAACGTTGAACTTCTCATAATAACATTGACAATCAAAACAAAATGAAACATTCGGAATCCGTGACTATGAATTTTATCCGTTCAAAAAAAGTAAGGCTAACCATCCCGTTTTTTCGCGAAAAATTGAAAACTTTTTTTTGTTGAAATTCCGGTTCAAAATGATTATAGGTACAGTATACAACACGTTGAACGCGAAATTACCGGTAGGACGTATAAGGAAAGCAGTGGTTGTTGGAAGTTTCGTATTTTGAAATTCGGTCACTTTGTGCTTCGAACCTGGATTGCAGGCGAACGAGGCAGCATATTGAAGCAAACCAAACTTTGAACTTCTCATAATAACATTGACAATCAAAACTAAATGAAACATTCGGAATCCGTGACTATGAATTTTATCCGTTCAAAAAAAGTAAGGCTAGCCATCACGTTTTTTCGCGAAAAATTGAAAACTTTTTTTTGTTGAAATTCCGGTTCAAAATGATTATAGGTACAGTATACAACACGTTGAACGCGAAATTACCGGTAGGACGTATAAGGAAAGCAGTGGTTGTTGGAAGTTTCGTATTTTGAAATTCGGTCACTTTGTGCTTCGAACCTGGATTGCAGGCGAACGAGGATACACATTGAAGCAAACTAAACGTTGAACTTCTCATAATAACATTGACAATCAAAACTAAATGAAACATTCGGAATCCGTGACTATGAATTTTATCCGTTCAAAAAAAGTAAGGCTAACCATCACGTTTTTTCGCGAAAAATTGAAAACTTTTTTTTGTTGAAATTCCGGTTCAAAATGATTATAGGTACAGTATACAACACGTTGAACGCGAAATTACCAGTAGGACGTATAAGGAAAGCAGTGGTTGTTGGAAGTTTCGTATTTTGAAATTCGGTCACTTTGTGCTTCGAACCTGGATTGCAGGCGAACGAGGCAACACATTGAAGCAAACTAAACGTTGAACTTCTCATAATAACATTGACAATCAAAACAAAATGAAACATTCGGAATCCGTGACTATGAATTTTATCCGTTCAAAAAAAGTAAGGCTAACCATCACGTTTTTTCGCGAAAAATTGAAAACTTTTTTTTGTTGAAATTCCGGTTCAAAATGATTATAGGTACAGTATACAACACGTTGAACGCGAAATTACCGGTAGGACGTATAAGGAAAGCAGTGGTTGTTGGAAGTTTCATATTTTGAAATTCGGTCACTTTGTGCTTCGAACCTGGATTGCAGGCGAACGAGGCAACATATTGAAGCAAACTAAACGTTGAACTTCTCATAATAACATTGACAATCAAAACAAAATGAAACATTCGGAATCCGTGACTATGAATTTTATCCGTTCAAAAAAAGTAAGGCTAACCATCCCGTTTTTTCGCGAAAAATTGAAAACTTTTTTTTGTTGAAATTCCGGTTCAAAATGATTATAGGTACAGTATACAACACGTTGAACGCGAAATTACCGGTAGGACGTATAAGGAAAGCAGTGGTTGTTGGAAGTTTCGTATTTTGAAATTCGGTCACTTTGTGCTTCGAACCTGGATTGCAGGCGAACGAGGCAGCATATTGAAGCAAACCAAACTTTGAACTTCTCATAATAACATTGACAATCAAAACTAAATGAAACATTCGGAATCCGTGACTATGAATTTTATCCGTTCAAAAAAAGTAAGGCTAGCCATCACGTTTTTTCGCGAAAAATTGAAAACTTTTTTTTGTTGAAATTCCGGTTCAAAATGATTATAGGTACAGTATACAACACGTTGAACGCGAAATTACCGGTAGGACGTATAAGGAAAGCAGTGGTTGTTGGAAGTTTCGTATTTTGAAATTCGGTCACTTTGTGCTTCGAACCTGGATTGCAGGCGAACGAGGATACACATTGAAGCAAACTAAACGTTGAACTTCTCATAATAACATTGACAATCAAAACTAAATGAAACATTCGGAATCCGTGACTATGAATTTTATCCGTTCAAAAAAAGTAAGGCTAACCATCACGTTTTTTCGCGAAAAATTGAAAACTTTTTTTTGTTGAAATTCCGGTTCAAAATGATTATAGGTACAGTATACAACACGTTGAACGCGAAATTACCAGTAGGACGTATAAGGAAAGCAGTGGTTGTTGGAAGTTTCGTATTTTGAAATTCGGTCACTTTGTGCTTCGAACCTGGATTGCAGGCGAACGAGGCAACACATTGAAGCAAACTAAACGTTGAACTTCTCATAATAACATTGATAATCAAAACTAAATGAAACATTCGGAATCCGTGACTATGAATTTTATCCGTTCAAAAAAATAACCATCACGTTTTTTCGCGAAAAATTGAAAACTTTTTTTTGTTGAAATTCCGGTTCAAAATGATTATAGGTACAGTATACAACACGTTGAACACGAAATTACCGGTAGGACGTATAAGGAAAGCAGTGGTTGTTGGAAGTTTCGTATTTTGAAATTCGGTCACTTTGTGCTTCGAACCTGGATTGCAGGCGAACGAGGCAGCATATTGAAGCAAACCAAACTTTGAACTTCTCATAATAACATTGACAATCAAAACTAAATGAAACATTCGGAATCCGTGACTATGAATTTTATCCGTTCAAAAAAAGTAAGGCTAGCCATCACGTTTTTTCGCGAAAAATTGAAAACTTTTTTTTGTTGAAATTCCGGTTCAAAATGATTATAGGTACAGTATACAACACGTTGAACACGAAATTACCGGTAGGACGTATAAGGAAAGCAGTGGTTGTTGGAAGTTTCGTATTTTGAAATTCGGTCACTTTGTGCTTCGAACCTGGATTGCAGGCGAACGAGGCAGCATATTGAAGCAAACCAAACTTTGAACTTCTCATAATAACATTGACAATCAAAACTAAATGAAACATTCGGAATCCGTGACTATGAATTTTATCCGTTCAAAAAAAGTAAGGCTAACAACCATCACGTTTTTTCGCGAAAAATTGAAAACTTTTTTTTGTTGAAATTCCGGTTCAAAATGATTATAGGTACAGTATACAACACGTTGAACGCGAAATTACCGGTAGGACGTATAAGGAAAGCAGTGGTTGTTGGAAGTTTCGTATTTTGAAATTCGGTCACTTTGTGCTTCGAACCTGGATTGCAGGCGAACGAGGCAACACATTGAAGCAAACTAAACGTTGAACTTCTCATAATAACATTGATAATCAAAACTAAATGAAACATTCGGAATCCGTGACTATGAATTTTATCCGTTCAAAAAAATAACCATCACGTTTTTTCGCGAAAAATTGAAAACTTTTTTTTGTTGAAATTCCGGTTCAAAATGATTATAGGTACAGTATACAACACGTTGAACACGAAATTACCGGTAGGACGTATAAGGAAAGCAGTGGTTGTTGGAAGTTTCGTATTTTGAAATTCGGTCACTTTGTGCTTCGAACCTGGATTGCAGGCGAACGAGGCAGCATATTGAAGCAAACCAAACTTTGAACTTCTCATAATAACATTGACAATCAAAACTAAATGAAACATTCGGAATCCGTGACTATGAATTTTATCCGTTCAAAAAAAGTAAGGCTAGCCATCACGTTTTTTCGCGAAAAATTGAAAACTTTTTTTTGTTGAAATTCCGGTTCAAAATGATTATAGGTACAGTATACAACACGTTGAACGCGAAATTACCAGTAGGACGTATAAGGAAAGCAGTGGTTGTTGGAAGTTTCGTATTTTGAAATTCGGTCACTTTGTGCTTCGAACCTGGATTGCAGGCGAACGAGGCAACACATTGAAGCAAACTAAACGTTGAACTTCTCATAATAACATTGATAATCAAAACTAAATGAAACATTCGGAATCCGTGACTATGAATTTTATCCGTTCAAAAAAAGTAAGGCTAACCATCACGTTTTTTCGCGAAAAATTGAAAACTTTTTTTTGTTGAAATTCCGGTTCAAAATGATTATAGGTACAGTATACAACACGTTGAACGCGAAATTACCGGTAGGACGTATAAGGAAAGCAGTGGTTGTTGGAAGTTTCGTATTTTGAAATTCGGTCACTTTGTGCTTCGAACCTGGATTGCAGGCGAACGAGGCAACATATTGAAGCAAACTAAACGTTGAACTTCTCATAATAACATTGACAATCAAAACAAAATGAAACATTCGGAATCCGTGACTATGAATTTTATCCGTTCAAAAAAAGTAAGGCTAACCATCACGTTTTTTCGCGAAAAATTGAAAACTTTTTTTTGTTGAAATTCCGGTTCAAAATGATTATAGGTACAGTATACAACACGTTGAACGCGAAATTACCGGTAGGACGTATAAGGAAAGCAGTGGTTGTTGGAAGTTTCATATTTTGAAATTCGGTCACTTTGTGCTTCGAACCTGGATTGCAGACGAACGAGGCAACATATTGAAGCAAACTAAACGTTGAACTTCTCATAATAACATTGACAATCAAAACTAAATGAAACATTCGGAATCCGTGACTATGAATTTTATCCGTTCAAAAAAAGTAAGGCTAACCATCACGTTTTTTCGCGAAAAATTGAAAACTTTTTTTTGTTGAAATTCCGGTTCAAAATGATTATAGGTACAGTATACAACACGTTGAACGCGAAATTACCGGTAGGACGTATAAGGAAAGCAGTGGTTGTTGGAAGTTTCGTATTTTGAAATTCGGTCACTTTGTGCTTCGAACCTGGATTGCAGGCGAACGAGGCAACATATTGAAGCAAACTAAACGTTGAACTTCTCATAATAACATTGACAATCAAAACAAAATGAAACATTCGGAATCCGTGACTATGAATTTTATCCGTTCAAAAAAAGTAAGGCTAACCATCCCGTTTTTTCGCGAAAAATTGAAAACTTTTTTTTGTTGAAATTCCGGTTCAAAATGATTATAGGTACAGTATACAACACGTTGAACGCGAAATTACCGGTAGGACGTATAAGGAAAGCAGTGGTTGTTGGAAGTTTCGTATTTTGAAATTCGGTCACTTTGTGCTTCGAACCTGGATTGCAGGCGAACGAGGCAACACATTGAAGCAAACTAAACGTTGAACTTCTCATAATAACATTGATAATCCAAACTAAATGAAACATTCGGAATCCGTGACTATGAATTTTATCCGTTCAAAAAAATAACCATCACGTTTTTTCGCGAAAAATTGAAAACTTTTTTTTGTTGAAATTCCGGTTCAAAATGATTATAGGTACAGTATACAACACGTTGAACACGAAATTACCGGTAGGACGTATAAGGAAAGCAGTGGTTGTTGGAAGTTTCGTATTTTGAAATTCGGTCACTTTGTGCTTCGAACCTGGATTGCAGGCGAACGAGGCAGCATATTGAAGCAAACCAAACTTTGAACTTCTCATAATAACATTGACAATCAAAACTAAATGAAACATTCGGAATCCGTGACTATGAATTTTATCCGTTCAAAAAAAGTAAGGCTAACCATCACGTTTTTTCGCGAAAAATTGAAAACTATTTTTTGTTGAAATTCCGGTTCAAAATGATTATAGGTACAGTATACAACACGTTGAACGCGAAATTACCGGTAGGACGTATAAGGAAAGCAGTGGTTGTTGGAAGTTTCGTATTTTGAAATTCGGTCACTTTGTGCTTCGAACCTGGATTGCAGGCGAACGAGGCAGCATATTGAAGCAAACCAAACTTTGAACTTCTCATAATAACATTGACAATCAAAACTAAATGAAACATTCGGAATCCGTGACTATGAATTTTATCCGTTCAAAAAAAGTAAGGCTAACCATCACGTTTTTTCGCGAAAAATTGAAAACTATTTTTTGTTGAAATTCCGGTTCAAAATGATTATAGGTACAGTATACAACACGTTGAACGCGAAATTACCGGTAGGACGTATAAGGAAAGCAGTGGTTGTTGGAAGTTTCGTATTTTGAAATTCGGTCACTTTGTGCTTCGAACCTGGATTGCAGGCGAACGAGGATACACATTGAAGCAAACTAAACGTTGAACTTCTCATAATAACATTGACAATCAAAACTAAATGAAACATTCGGAATCCGTGACTATGAATTTTATCCGTTCAAAAAAAGTAAGGCTAACCATCACGTTTTTTCGCGAAAAATTGAAAACTTTTTTTTGTTGAAATTCCGGTTCAAAATGATTATAGGTACAGTATACAACACGTTGAACGCGAAATTACCGGTAGGACGTATAAGGAAAGCAGTGGTTGTTGGAAGTTTCATATTTTGAAATTCGGTCACTTTGTGCTTCGAACCTGGATTGCAGACGAACGAGGCAACATATTGAAGCAAACTAAACGTTGAACTTCTCATAATAACATTGACAATCAAAACTAAATGAAACATTCGGAATCCGTGACTATGAATTTTATCCGTTCAAAAAAAGTAAGGCTAACCATCACGTTTTTTCGCGAAAAATTGAAAACTTTTTTTTGTTGAAATTCCGGTTCAAAATGATTATAGGTACAGTATACAACACGTTGAACGCGAAATTACCGGTAGGACGTATAAGGAAAGCAGTGGTTGTTGGAAGTTTCATATTTTGAAATTCGGTCACTTTGTGCTTCGAACCTGGATTGCAGGCGAACGAGGCAACATATTGAAGCAAACTAAACGTTGAACTTCTCATAATAACATTGACAATCAAAACTAAATGAAACATTCGGAATCCGTGACTATGAATTTTATCCGTTCAAAAAAAGTAAGGCTAACCATCACGTTTTTTCGCGAAAAATTGAAAACTTTTTTTTGTTGAAATTCCGGTTCAAAATGATTATAGGTACAGTATACAACACGTTGAACGCGAAATTACCGGTAGGACGTATAAGGAAAGCAGTGGTTGTTGGAAGTTTCATATTTTGAAATTCGGTCACTTTGTGCTTCGAACCTGGATTGCAGACGAACGAGGCAACATATTGAAGCAAACTAAACGTTGAACTTCTCATAATAACATTGACAATCAAAACTAAATGAAACATTCGGAATCCGTGACTATGAATTTTATCCGTTCAAAAAAAGTAAGGCTAACCATCACGTTTTTTCGCGAAAAATTGAAAACTTTTTTTTGTTGAAATTCCGGTTCAAAATGATTATAGGTACAGTATACAACACGTTGAACGCGAAATTACCGGTAGGACGTATAAGGAAAGCAGTGGTTGTTGGAAGTTTCATATTTTGAAATTCGGTCACTTTGTGCTTCGAACCTGGATTGCAGACGAACGAGGCAACATATTGAAGCAAACTAAACGTTGAACTTCTCATAATAACATTGACAATCAAAACTAAATGAAACATTCGGAATCCGTGACTATGAATTTTATCCGTTCAAAAAAAGTAAGGCTAACCATCACGTTTTTTCGCGAAAAATTGAAAACTTTTTTTTGTTGAAATTCCGGTTCAAAATGATTATAGGTACAGTATACAACACGTTGAACGCGAAATTACCGGTAGGACGTATAAGGAAAGCAGTGGTTGTTGGAAGTTTCATATTTTGAAATTCGGTCACTTTGTGCTTCGAACCTGGATTGCAGACGAACGAGGCAACATATTGAAGCAAACTAAACGTTGAACTTCTCATAATAACATTGACAATCAAAACTAAATGAAACATTCGGAATCCGTGACTATGAATTTTATCCGTTCAAAAAAAGTAAGGCTAACAACCATCACGTTTTTTCGCGAAAAATTGAAAACTTTTTTTTGTTGAAATTCCGGTTCAAAATGATTATAGGTACAGTATACAACACGTTGAACACGAAATTACCGGTAGGACGTATAAGGAAAGCAGTGGTTGTTGGAAGTTTCGTATTTTGAAATTCGGTCACTTTGTGCTTCGAACCTGGATTGCAGGCGAACGAGGCAGCATATTGAAGCAAACCAAACTTTGAACTTCTCATAATAACATTGACAATCAAAACTAAATGAAACATTCGGAATCCGTGACTATGAATTTTATCCGTTCAAAAAAAGTAAGGCTAACCATCACGTTTTTTCGCGAAAAATTGAAAACTATTTTTTGTTGAAATTCCGGTTCAAAATGATTATAGGTACAGTATACAACACGTTGAACGCGAAATTACCGGTAGGACGTATAAGGAAAGCAGTGGTTGTTGGAAGTTTCGTATTTTGAAATTCGGTCACTTTGTGCTTCGAACCTGGATTGCAGGCGAACGAGGATACACATTGAAGCAAACTAAACGTTGAACTTCTCATAATAACATTGACAATCAAAACTAAATGAAACATTCGGAATCCGTGACTATGAATTTTATCCGTTCAAAAAAAGTAAGGCTAACCATCACGTTTTTTCGCGAAAAATTGAAAACTTTTTTTTGTTGAAATTCCGGTTCAAAATGATTATAGGTACAGTATACAACACGTTGAACGCGAAATTACCAGTAGGACGTATAAGGAAAGCAGTGGTTGTTGGAAGTTTCGTATTTTGAAATTCGGTCACTTTGTGCTTCGAACCTGGATTGCAGGCGAACGAGGCAACACATTGAAGCAAACTAAACGTTGAACTTCTCATAATAACATTGACAATCAAAACTAAATGAAACATTCGGAATCCGTGACTATGAATTTTATCCGTTCAAAAAAAGTAAGGCTAACCATCACGTTTTTTCGCGAAAAATTGAAAACTATTTTTTGTTGAAATTCCGGTTCAAAATGATTATAGGTACAGTATACAACACGTTGAACACGAAATTACCGGTAGGACGTATAAGGAAAGCAGTGGTTGTTGGAAGTTTCGTATTTTGAAATTCGGTCACTTTGTGCTTCGAACCTGGATTGCAGGCGAACGAGGATACACATTGAAGCAAACTAAACGTTGAACTTCTCATAATAACATTGACAATCAAAACTAAATGAAACATTCGGAATCCGTGACTATGAATTTTATCCGTTCAAAAAAAGTAAGGCTAACCATCACGTTTTTTCGCGAAAAATTGAAAACTTTTTTTTGTTGAAATTCCGGTTCAAAATGATTATAGGTACAGTATACAACACGTTGAACGCGAAATTACCGGTAGGACGTATAAGGAAAGCAGTGGTTGTTGGAAGTTTCGTATTTTGAAATTCGGTCACTTTGTGCTTCGAACCTGGATTGCAGGCGAACGAGGATACACATTGAAGCAAACTAAACGTTGAACTTCTCATAATAACATTGACAATCAAAACTAAATGAAACATTCGGAATCCGTGACTATGAATTTTATCCGTTCAAAAAAAGTAAGGCTAACCATCACGTTTTTTCGCGAAAAATTGAAAACTTTTTTTTGTTGAAATTCCGGTTCAAAATGATTATAGGTACAGTATACAACACGTTGAACGCGAAATTACCAGTAGGACGTATAAGGAAAGCAGTGGTTGTTGGAAGTTTCGTATTTTGAAATTCGGTCACTTTGTGCTTCGAACCTGGATTGCAGGCGAACGAGGATACACATTGAAGCAAACTAAACGTTGAACTTCTCATAATAACATTGACAATCAAAACTAAATGAAACATTCGGAATCCGTGACTATGAATTTTATCCGTTCAAAAAAAGTAAGGCTAACCATCACGTTTTTTCGCGAAAAATTGAAAACTTTTTTTTGTTGAAATTCCGGTTCAAAATGATTATAGGTACAGTATACAACACGTTGAACGCGAAATTACCGGTAGGACGTATAAGGAAAGCAGTGGTTGTTGGAAGTTTCGTATTTTGAAATTCGGTCACTTTGTGCTTCGAACCTGGATTGCAGGCGAACGAGGCAACATATTGAAGCAAACTAAACGTTGAACTTCTCATAATAACATTGACAATCAAAACAAAATGAAACATTCGGAATCCGTGACTATGAATTTTATCCGTTCAAAAAAAGTAAGGCTAACCATCACGTTTTTTCGCGAAAAATTGAAAACTTTTTTTTGTTGAAATTCCGGTTCAAAATGATTATAGGTACAGTATACAACACGTTGAACGCGAAATTACCGGTAGGACGTATAAGGAAAGCAGTGGTTGTTGGAAGTTTCATATTTTGAAATTCGGTCACTTTGTGCTTCGAACCTGGATTGCAGACGAACGAGGCAACATATTGAAGCAAACTAAACGTTGAACTTCTCATAATAACATTGACAATCAAAACTAAATGAAACATTCGGAATCCGTGACTATGAATTTTATCCGTTCAAAAAAAGTAAGGCTAACCATCACGTTTTTTCGCGAAAAATTGAAAACTTTTTTTTGTTGAAATTCCGGTTCAAAATGATTATAGGTACAGTATACAACACGTTGAACGCGAAATTACCGGTAGGACGTATAAGGAAAGCAGTGGTTGTTGGAAGTTTCATATTTTGAAATTCGGTCACTTTGTGCTTCGAACCTGGATTGCAGGCGAACGAGGCAACATATTGAAGCAAACTAAACGTTGAACTTCTCATAATAACATTGACAATCAAAACTAAATGAAACATTCGGAATCCGTGACTATGAATTTTATCCGTTCAAAAAAAGTAAGGCTAACCATCACGTTTTTTCGCGAAAAATTGAAAACTTTTTTTTGTTGAAATTCCGGTTCAAAATGATTATAGGTACAGTATACAACACGTTGAACACGAAATTACCGGTAGGACGTATAAGGAAAGCAGTGGTTGTTGGAAGTTTCGTATTTTGAAATTCGGTCACTTTGTGCTTCGAACCTGGATTGCAGGCGAACGAGGCAACATATTGAAGCAAACTAAACGTTGAACTTCTCATAATAACATTGACAATCAAAACAAAATGAAACATTCGGAATCCGTGACTATGAATTTTATCCGTTCAAAAAAAGTAAGGCTAACCATCACGTTTTTTCGCGAAAAATTGAAAACTTTTTTTTGTTGAAATTCCGGTTCAAAATGATTATAGGTACAGTATACAACACGTTGAACGCGAAATTACCGGTAGGACGTATAAGGAAAGCAGTGGTTGTTGGAAGTTTCGTATTTTGAAATTCAGTCACTTTGTGCTTCGAACCTGGATTGCAGGCGAACGAGGCAACATATTGAAGCAAACTAAACGTTGAACTTCTCATAATAACATTGACAATCAAAACTAAATGAAACATTCGGAATCCGTGACTATGAATTTTATCCGTTCAAAAAAAGTAAGGCTAACCATCACGTTTTTTCGCGAAAAATTGAAAACTTTTTTTTGTTGAAATTCCGGTTCAAAATGATTATAGGTACAGTATACAACACGTTGAACACGAAATTACCGGTAGGACGTATAAGGAAAGCAGTGGTTGTTGGAAGTTTCGTATTTTGAAATTCGGTCACTTTGTGCTTCGAACCTGGATTGCAGGCGAACGAGGCAACATATTGAAGCAAACTAAACGTTGAACTTCTCATAATAACATTGACAATCAAAACTAAATGAAACATTCGGAATCCGTGACTATGAATTTTATCCGTTCAAAAAAATAACCATCACGTTTTTTCGCGAAAAATTGAAAACTTTTTTTTGTTGAAATTCCGGTTCAAAATGATTATAGGTACAGTATACAACACGTTGAACGCGAAATTACCGGTAGGACGTATAAGGAAAGCAGTGGTTGTTGGAAGTTTCATATTTTGAAATTCGGTCACTTTGTGCTTCGAACCTGGATTGCAGACGAACGAGGCAACATATTGAAGCAAACTAAACGTTGAACTTCTCATAATAACATTGACAATCAAAACTAAATGAAACATTCGGAATCCGTGACTATGAATTTTATCCGTTCAAAAAAAGTAAGGCTAACCATCACGTTTTTTCGCGAAAAATTGAAAACTTTTTTTTGTTGAAATTCCGGTTCAAAATGATTATAGGTACAGTATACAACACGTTGAACACGAAATTACCGGTAGGACGTATAAGGAAAGCAGTGGTTGTTGGAAGTTTCGTATTTTGAAATTCGGTCACTTTGTGCTTCGAACCTGGATTGCAGGCGAACGAGGCAACACATTGAAGCAAACTAAACGTTGAACTTCTCATAATAACATTGATAATCAAAACTAAATGAAACATTCGGAATCCGTGACTATGAATTTTATCCGTTCAAAAAAATAACCATCACGTTTTTTCGCGAAAAATTGAAAACTTTTTTTTGTTGAAATTCCGGTTCAAAATGATTATAGGTACAGTATACAACACGTTGAACACGAAATTACCGGTAGGACGTATAAGGAAAGCAGTGGTTGTTGGAAGTTTCGTATTTTGAAATTTGGTCACTTTGTGCTTCGAACCTGGATTGCAGGCGAACGAGGCAACATATTGAAGCAAACTAAACGTTGAACTTCTCATAATAACATTGACAATCAAAACTAAATGAAACATTCGGAATCCGTGACTATGAATTTTATCCGTTCAAAAAAAGTAAGGCTAACCATCACGTTTTTTCGCGAAAAATTGAAAACTTTTTTTTGTTGAAATTCCGGTTCAAAATGATTATAGGTACAGTATACAACACGTTGAACGCGAAATTACCGGTAGGACGTATAAGGAAAGCAGTGGTTGTTGGAAGTTTCGTATTTTGAAATTCGGTCACTTTGTGCTTCGAACCTGGATTGCAGGCGAACGAGGATACACATTGAAGCAAACTAAACGTTGAACTTCTCATAATAACATTGACAATCAAAACTAAATGAAACATTCGGAATCCGTGACTATGAATTTTATCCGTTCAAAAAAAGTAAGGCTAACCATCACGTTTTTTCGCGAAAAATTGAAAACTTTTTTTTGTTGAAATTCCGGTTCAAAATGATTATAGGTACAGTATACAACACGTTGAACGCGAAATTACCGGTAGGACGTATAAGGAAAGCAGTGGTTGTTGGAAGTTTCATATTTTGAAATTCGGTCACTTTGTGCTTCGAACCTGGATTGCAGACGAACGAGGCAACATATTGAAGCAAACTAAACGTTGAACTTCTCATAATAACATTGACAATCAAAACTAAATGAAACATTCGGAATCCGTGACTATGAATTTTATCCGTTCAAAAAAAGTAAGGCTAACCATCACGTTTTTTCGCGAAAAATTGAAAACTTTTTTTTGTTGAAATTCCGGTTCAAAATGATTATAGGTACAGTATACAACACGTTGAACGCGAAAATACCAGTAGGACGTATAAGGAAAGCAGTGGTTGTTGGAAGTTTCGTATTTTGAAATTCGGTCACTTTGTGCTTCGAACCTGGATTGCAGGCGAACGAGGCAACACATTGAAGCAAACTAAACGTTGAACTTCTCATAATAACATTGATAATCAAAACTAAATGAAACATTCGGAATCCGTGACTATGAATTTTATCCGTTCAAAAAAATAACCATCACGTTTTTTCGCGAAAAATTGAAAACTTTTTTTTGTTGAAATTCCGGTTCAAAATGATTATAGGTACAGTATACAACACGTTGAACACGAAATTACCGGTAGGACGTATAAGGAAAGCAGTGGTTGTTGGAAGTTTCGTATTTTGAAATTTGGTCACTTTGTGCTTCGAACCTGGATTGCAGGCGAACGAGGCAACATATTGAAGCAAACTAAACGTTGAACTTCTCATAATAACATTGACAATCAAAACTAAATGAAACATTCGGAATCCGTGACTATGAATTTTATCCGTTCAAAAAAAGTAAGGCTAACCATCACGTTTTTTCGCGAAAAATTGAAAACTTTTTTTTGTTGAAATTCCGGTTCAAAATGATTATAGGTACAGTATACAACACGTTGAACGCGAAATTACCAGTAGGACGTATAAGGAAAGCAGTGGTTGTTGGAAGTTTCGTATTTTGAAATTCGGTCACTTTGTGCTTCGAACCTGGATTGCAGGCGAACGAGGCAACACATTGAAGCAAACTAAACGTTGAACTTCTCATAATAACATTGATAATCAAAACTAAATGAAACATTCGGAATCCGTGACTATGAATTTTATCCGTTCAAAAAAATAACCATCACGTTTTTTCGCGAAAAATTGAAAACTTTTTTTTGTTGAAATTCCGGTTCAAAATGATTATAGGTACAGTATACAACACGTTGAACACGAAATTACCGGTAGGACGTATAAGGAAAGCAGTGGTTGTTGGAAGTTTCGTATTTTGAAATTCGGTCACTTTGTGCTTCGAACTTGGATTGCAGGCGAACGAGGCAACATATTGAAGCAAACTAAACGTTGAACTTCTCATAATAACATTGACAATCAAAACTAAATGAAACATTCGGAATCCGTGACTATGAATTTTATCCGTTCAAAAAAATAACCATCACGTTTTTTCGCGAAAAATTGAAAACTTTTTTTTGTTGAAATTCCGGTTCAAAATGATTATAGGTACAGTATACAACACGTTGAACGCGAAATTACCGGTAGGACGTATAAGGAAAGCAGTGGTTGTTGGAAGTTTCGTATTTTGAAATTCGGTCACTTTGTGCTTCGAACCTGGATTGCAGGCGAACGAGGCAGCATATTGAAGCAAACCAAACTTTGAACTTCTCATAATAACATTGACAATCAAAACTAAATGAAACATTCGGAATCCGTGACTATGAATTTTATCCGTTCAAAAAAAGTAAGGCTAACCATCACGTTTTTTCGCGAAAAATTGAAAACTTTTTTTTGTTGAAATTCCGGTTCAAAATGATTATAGGTACAGTATACAACACGTTGAACGCGAAATTACCGGTAGGACGTATAAGGAAAGCAGTGGTTGTTGGAAGTTTCGTATTTTGAAATTCGGTCACTTTGTGCTTCGAACCTGGATTGCAGGCGAACGAGGATACACATTGAAGCAAACTAAACGTTGAACTTCTCATAATAACATTGACAATCAAAACTAAATGAAACATTCGGAATCCGTGACTATGAATTTTATCCGTTCAAAAAAAGTAAGGCTAACCATCACGTTTTTTCGCGAAAAATTGAAAACTTTTTTTTGTTGAAATTCCGGTTCAAAATGATTATAGGTACAGTATACAACACGTTGAACGCGAAATTACCGGTAGGACGTATAAGGAAAGCAGTGGTTGTTGGAAGTTTCGTATTTTGAAGTTCGGTCACTTTGTGCTTCGAACCTGGATTGCAGGCGAACGAGGCAACATATTGAAGCAAACTAAACGTTGAACTTCTCATAATAACATTGACAATCAAAACTAAATGAAACATTCGGAATCCGTGACTATGAATTTTATCCGTTCAAAAAAAGTAAGGCTAACAACCATCATGTTTTTTCGCGAAAAATTGAAAACTTTTTTTTGTTGAAATTCCGGTTCAAAATGATTATAGGTACAGTATACAACACGTTGAACGCGAAATTACCGGTAGGACGTATAAGGAAAGCAGTGGTTGTTGGAAGTTTCGTATTTTGAAATTCGGTCACTTTGTGCTTCGAACCTGGATTGCAGGCGAACGAGGCAACATATTGAAGCAAACTAAACGTTGAACTTCTCATAATAACATTGACAATCAAAACTAAATGAAACATTCGGAATCCGTGACTATGAATTTTATCCGTTCAAAAAAAGTAAGGCTAACCATCACGTTTTTTCGCGAAAAATTGAAAACTTTTTTTTGTTGAAATTCCGGTTCAAAATGATTATAGGTACAGTATACAACACGTTGAACGCGAAATTACCGGTAGGACGTATAAGGAAAGCAGTGGTTGTTGGAAGTTTCGTATTTTGAAATTCGGTCACTTTGTGCTTCGAACCTGGATTGCAGGCGAACGAGGATACACATTGAAGCAAACTAAACGTTGAACTTCTCATAATAACATTGACAATCAAAACTAAATGAAACATTCGGAATCCGTGACTATGAATTTTATCCGTTCAAAAAAAGTAAGGCTAACCATCACGTTTTTTCGCGAAAAATTGAAAACTTTTTTTTGTTGAAATTCCGGTTCAAAATGATTATAGGTACAGTATACAACACGTTGAACGCGAAATTACCGGTAGGACGTATAAGGAAAGCAGTGGTTGTTGGAAGTTTCGTATTTTGAAGTTCGGTCACTTTGTGCTTCGAACCTGGATTGCAGGCGAACGAGGCAACATATTGAAGCAAACTAAACGTTGAACTTCTCATAATAACATTGACAATCAAAACTAAATGAAACATTCGGAATCCGTGACTATGAATTTTATCCGTTCAAAAAAAGTAAGGCTAACAACCATCATGTTTTTTCGCGAAAAATTGAAAACTTTTTTTTGTTGAAATTCCGGTTCAAAATGATTATAGGTACAGTATACAACACGTTGAACGCGAAATTACCGGTAGGACGTATAAGGAAAGCAGTGGTTGTTGGAAGTTTCGTATTTTGAAATTCGGTCACTTTGTGCTTCGAACCTGGATTGCAGGCGAACGAGGCAACATATTGAAGCAAACTAAACGTTGAACTTCTCATAATAACATTGACAATCAAAACTAAATGAAACATTCGGAATCCGTGACTATGAATTTTATCCGTTCAAAAAAAGTAAGGCTAACCATCACGTTTTTTCGCGAAAAATTGAAAACTTTTTTTTGTTGAAATTACGGTTCAAAATGATTATAGGTACAGTATACAACACGTTGAACGCGAAATTACCGGTAGGACGTATAAGGAAAGCAGTGGTTGTTGGAAGTTTCATATTTTGAAATTCGGTCACTTTGTGCTTCGAACCTGGATTGCAGACGAACGAGGCAACATATTGAAGCAAACTAAACGTTGAACTTCTCATAATAACATTGACAATCAAAACTAAATGAAACATTCGGAATCCGTGACTATGAATTTTATCCGTTCAAAAAAATAACCATCACGTTTTTTCGCGAAAAATTGAAAACTTTTTTTTGTTGAAATTCCGGTTCAAAATGATTATAGGTACAGTATACAACACGTTGAACGCGAAATTACCGGTAGGACGTATAAGGAAAGCAGTGGTTGTTGGAAGTTTCGTATTTTGAAATTCGGTCACTTTGTGCTTCGAACCTGGATTGCAGGCGAACGAGGCAACATATTGAAGCAAACTAAACGTTGAACTTCTCATAATAACATTGATAATCAAAACTAAATGAAACATTCGGAATCCGTGACTATGAATTTTATCCGTTCAAAAAAAGTAAGGCTAACCATCACGTTTTTTCGCGAAAAATTGAAAACTTTTTTTTGTTGAAATTCCGGTTCAAAATGATTATAGGTACAGTATACAACACGTTGAACGCGAAATTACCGGTAGGACGTATAAGGAAAGCAGTGGTTGTTGGAAGTTTCGTATTTTGAAATTCGGTCACTTTGTGCTTCGAACCTGGATTGCAGACGAACGAGGCAACATATTGAAGCAAACTAAACGTTGAACTTCTCATAATAACATTGACAATCAAAACTAAATGAAACATTCGGAATCCGTGACTATGAATTTTATCCGTTCAAAAAAAGTAAGGCTAACCATCACGTTTTTTCGCGAAAAATTGAAAACTTTTTTTTGTTGAAATTCCGGTTCAAAATGATTATAGGTACAGTATACAACACGTTGAACACGAAATTACCGGTAGGACGTATAAGGAAAGCAGTGGTTGTTGGAAGTTTCGTATTTTGAAATGCGGTCACTTTGTGCTTCGAACCTGGATTGCAGGCGAACGAGGCAACATATTGAAGCAAACTAAACGTTGAACTTCTCATAATAACATTGACAATCAAAACTAAATGAAACATTCGGAATCCGTGACTATGAATTTTATCCGTTCAAAAAAAGTAAGGCTAACCATCACGTTTTTTCGCGAAAAATTGAAAACTTTTTTTTGTTGAAATTCCGGTTCAAAATGATTATAGGTACAGTATACAACACGTTGAACACGAAATTACCGGTAGGACGTATAAGGAAAGCAGTGGTTGTTGGAAGTTTCGTATTTTGAAATTCGGTCACTTTGTGCTTCGAACCTGGATTGCAGGCGAACGAGGCAACATATTGAAGCAAACTAAACGTCGAACTTCTCATAATAACATTGACAATCAAAACTAAATGAAACATTCGGAATCCGTGACTATGAATTTTATCCGTTCAAAAAAAGTAAGAAACCATCACGTTTTTTCGCGAAAAATTGAAAACTTTTTTTTGTTGAAATTCCGGTTCAAAATGATTATAGGTACAGTATACAACACGTTGAACGCGAAATTACCGGTAGGACGTATAAGGAAAGCAGTGGTTGTTGGAAGTTTCATATTTTGAAATTCGGTCACTTTGTGCTTCGAACCTGGATTGCAGACGAACGAGGCAACATATTGAAGCAAACTAAACGTTGAACTTCTCATAATAACATTGACAATCAAAACTAAATGAAACATTCGGAATCCGTGACTATGAATTTTATCCGTTCAAAAAAAGTAAGGCTAACTAACCATCACGTTTTTTCGCGAAAAATTGAAAACTTTTTTTTGTTGAAATTCCAGTTCAAAATCATTATAGGTACAGTATACAACACGTTGAACGCGAAATTACCGGTAGGACGTATAAGGAAAGCAGTGGTTGTTGGAAGTTTCGTATTTTGAAATTCGGTCACTTTGTGCTTCGAACCTGGATTGCAGGCGAACGAGGCAACATATTGAAGCAAACTAAACGTTGAACTTCTCATAATAACATTGACAATCAAAACTAAATGAAACATTCGGAATCCGTGACTATGAATTTTATCCGTTCAAAAAAATAACCATCACGTTTTTTCGCGAAAAATTGAAAACTTTTTTTTGTTGAAATTCCGGTTCAAAATGATTATAGGTACAGTATACAACACGTTGAACACGAAATTACCGGTAGGACGTATAAGGAAAGCAGTGGTTGTTGGAAGTTTCGTATTTTGAAATGCGGTCACTTTGTGCTTCGAACCTGGATTGCAGGCGAACGAGGCAACATATTGAAGCAAACTAAACGTTGAACTTCTCATAATAACATTGACAATCAAAACTAAATGAAACATTCGGAATCCGTGACTATGAATTTTATCCGTTCAAAAAAATAACCATCACGTTTTTTCGCGAAAAATTGAAAACTTTTTTTTGTTGAAATTCCGGTTCAAAATGATTATAGGTACAGTATACAACACGTTGAACACGAAATTACCGGTAGGACGTATAAGGAAAGCAGTGGTTGTTGGAAGTTTCGTATTTTGAAATTCGGTCACTTTGTGCTTCGAACCTGGATTGCAGGCGAACGAGGCAACATATTGAAGCAAACTAAACGTCGAACTTCTCATAATAACATTGACAATCAAAACTAAATGAAACATTCGGAATCCGTGACTATGAATTTTATCCGTTCAAAAAAAGTAAGAAACCATCACGTTTTTTCGCGAAAAATTGAAAACTTTTTTTTGTTGAAATTCCGGTTCAAAATGATTATAGGTACAGTATACAACACGTTGAACGCGAAATTACCGGTAGGACGTATAAGGAAAGCAGTGGTTGTTGGAAGTTTCATATTTTGAAATTCGGTCACTTTGTGCTTCGAACCTGGATTGCAGACGAACGAGGCAACATATTGAAGCAAACTAAACGTTGAACTTCTCATAATAACATTGACAATCAAAACTAAATGAAACATTCGGAATCCGTGACTATGAATTTTATCCGTTCAAAAAAAGTAAGGCTAACTAACCATCACGTTTTTTCGCGAAAAATTGAAAACTTTTTTTTGTTGAAATTCCAGTTCAAAATCATTATAGGTACAGTATACAACACGTTGAACGCGAAATTACCGGTAGGACGTATAAGGAAAGCAGTGGTTGTTGGAAGTTTCGTATTTTGAAATTCGGTCACTTTGTGCTTCGAACCTGGATTGCAGGCGAACGAGGCAACATATTGAAGCAAACTAAACGTTGAACTTCTCATAATAACATTGACAATCAAAACTAAATGAAACATTCGGAATCCGTGACTATGAATTTTATCCGTTCAAAAAAATAACCATCACGTTTTTTCGCGAAAAATTGAAAACTTTTTTTTGTTGAAATTCCGGTTCAAAATGATTATAGGTACAGTATACAACACGTTGAACACGAAATTACCGGTAGGACGTATAAGGAAAGCAGTGGTTGTTGGAAGTTTCGTATTTTGAAATGCGGTCACTTTGTGCTTCGAACCTGGATTGCAGGCGAACGAGGCAACATATTGAAGCAAACTAAACGTTGAACTTCTCATAATAACATTGACAATCAAAACTAAATGAAACATTCGGAATCCGTGACTATGAATTTTATCCGTTCAAAAAAATAACCATCACGTTTTTTCGCGAAAAATTGAAAACTTTTTTTTGTTGAAATTCCGGTTCAAAATGATTATAGGTACAGTATACAACACGTTGAACACGAAATTACCGGTAGGACGTATAAGGAAAGCAGTGGTTGTTGGAAGTTTCGTATTTTGAAATTCGGTCACTTTGTGCTTCGAACCTGGATTGCAGGCGAACGAGGCAACATATTGAAGCAAACTAAACGTCGAACTTCTCATAATAACATTGACAATCAAAACTAAATGAAACATTCGGAATCCGTGACTATGAATTTTATCCGTTCAAAAAAAGTAAGAAACCATCACGTTTTTTCGCGAAAAATTGAAAACTTTTTTTTGTTGAAATTCCGGTTCAAAATGATTATAGGTACAGTATACAACACGTTGAACGCGAAATTACCGGTAGGACGTATAAGGAAAGCAGTGGTTGTTGGAAGTTTCATATTTTGAAATTCGGTCACTTTGTGCTTCGAACCTGGATTGCAGACGAACGAGGCAACATATTGAAGCAAACTAAACGTTGAACTTCTCATAATAACATTGACAATCAAAACTAAATGAAACATTCGGAATCCGTGACTATGAATTTTATCCGTTCAAAAAAAGTAAGGCTAACTAACCATCACGTTTTTTCGCGAAAAATTGAAAACTTTTTTTTGTTGAAATTCCAGTTCAAAATCATTATAGGTACAGTATACAACACGTTGAACGCGAAATTACCGGTAGGACGTATAAGGAAAGCAGTGGTTGTTGGAAGTTTCGTATTTTGAAATTCGGTCACTTTGTGCTTCGAACCTGGATTGCAGGCGAACGAGGCAACATATTGAAGCAAACTAAACGTTGAACTTCTCATAATAACATTGACAATCAAAACTAAATGAAACATTCGGAATCCGTGACTATGAATTTTATCCGTTCAAAAAAAGTAAGGCTAACTAACCATCACGTTTTTTCGCGAAAAATTGAAAACTTTTTTTTGTTGAAATTCCGGTTCAAAATGATTATAGGTACAGTATACAACACGTTGAACACGAAATTACCGGTAGGACGTATAAGGAAAGCAGTGGTTGTTGGAAGTTTCGTATTTTGAAATTCGGTCACTTTGTGCTTCGAACCTGGATTGCAGGCGAACGAGGCAACATATTGAAGCAAACTAAACGTTGAACTTCTCATAATAACATTGACAATCAAAACTAAATGAAACATTCGGAATCCGTGACTATGAATTTTATCCGTTCAAAAAAAGTAAGGCTAACCATCACGTTTTTTCGCGAAAAATTGAAAACTTTTTTTTGTTGAAATTCCAGTTCAAAATGATTATAGGTACAGTATACAACACGTTGAACGCGAAATTACCGGTAGGACGTATAAGGAAAGCAGTGGTTGTTGGAAGTTTCGTATTTTGAAATTCGGTCACTTTGTGCTTCGAACCTGGATTGCAGGCGAACAAGGCAACATATTGAAGCAAACTAAACGTTGAACTTCTCATAATAACATTGACAATCAAAACTAAATGAAACATTCGGAATCCGTGACTATGAATTTTATCCGTTCAAAAAAAGTAAGGCTAACCATCACGTTTTTTCGCGAAAAATTGAAAACTTTTTTTTGTTGAAATTCCGGTTCAAAATGATTATAGGTACAGTATACAACACGTTGAACGCGAAATTACCGGTAGGACGTATAAGGAAAGCAGTGGTTGTTGGAAGTTTCATATTTTGAAATTCGGTCACTTTGTGCTTCGAACCTGGATTGCAGACGAACGAGGCAACATATTGAAGCAAACTAAACGTTGAACTTCTCATAATAACATTGACAATCAAAACTAAATGAAACATTCGGAATCCGTGACTATGAATTTTATCCGTTCAAAAAAATAACCATCACGTTTTTTCGCGAAAAATTGAAAACTTTTTTTTGTTGAAATTCCGGTTCAAAATGATTATAGGTACAGTATACAACACGTTGAACGCGAAATTACCGGTAGGACGTATAAGGAAAGCAGTGGTTGTTGGAAGTTTCGTATTTTGAAATTCGGTCACTTTGTGCTTCGAACCTGGATTGCAGGCGAACGAGGCAACATATTGAAGCAAACTAAACGTTGAACTTCTCATAATAACATTGACAATCAAAACTAAATGAAACATTCGGAATCCGTGACTATGAATTTTATCCGTTCAAAAAAAGTAAGGCTAACCATCACGTTTTTTCGCGAAAAATTGAAAACTTTTTTTTGTTGAAATTCCGGTTCAAAATGATTATAGGTACAGTATACAACACGTTGAACACGAAATTACCGGTAGGACGTATAAGGAAAGCAGTGGTTGTTGGAAGTTTCGTATTTTGAAATTCGGTCACTTTGTGCTTCGAACCTGGATTGCAGGCGAACGAGGCAACATATTGAAGCAAACTAAACGTTGAACTTCTCATAATAACATTGACAATCAAAACTAAATGAAACATTCGGAATCCGTGACTATGAATTTTATCCGTTCAAAAAAAGTAAGGCTAACACGTTTTTTCGCGAAAAATTGAAAACTTTTTTTTGTTGAAATTCCGGTTCAAAATGATTATAGGTACAGTATACAACACGTCGAACGCGAAATTACCGGTAGGACGTATAAGGAAAGCAGTGGTTGTTGGAAGTTTCGTATTTTGAAATTCGGTCACTTTGTGCTTCGAACCTGGATTGCAGGCGAACGAGGCAACATATTGAAGCAAACTAAACGTTGAACTTCTCATAATAACATTGACAATCAAAACTAAATGAAACATTCGGAATCCGTGACTATGAATTTTATCCGTTCAAAAAAAGTAAGGCTAACCATCACGTTTTTTCGCGAAAAATTGAAAACTTTTTTTTGTTGAAATTCCGGTTCAAAATGATTATAGGTACAGTATACAACACGTTGAACACGAAATTACCGGTAGGACGTATAAGGAAAGCAGTGGTTGTTGGAAGTTTCGTATTTTGAAATTCGGTCACTTTGTGCTTCGAACCTGGATTGCAGGCGAACGAGGCAACATATTGAAGCAAACTAAACGTTGAACTTCTCATAATAACATTGACAATCAAAACTAAATGAAACATTCGGAATCCGTGACTATGAATTTTATCCGTTCAAAAAAAGTAAGGCTAACCATCACGTTTTTTCGCGAAAAATTGAAAACTTTTTTTTGTTGAAATTCCGGTTCAAAATGATTATAGGTACAGTATACAACACGTTGAACACGAAATTACCGGTAGGACGTATAAGGAAAGCAGTGGTTGTTGGAAGTTTCGTATTTTGAAATTCGGTCACTTTGTGCTTCGAACCTGGATTGCAGGCGAACGAGGCAACATATTGAAGCAAACTAAACGTTGAACTTCTCATAATAACATTGACAGTCAAAACTAAATGAAACATTCGGAATCCGTGACTATGAATTTTATCCGTTCAAAAAAAGTAAGGCTAACCATCACGTTTTTTCGCGAAAAATTGAAAACTTTTTTTTGTTGAAATTCCGGTTCAAAATGATTATAGGTACAGTATACAACACGTTGAACGCGAAATTACCGGTAGGACGTATAAGGAAAGCAGTGGTTGTTGGAAGTTTCGTATTTTGAAATTCAGTCACTTTGTGCTTCGAACCTGGATTGCAGACGAACGAGGCAACACATTGAAGCAAACTAAACGTTGAACTTCTCATAATAACATTGACAATCAAAACTAAATGAAACATTCGGAATCCGTGACTATGAATTTTATCCGTTCAAAAAAAGTAAGGCTAACCATCACGTTTTTTCGCGAAAAATTGAAAACTTTTTTTTTGTTGAAATTCCGGTTCAAAATGATTATAGGTACAGTATACAACACGTTGAACGCGAAATTACCGGTAGGACGTATAAGGAAAGCAGTGGTTGTTGGAAGTTTCGTATTTTGAAATTCGGTCACTTTGTGCTTCGAACCTGGATTGCAGGCGAACGAGGCAACAAATTGAAGCAAACTAAACGTTGAACTTCTCATAATAACATTGACAATCAAAACTAAATGAAACATTCGGAATCCGTGACTATGAATTTTATCCGTTCAAAAAAGTAAGGCTATCACGTTTTTTCGCGAAAAATTGAAAACTTTTTTTTGTTGAAATTCCGGTTCAAAATGATTATAGGTACAGTATACAACACGTTGAACGCGAAATTACCGGTAGGACGTATAAGGAAAGCAGTGGTTGTTGGAAGTTTCGTATTTTGAAATTCGGTCACTTTGTGCTTCGAACCTGGATTGCAGGCGAACGAGGCAACATATTGAAGCAAACTAAACGTTGAACTTCTCATAATAACATTGACAATCAAAACTAAATGAAACATTCGGAATCCGTGACTATGAATTTTATCCGTTCAAAAAAAGTAAGGCTAACCATCACGTTTTTTCGCGAAAAATTGAAAACTTTTTTTTGTTGAAATTCCGGTTCAAAATGATTATAGGTACAGTATACAACACGTTGAACGCGAAATTACCGGTAGGACGTATAAGGAAAGCAGTGGTTGTTGGAAGTTTCGTATTTTGAAATTCAGTCACTTTGTGCTTCGAACCTGGATTGCAGACGAACGAGGCAACACATTGAAGCAAACTAAACGTTGAACTTCTCATAATAACATTGACAATCAAAACTAAATGAAACATTCGGAATCCGTGACTATGAATTTTATCCGTTCAAAAAAAGTAAGGCTAACCATCACGTTTTTTCGCGAAAAATTGAAAACTTTTTTTTTGTTGAAATTCCGGTTCAAAATGATTATAGGTACAGTATACAACACGTTGAACGCGAAATTACCGGTAGGACGTATAAGGAAAGCAGTGGTTGTTGGAAGTTTCGTATTTTGAAATTCGGTCACTTTGTGCTTCGAACCTGGATTGCAGGCGAACGAGGCAACATATTGAAGCAAACTAAACGTTGAACTTCTCATAATAACATTGACAATCAAAACTAAATGAAACATTCGGAATCCGTGACTATGAATTTTATCCGTTCAAAAAAAGTAAGGCTAACCATCACGTTTTTTCGCGAAAAATTGAAAACTTTTTTTTGTTGAAATTCCGGTTCAAAATGATTATAGGTACAGTATACAACACGTTGAACGCGAAATTACCAGTAGGACGTATAAGGAAAGCAGTGGTTGTTGGAAGTTTCGTATTTTGAAATTCGGTCACTTTGTGCTTCGAACCTGGATTGCAGACGAACGAGGCAACACATTGAAGCAAACTAAATGTTGAACTTCCCATAATAACATTGACAATCAAAACTAAATGAAACATTCGGAATCCGTGACTATGAATTTTATCCGTTCAAAAAAAGAAAGGCTAACCATCACGTTTTTTCGAGAAAAATTGAAAACTTTTTTTTTGTTGAAATTCCGGATCAAAATGATTATAGGTACAGTATACAACACGTTGAACGCGAAATTACCGGTAGGACGTATAAGGAAAGCAGTGGTTGTTGGAAGTTTCGTATTTTGAAATTCGGTCACTTTGTGCTTCGAACCTGGATTGCAGGCGAACGAGGCAACATATTGAAGCAAACTAAACGTTGAACTTCTCATAATAACATTGACAATCAAAACTAAATGAAACATTCGGAATCCGTGACTATGAATTTTATCCGTTCAAAAAAGTAAGGCTATCACGTTTTTTCGCGAAAAATTGAAAACTTTTTTTTGTTGAAATTCCGGTTCAAAATGATTATAGGTACAGTATACAACACGTTGAACGCGAAATTACCGGTAGGACGTATAAGGAAAGCAGTGGTTGTTGGAAGTTTCGTATTTTGAAATTCGGTCACTTTGTGCTTCGAACCTGGATTGCAGGCGAACGAGGCAACATATTGAAGCAAACTAAACGTTGAACTTCCCATAATAACATTGACAATCAAAACTAAATGAAACATTCGGAATCCGTGACTATGAATTTTATCCGTTCAAAAAAAGTAAGGCTAACCATCACGTTTTTTCGCGAAAAATTGAAAACTTTTTTTTGTTGAAATTCCGGTTCAAAATGATTATAGGTACAGTATACAACACGTTGAACGCGAAATTACCGGTAGGACGTATAAGGAAAGCAGTGGTTGTTGGAAGTTTCGTATTTTGAAATTCGGTCACTTTGTGCTTCGAACCTGGATTGCAGGCGAACGAGGCAACATATTGAAGCAAACTAAACGTTGAACTTCTCATAATAACATTGACAATCAAAACTAAATGAAACATTCGGAATCCGTGACTATGAATTTTATCCGTTCAAAAAAAGTAAGGCTAACCATCACGTTTTTTCGCGAAAAATTGAAAACTTTTTTTTGTTGAAATTCCGGTTCAAAATGATTATAGGTACAGTATACAACACGTTGAACGCGAAATTACCGGTAGGACGTATAAGGAAAGCAGTGGTTGTTGGAAGTTTCGTATTTTGAAATTCAGTCACTTTGTGCTTCGAACCTGGATTGCAGGCGAACGAGGCAACACATTGAAGCAAACTAAACGTTGAACTTCTCATAATAACATTGACAATCAAAACTAAATGAAACATTCGGAATCCGTGACTATGAATTTTATCCGTTCAAAAAAAGTAAGGCTAACCATCACGTTTTTTCGCGAAAAATTGAAAACTTTTTTTTTGTTGAAATTCCGGTTCAAAATGATTATAGGTACAGTATACAACACGTTGAACGCGAAATTACCGGTAGGACGTATAAGGAAAGCAGTGGTTGTTGGAAGTTTCGTATTTTGAAATTCGGTCACTTTGTGCTTCGAACCTGGATTGCAGGCGAACGAGGCAACATATTGAAGCAAACTAAACGTTGAACTTCTCATAATAACATTGACAATCAAAACTAAATGAAACATTCGGAATCCGTGACTATGAATTTTATCCGTTCAAAAAAAGTAAGGCTAACCATCACGTTTTTTCGCGAAAAATTGAAAACTTTTTTTTGTTGAAATTCCGGTTCAAAATGATTATAGGTACAGTATACAACACGTTGAACGCGAAATTACCGGTAGGACGTATAAGGAAAGCAGTGGTTGTTGGAAGTTTCGTATTTTGAAATTCAGTCACTTTGTGCTTCGAACCTGGATTGCAGGCGAACGAGGCAACACATTGAAGCAAACTAAACGTTGAACTTCTCATAATAACATTGACAATCAAAACTAAATGAAACATTCGGAATCCGTGACTATGAATTTTATCCGTTCAAAAAAAGTAAGGCTAACCATCACGTTTTTTCGCGAAAAATTGAAAACTTTTTTTTGTTGAAATTCCGGTTCAAAATGATTATAGGTACAGTATACAACACGTTGAACGCGAAATTACCGGTAGGACGTATAAGGAAAGCAGTGGTTGTTGGAAGTTTCGTATTTTGAAATTCGGTCACTTTGTGCTTCGAACCTGGATTGCAGGCGAACGAGGCAACATATTGAAGCAAACTAAACGTTGAACTTCTCATAATAACATTGACAATCAAAACTAAATGAAACATTCGGAATCCGTGACTATGAATTTTATCCGTTCAAAAAAAGTAAGGCTAACCATCACGTTTTTTCGCGAAAAATTGAAAACTTTTTTTTGTTGAAATTCCGGTTCAAAATGATTATAGGTACAGTATACAACACGTTGAACACGAAATTACCGGTAGGACGTATAAGGAAAGCAGTGGTTGTTGGAAGTTTCGTATTTTGAAATTCGGTCACTTTGTGCTTCGAACCTGGATTGCAGGCGAACGAGGCAACATATTGAAGCAAACTAAACGTTGAACTTCTCATAATAACATTGACAATCAAAACTAAATGAAACATTCGGAATCCGTGACTATGAATTTTATCCGTTCAAAAAAAGTAAGGCTAACCATCACGTTTTTTCGCGAAAAATTGAAAACTTTTTTTTGTTGAAATTCCGGTTCAAAATGATTATAGGTACAGTATACAACACGTTGAACGCGAAATTACCGGTAGGACGTATAAGGAAAGCAGTGGTTGTTGGAAGTTTCGTATTTTGAAATTCGGTCACTTTGTGCTTCGAACCTGGATTGCAGGCGAACGAGGCAACATATTGAAGCAAACTAAACGTTGAACTTCTCATAATAACATTGACAATCAAAACTAAATGAAACATTCGGAATCCGTGACTATGAATTTTATCCGTTCAAAAAAAGTAAGGCTAACCATCACGTTTTTTCGCGAAAAATTGAAAACTTTTTTTTGTTGAAATTCCGGTTCAAAATGATTATAGGTACAGTATACAACACGTTGAACACGAAATTACCGGTAGGACGTATAAGGAAAGCAGTGGTTGTTGGAAGTTTCGTATTTTGAAATTCGGTCACTTTGTGCTTCGAACCTGGATTGCAGGCGAACGAGGCAACATATTGAAGCAAACTAAACGTTGAACTTCTCATAATAACATTGACAGTCAAAACTAAATGAAACATTCGGAATCCGTGACTATGAATTTTATCCGTTCAAAAAAAGTAAGGCTAACCATCACGTTTTTTCGCGAAAAATTGAAAACTTTTTTTTGTTGAAATTCCGGTTCAAAATGATTATAGGTACAGTATACAACACGTTGAACGCGAAATTACCGGTAGGACGTATAAGGAAAGCAGTGGTTGTTGGAAGTTTCGTATTTTGAAATTCAGTCACTTTGTGCTTCGAACCTGGATTGCAGACGAACGAGGCAACACATTGAAGCAAACTAAACGTTGAACTTCTCATAATAACATTGACAATCAAAACTAAATGAAACATTCGGAATCCGTGACTATGAATTTTATCCGTTCAAAAAAAGTAAGGCTAACCATCACGTTTTTTCGCGAAAAATTGAAAACTTTTTTTTTGTTGAAATTCCGGTTCAAAATGATTATAGGTACAGTATACAACACGTTGAACGCGAAATTACCGGTAGGACGTATAAGGAAAGCAGTGGTTGTTGGAAGTTTCGTATTTTGAAATTCGGTCACTTTGTGCTTCGAACCTGGATTGCAGGCGAACGAGGCAACATATTGAAGCAAACTAAACGTTGAACTTCTCATAATAACATTGACAGTCAAAACTAAATGAAACATTCGGAATCCGTGACTATGAATTTTATCCGTTCAAAAAAAGTAAGGCTAACCATCACGTTTTTTCGCGAAAAATTGAAAACTTTTTTTTGTTGAAATTCCGGTTCAAAATGATTATAGGTACAGTATACAACACGTTGAACGCGAAATTACCGGTAGGACGTATAAGGAAAGCAGTGGTTGTTGGAAGTTTCGTATTTTGAAATTCAGTCACTTTGTGCTTCGAACCTGGATTGCAGACGAACGAGGCAACACATTGAAGCAAACTAAACGTTGAACTTCTCATAATAACATTGACAATCAAAACTAAATGAAACATTCGGAATCCGTGACTATGAATTTTATCCGTTCAAAAAAAGTAAGGCTAACCATCACGTTTTTTCGCGAAAAATTGAAAACTTTTTTTTTGTTGAAATTCCGGTTCAAAATCATTATAGGTACAGTATACAACACGTTGAACGCGAAATTACCGGTAGGACGTATAAGGAAAGCAGTGGTTGTTGGAAGTTTCGTATTTTGAAATTCGGTCACTTTGTGCTTCGAACCTGGATTGCAGGCGAACGAGGCAACATATTGAAGCAAACTAAACGTTGAACTTCTCATAATAACATTGACAGTCAAAACTAAATGAAACATTCGGAATCCGTGACTATGAATTTTATCCGTTCAAAAAAAGTAAGGCTAACCATCACGTTTTTTCGCGAAAAATTGAAAACTTTTTTTTGTTGAAATTCCGGTTCAAAATGATTATAGGTACAGTATACAACACGTTGAACGCGAAATTACCGGTAGGACGTATAAGGAAAGCAGTGGTTGTTGGAAGTTTCGTATTTTGAAATTCAGTCACTTTGTGCTTCGAACCTGGATTGCAGACGAACGAGGCAACACATTGAAGCAAACTAAACGTTGAACTTCTCATAATAACATTGACAATCAAAACTAAATGAAACATTCGGAATCCGTGACTATGAATTTTATCCGTTCAAAAAAAGTAAGGCTAACCATCACGTTTTTTCGCGAAAAATTGAAAACTTTTTTTTTGTTGAAATTCCGGTTCAAAATCATTATAGGTACAGTATACAACACGTTGAACGCGAAATTACCGGTAGGACGTATAAGGAAAGCAGTGGTTGTTGGAAGTTTCGTATTTTGAAATTCGGTCACTTTGTGCTTCGAACCTGGATTGCAGGCGAACGAGGCAACATATTGAAGCAAACTAAACGTTGAACTTCTCATAATAACATTGACAATCAAAACTAAATGAAACATTCGGAATCCGTGACTATGAATTTTATCCGTTCAAAAAAGTAAGGCTATCACGTTTTTTCGCGAAAAATTGAAAACTTTTTTTTGTTGAAATTCCGGTTCAAAATGATTATAGGTACAGTATACAACACGTTGAACGCGAAATTACCGGTAGGACGTATAAGGAAAGCAGTGGTTGTTGGAAGTTTCGTATTTTGAAATTCGGTCACTTTGTGCTTCGAACCTGGATTGCAGGCGAACGAGGCAACATATTGAAGCAAACTAAACGTTGAACTTCTCATAATAACATTGACAGTCAAAACTAAATGAAACATTCGGAATCCGTGACTATGAATTTTATCCGTTCAAAAAAAGTAAGGCTAACCATCACGTTTTTTCGCGAAAAATTGAAAACTTTTTTTTGTTGAAATTCCGGTTCAAAATGATTATAGGTACAGTATACAACACGTTGAACGCGAAATTACCGGTAGGACGTATAAGGAAAGCAGTGGTTGTTGGAAGTTTCGTATTTTGAAATTCAGTCACTTTGTGCTTCGAACCTGGATTGCAGACGAACGAGGCAACACATTGAAGCAAACTAAACGTTGAACTTCTCATAATAACATTGACAATCAAAACTAAATGAAACATTCGGAATCCGTGACTATGAATTTTATCCGTTCAAAAAAAGTAAGGCTAACCATCACGTTTTTTCGCGAAAAATTGAAAACTTTTTTTTTGTTGAAATTCCGGTTCAAAATCATTATAGGTACAGTATACAACACGTTGAACGCGAAATTACCGGTAGGACGTATAAGGAAAGCAGTGGTTGTTGGAAGTTTCGTATTTTGAAATTCGGTCACTTTGTGCTTCGAACCTGGATTGCAGGCGAACGAGGCAACATATTGAAGCAAACTAAACGTTGAACTTCTCATAATAACATTGACAATCAAAACTAAATGAAACATTCGGAATCCGTGACTATGAATTTTATCCGTTCAAAAAAGTAAGGCTATCACGTTTTTTCGCGAAAAATTGAAAACTTTTTTTTGTTGAAATTCCGGTTCAAAATGATTATAGGTACAGTATACAACACGTTGAACGCGAAATTACCGGTAGGACGTATAAGGAAAGCAGTGGTTGTTGGAAGTTTCGTATTTTGAAATTCGGTCACTTTGTGCTTCGAACCTGGATTGCAGGCGAACGAGGCAACATATTGAAGCAAACTAAACGTTGAACTTCTCATAATAACATTGACAATCAAAACTAAATGAAACATTCGGAATCCGTGACTATGAATTTTATCCGTTCAAAAAAAGTAAGGCTAACCATCACGTTTTTTCGCGAAAAATTGAAAACTTTTTTTTGTTGAAATTCCGGTTCAAAATGATTATAGGTACAGTATACAACACGTTGAACGCGAAATTACCGGTAGGACGTATAAGGAAAGCAGTGGTTGTTGGAAGTTTCGTATTTTGAAATTCAGTCACTTTGTGCTTCGAACCTGGATTGCAGACGAACGAGGCAACACATTGAAGCAAACTAAACGTTGAACTTCTCATAATAACATTGACAATCAAAACTAAATGAAACATTCGGAATCCGTGACTATGAATTTTATCCGTTCAAAAAAAGTAAGGCTAACCATCACGTTTTTTCGCGAAAAATTGAAAACTTTTTTTTTGTTGAAATTCCGGTTCAAAATGATTATAGGTACAGTATACAACACGTTGAACGCGAAATTACCGGTAGGACGTATAAGGAAAGCAGTGGTTGTTGGAAGTTTCGTATTTTGAAATTCGGTCACTTTGTGCTTCGAACCTGGATTGCAGGCGAACGAGGCAACATATTGAAGCAAACTAAACGTTGAACTTCCCATAATAACATTGACAATCAAAACTAAATGAAACATTCGGAATCCGTGACTATGAATTTTATCCGTTCAAAAAAAGAAAGGCTAACCATCACGTTTTTTCGAGAAAAATTGAAAACTTTTTTTTTGTTGAAATTCCGGATCAAAATGATTATAGGTACAGTATACAACACGTTGAACGCGAAATTACCAGTAGGACGTATAAGGAAAGCAGTGGTTGTTGGAAGTTTCGTATTTTGAAATTCGGTCACTTTGTGCTTCGAACCTGGATTGCAGACGAACGAGGCAACACATTGAAGCAAACTAAATGTTGAACTTCCCATAATAACATTGACAATCAAAACTAAATGAAACATTCGGAATCCGTGACTATGAATTTTATCCGTTCAAAAAAAGAAAGGCTAACCATCACGTTTTTTCGAGAAAAATTGAAAACTTTTTTTTTGTTGAAATTCCGGATCAAAATGATTATAGGTACAGTATACAACACGTTGAACGCGAAATTACCGGTAGGACGTATAAGGAAAGCAGTGGTTGTTGGAAGTTTCGTATTTTGAAATTCGGTCACTTTGTGCTTCGAACCTGGATTGCAGGCGAACGAGGCAACACATTGAAGCAAACTAAACGTTGAACTTCTCATAATAACATTGACAATCAAAACTAAATGAAACATTCGGAATCCGTGACTATGAATTTTATCCGTTCAAAAAAAGTAAGGCTAACCATCACGTTTTTTCGCGAAAAATTGAAAACTTTTTTTTGTTGAAATTCCGGTTCAAAATGATTATAGGTACAGTATACAACACGTTGAACGCGAAATTACCAGTAGGACGTATAAGGAAAGCAGTGGTTGTTGGAAGTTTCGTATTTTGAAATTCGGTCACTTTGTGCTTCGAACCTGGATTGCAGACGAACGAGGCAACACATTGAAGCAAACTAAATGTTGAACTTCCCATAATAACATTGACAATCAAAACTAAATGAAACATTCGGAATCCGTGACTATGAATTTTATCCGTTCAAAAAAAGAAAGGCTAACCATCACGTTTTTTCGAGAAAAATTGAAAACTTTTTTTTTGTTGAAATTCCGGATCAAAATGATTATAGGTACAGTATACAACACGTTGAACGCGAAATTACCGGTAGGACGTATAAGGAAAGCAGTGGTTGTTGGAAGTTTCGTATTTTGAAATTCGGTCACTTTGTGCTTCGAACCTGGATTGCAGGCGAACGAGGCAACATATTGAAGCAAACTAAACGTTGAACTTCCCATAATAACATTGACAATCAAAACTAAATGAAACATTCGGAATCCGTGACTATGAATTTTATCCGTTCAAAAAAAGTAAGGCTAACCATCACGTTTTTTCGCGAAAAATTGAAAACTTTTTTTTGTTGAAATTCCGGTTCAAAATCATTATAGGTACAGTATACAACACGTTGAACGCGAAATTACCGGTAGGACGTATAAGGAAAGCAGTGGTTGTTGGAAGTTTCGTATTTTGAAATTCGGTCACTTTGTGCTTCGAACCTGGATTGCAGACGAACGAGGCAACACATTGAAGCAAACTAAATGTTGAACTTCCCATAATAACATTGACAATCAAAACTAAATGAAACATTCGGAATCCGTGACTATGAATTTTATCCGTTCAAAAAAAGAAAGGCTAACCATCACGTTTTTTCGAGAAAAATTGAAAACTTTTTTTTTGTTGAAATTCCGGATCAAAATGATTATAGGTACAGTATACAACACGTTGAACGCGAAATTACCGGTAGGACGTATAAGGAAAGCAGTGGTTGTTGGAAGTTTCGTATTTTGAAATTCGGTCACTTTGTGCTTCGAACCTGGATTGCAGGCGAACGAGGCAACATATTGAAGCAAACTAAACGTTGAACTTCTCATAATAACATTGACAATCAAAACTAAATGAAACATTCGGAATCCGTGACTATGAATTTTATCCGTTCAAAAAAAGTAAGGCTAACCATCACGTTTTTTCGCGAAAAATTGAAAACTTTTTTTTGTTGAAATTCCGGTTCAAAATCATTATAGGTACAGTATACAACACGTTGAACGCGAAATTACCGGTAGGACGTATAAGGAAAGCAGTGGTTGTTGGAAGTTTCGTATTTTGAAATTCGGTCACTTTGTGCTTCGAACCTGGATTGCAGGCGAACGAGGCAACATATTGAAGCAAACTAAACGTTGAACTTCTCATAATAACATTGACAATCAAAACTAAATGAAACATTCGGAATCCGTGACTATGAATTTTATCCGTTCAAAAAAAGTAAGGCTAACCATCACGTTTTTTCGCGAAAAATTGAAAACTTTTTTTTGTTGAAATTCCGGTTCAAAATGATTATAGGTACAGTATACAACACGTTGAACGCGAAATTACCAGTAGGACGTATAAGGAAAGCAGTGGTTGTTGGAAGTTTCGTATTTTGAAATTCGGTCACTTTGTGCTTCGAACCTGGATTGCAGACGAACGAGGCAACACATTGAAGCAAACTAAATGTTGAACTTCCCATAATAACATTGACAATCAAAACTAAATGAAACATTCGGAATCCGTGACTATGAATTTTATCCGTTCAAAAAAAGTAAGGCTAACCATCACGTTTTTTCGCGAAAAATTGAAAACTTTTTTTTGTTGAAATTCCGGTTCAAAATGATTATAGGTACAGTATACAACACGTTGAACGCGAAATTACCGGTAGGACGTATAAGGAAAGCAGTGGTTGTTGGAAGTTTCGTATTTTGAAATTCGGTCACTTTGTGCTTCGAACCTGGATTGCAGGCGAACGAGGCAACATATTGAAGCAAACTAAACGTTGAACTTCTCATAATAACATTGACAATCAAAACTAAATGAAACATTCGGAATCCGTGACTATGAATTTTATCCGTTCAAAAAAGTAAGGCTAACCATCACGTTTTTTCGCGAAAAATTGAAAACTTTTTTTTGTTGAAATTCCGGTTCAAAATGATTATAGGTACAGTATACAACACGTTGAACGCGAAATTACCGGTAGGACGTATAAGGAAAGCAGTGGTTGTTGGAAGTTTCGTATTTTGAAATTCGGTCACTTTGTGCTTCGAACCTGGATTGCAGGCGAACGAGGCAACATATTGAAGCAAACTAAACGTTGAACTTCTCATAATAACATTGACAATCAAAACTAAATGAAACATTCGGAATCCGTGACTATGAATTTTATCCGTTCAAAAAAAGTAAGGCTAACCATCACGTTTTTTCGCGAAAAATTGAAAACTTTTTTTTGTTGAAATTCCGGTTCAAAATGATTATAGGTACAGTATACAACACGTTGAACGCGAAATTACCGGTAGGACGTATAAGGAAAGCAGTGGTTGTTGGAAGTTTCGTATTTTGAAATTCAGTCACTTTGTGCTTCGAACCTGGATTGCAGGCGAACGAGGCAACACATTGAAGCAAACTAAACGTTGAACTTCTCATAATAACATTGACAATCAAAACTAAATGAAACATTCGGAATCCGTGACTATGAATTTTATCCGTTCAAAAAAAGTAAGGCTAACCATCACGTTTTTTCGCGAAAAATTGAAAACTTTTTTTTTGTTGAAATTCCGGTTCAAAATGATTATAGGTACAGTATACAACACGTTGAACGCGAAATTACCGGTAGGACGTATAAGGAAAGCAGTGGTTGTTGGAAGTTTCGTATTTTGAAATTCAGTCACTTTGTGCTTCGAACCTGGATTGCAGACGAACGAGGCAACACATTGAAGCAAACTAAACGTTGAACTTCTCATAATAACATTGACAATCAAAACTAAATGAAACATTCGGAATCCGTGACTATGAATTTTATCCGTTCAAAAAAAGTAAGGCTAACCATCACGTTTTTTCGCGAAAAATTGAAAACTTTTTTTTGTTGAAATTCCGGTTCAAAATGATTATAGGTACAGTATACAACACGTTGAACGCGAAATTACCGGTAGGACGTATAAGGAAAGCAGTGGTTGTTGGAAGTTTCGTATTTTGAAATTCGGTCACTTTGTGCTTCGAACCTGGATTGCAGGCGAACGAGGCAACATATTGAAGCAAACTAAACGTTGAACTTCTCATAATAACATTGACAATCAAAACTAAATGAAACATTCGGAATCCGTGACTATGAATTTTATCCGTTCAAAAAAAGTAAGGCTAACCATCACGTTTTTTCGCGAAAAATTGAAAACTTTTTTTTGTTGAAATTCCGGTTCAAAATGATTATAGGTACAGTATACAACACGTTGAACGCGAAATTACCGGTAGGACGTATAAGGAAAGCAGTGGTTGTTGGAAGTTTCGTATTTTGAAATTCAGTCACTTTGTGCTTCGAACCTGGATTGCAGACGAACGAGGCAACACATTGAAGCAAACTAAACGTTGAACTTCTCATAATAACATTGACAATCAAAACTAAATGAAACATTCGGAATCCGTGACTATGAATTTTATCCGTTCAAAAAAAGTAAGGCTAACCATCACGTTTTTTCGCGAAAAATTGAAAACTTTTTTTTTGTTGAAATTCCGGTTCAAAATGATTATAGGTACAGTATACAACACGTTGAACGCGAAATTACCGGTAGGACGTATAAGGAAAGCAGTGGTTGTTGGAAGTTTCGTATTTTGAAATTCGGTCACTTTGTGCTTCGAACCTGGATTGCAGGCGAACGAGGCAACATATTGAAGCAAACTAAACGTTGAACTTCTCATAATAACATTGACAATCAAAACTAAATGAAACATTCGGAATCCGTGACTATGAATTTTATCCGTTCAAAAAAAGTAAGGCTAACCATCACGTTTTTTCGCGAAAAATTGAAAACTTTTTTTTGTTGAAATTCCGGTTCAAAATGATTATAGGTACAGTATACAACACGTTGAACGCGAAATTACCAGTAGGACGTATAAGGAAAGCAGTGGTTGTTGGAAGTTTCGTATTTTGAAATTCGGTCACTTTGTGCTTCGAACCTGGATTGCAGACGAACGAGGCAACACATTGAAGCAAACTAAATGTTGAACTTCCCATAATAACATTGACAATCAAAACTAAATGAAACATTCGGAATCCGTGACTATGAATTTTATCCGTTCAAAAAAAGAAAGGCTAACCATCACGTTTTTTCGAGAAAAATTGAAAACTTTTTTTTTGTTGAAATTCCGGATCAAAATGATTATAGGTACAGTATACAACACGTTGAACGCGAAATTACCGGTAGGACGTATAAGGAAAGCAGTGGTTGTTGGAAGTTTCGTATTTTGAAATTCGGTCACTTTGTGCTTCGAACCTGGATTGCAGGCGAACGAGGCAACATATTGAAGCAAACTAAACGTTGAACTTCCCATAATAACATTGACAATCAAAACTAAATGAAACATTCGGAATCCGTGACTATGAATTTTATCCGTTCAAAAAAAGTAAGGCTAACCATCACGTTTTTTCGCGAAAAATTGAAAACTTTTTTTTGTTGAAATTCCGGTTCAAAATGATTATAGGTACAGTATACAACACGTTGAACGCGAAATTACCGGTAGGACGTATAAGGAAAGCAGTGGTTGTTGGAAGTTTCGTATTTTGAAATTCGGTCACTTTGTGCTTCGAACCTGGATTGCAGGCGAACGAGGCAACATATTGAAGCAAACTAAACGTTGAACTTCTCATAATAACATTGACAATCAAAACTAAATGAAACATTCGGAATCCGTGACTATGAATTTTATCCGTTCAAAAAAAGTAAGGCTAACCATCACGTTTTTTCGCGAAAAATTGAAAACTTTTTTTTGTTGAAATTCCGGTTCAAAATCATTATAGGTACAGTATACAACACGTTGAACGCGAAATTACCGGTAGGACGTATAAGGAAAGCAGTGGTTGTTGGAAGTTTCGTATTTTGAAATTCGGTCACTTTGTGCTTCGAACCTGGATTGCAGGCGAACGAGGCAACATATTGAAGCAAACTAAACGTTGAACTTCTCATAATAACATTGACAATCAAAACTAAATGAAACATTCGGAATCCGTGACTATGAATTTTATCCGTTCAAAAAAAGTAAGGCTAACCATCACGTTTTTTCGCGAAAAATTGAAAACTTTTTTTTGTTGAAATTCCGGTTCAAAATCATTATAGGTACAGTATACAACACGTTGAACGCGAAATTACCGGTAGGACGTATAAGGAAAGCAGTGGTTGTTGGAAGTTTCGTATTTTGAAATTCGGTCACTTTGTGCTTCGAACCTGGATTGCAGGCGAACGAGGCAACATATTGAAGCAAACTAAACGTTGAACTTCCCATAATAACATTGACAATCAAAACTAAATGAAACATTCGGAATCCGTGACTATGAATTTTATCCGTTCAAAAAAAGTAAGGCTAACCATCACGTTTTTTCGCGAAAAATTGAAAACTTTTTTTTGTTGAAATTCCGGTTCAAAATGATTATAGGTACAGTATACAACACGTTGAACGCGAAATTACCGGTAGGACGTATAAGGAAAGCAGTGGTTGTTGGAAGTTTCGTATTTTGAAATTCAGTCACTTTGTGCTTCGAACCTGGATTGCAGGCGAACGAGGCAACACATTGAAGCAAACTAAACGTTGAACTTCTCATAATAACATTGACAATCAAAACTAAATGAAACATTCGGAATCCGTGACTATGAATTTTATCCGTTCAAAAAAAGTAAGGCTAACCATCACGTTTTTTCGCGAAAAATTGAAAACTTTTTTTTTGTTGAAATTCCGGTTCAAAATGATTATAGGTACAGTATACAACACGTTGAACGCGAAATTACCGGTAGGACGTATAAGGAAAGCAGTGGTTGTTGGAAGTTTCGTATTTTGAAATTCAGTCACTTTGTGCTTCGAACCTGGATTGCAGACGAACGAGGCAACACATTGAAGCAAACTAAACGTTGAACTTCTCATAATAACATTGACAATCAAAACTAAATGAAACATTCGGAATCCGTGACTATGAATTTTATCCGTTCAAAAAAAGTAAGGCTAACCATCACGTTTTTTCGCGAAAAATTGAAAACTTTTTTTTTGTTGAAATTCCGGTTCAAAATGATTATAGGTACAGTATACAACACGTTGAACGCGAAATTACCGGTAGGACGTATAAGGAAAGCAGTGGTTGTTGGAAGTTTCGTATTTTGAAATTCGGTCACTTTGTGCTTCGAACCTGGATTGCAGGCGAACGAGGCAACATATTGAAGCAAACTAAACGTTGAACTTCCCATAATAACATTGACAATCAAAACTAAATGAAACATTCGGAATCCGTGACTATGAATTTTATCCGTTCAAAAAAAGAAAGGCTAACCATCACGTTTTTTCGAGAAAAATTGAAAACTTTTTTTTTGTTGAAATTCCGGATCAAAATGATTATAGGTACAGTATACAACACGTTGAACGCGAAATTACCGGTAGGACGTATAAGGAAAGCAGTGGTTGTTGGAAGTTTCGTATTTTGAAATTCGGTCACTTTGTGCTTCGAACCTGGATTGCAGGCGAACGAGGCAACACATTGAAGCAAACTAAACGTTGAACTTCTCATAATAACATTGACAATCAAAACTAAATGAAACATTCGGAATCCGTGACTATGAATTTTATCCGTTCAAAAAAAGTAAGGCTAACCATCACGTTTTTTCGCGAAAAATTGAAAACTTTTTTTTTGTTGAAATTCCGGTTCAAAATGATTATAGGTACAGTATACAACACGTTGAACGCGAAATTACCGGTAGGACGTATAAGGAAAGCAGTGGTTGTTGGAAGTTTCGTATTTTGAAATTCGGTCACTTTGTGCTTCGAACCTGGATTGCAGGCGAACGAGGCAACACATTGAAGCAAACTAAACGTTGAACTTCTCATAATAACATTGACAATCAAAACTAAATGAAACATTCGGAATCCGTGACTATGAATTTTATCCGTTCAAAAAAAGTAAGGCTAACCATCACGTTTTTTCGCGAAAAATTGAAAACTTTTTTTTTGTTGAAATTCCGGTTCAAAATGATTATAGGTACAGTATACAACACGTTGAACGCGAAATTACCGGTAGGACGTATAAGGAAAGCAGTGGTTGTTGGAAGTTTCGTATTTTGAAATTCGGTCACTTTGTGCTTCGAACCTGGATTGCAGGCGAACGAGGCAACATATTGAAGCAAACTAAACGTTGAACTTCTCATAATAACATTGACAATCAAAACTAAATGAAACATTCGGAATCCGTGACTATGAATTTTATCCGTTCAAAAAAAGTAAGGCTAACCATCACGTTTTTTCGCGAAAAATTGAAAACTTTTTTTTGTTGAAATTCCGGTTCAAAATGATTATAGGTACAGTATACAACACGTTGAACGCGAAATTACCAGTAGGACGTATAAGGAAAGCAGTGGTTGTTGGAAGTTTCGTATTTTGAAATTCGGTCACTTTGTGCTTCGAACCTGGATTGCAGACGAACGAGGCAACACATTGAAGCAAACTAAATGTTGAACTTCCCATAATAACATTGACAATCAAAACTAAATGAAACATTCGGAATCCGTGACTATGAATTTTATCCGTTCAAAAAAAGAAAGGCTAACCATCACGTTTTTTCGAGAAAAATTGAAAACTTTTTTTTTGTTGAAATTCCGGATCAAAATGATTATAGGTACAGTATACAACACGTTGAACGCGAAATTACCGGTAGGACGTATAAGGAAAGCAGTGGTTGTTGGAAGTTTCGTATTTTGAAATTCGGTCACTTTGTGCTTCGAACCTGGATTGCAGGCGAACGAGGCAACATATTGAAGCAAACTAAACGTTGAACTTCCCATAATAACATTGACAATCAAAACTAAATGAAACATTCGGAATCCGTGACTATGAATTTTATCCGTTCAAAAAAAGTAAGGCTAACCATCACGTTTTTTCGCGAAAAATTGAAAACTTTTTTTTGTTGAAATTCCGGTTCAAAATGATTATAGGTACAGTATACAACACGTTGAACGCGAAATTACCGGTAGGACGTATAAGGAAAGCAGTGGTTGTTGGAAGTTTCGTATTTTGAAATTCGGTCACTTTGTGCTTCGAACCTGGATTGCAGGCGAACGAGGCAACATATTGAAGCAAACTAAACGTTGAACTTCTCATAATAACATTGACAATCAAAACTAAATGAAACATTCGGAATCCGTGACTATGAATTTTATCCGTTCAAAAAAAGTAAGGCTAACCATCACGTTTTTTCGCGAAAAATTGAAAACTTTTTTTTGTTGAAATTCCGGTTCAAAATCATTATAGGTACAGTATACAACACGTTGAACGCGAAATTACCGGTAGGACGTATAAGGAAAGCAGTGGTTGTTGGAAGTTTCGTATTTTGAAATTCGGTCACTTTGTGCTTCGAACCTGGATTGCAGGCGAACGAGGCAACATATTGAAGCAAACTAAACGTTGAACTTCTCATAATAACATTGACAATCAAAACTAAATGAAACATTCGGAATCCGTGACTATGAATTTTATCCGTTCAAAAAAAGTAAGGCTAACCATCACGTTTTTTCGCGAAAAATTGAAAACTTTTTTTTGTTGAAATTCCGGTTCAAAATGATTATAGGTACAGTATACAACACGTTGAACGCGAAATTACCGGTAGGACGTATAAGGAAAGCAGTGGTTGTTGGAAGTTTCGTATTTTGAAATTCAGTCACTTTGTGCTTCGAACCTGGATTGCAGGCGAACGAGGCAACACATTGAAGCAAACTAAACGTTGAACTTCTCATAATAACATTGACAATCAAAACTAAATGAAACATTCGGAATCCGTGACTATGAATTTTATCCGTTCAAAAAAAGTAAGGCTAACCATCACGTTTTTTCGCGAAAAATTGAAAACTTTTTTTTTGTTGAAATTCCGGTTCAAAATGATTATAGGTACAGTATACAACACGTTGAACGCGAAATTACCGGTAGGACGTATAAGGAAAGCAGTGGTTGTTGGAAGTTTCGTATTTTGAAATTCGGTCACTTTGTGCTTCGAACCTGGATTGCAGGCGAACGAGGCAACATATTGAAGCAAACTAAACGTTGAACTTCTCATAATAACATTGACAATCAAAACTAAATGAAACATTCGGAATCCGTGACTATGAATTTTATCCGTTCAAAAAAGTAAGGCTATCACGTTTTTTCGCGAAAAATTGAAAACTTTTTTTTGTTGAAATTCCGGTTCAAAATGATTATAGGTACAGTATACAACACGTTGAACGCGAAATTACCGGTAGGACGTATAAGGAAAGCAGTGGTTGTTGGAAGTTTCGTATTTTGAAATTCGGTCACTTTGTGCTTCGAACCTGGATTGCAGACGAACGAGGCAACACATTGAAGCAAACTAAATGTTGAACTTCCCATAATAACATTGACAATCAAAACTAAATGAAACATTCGGAATCCGTGACTATGAATTTTATCCGTTCAAAAAAAGAAAGGCTAACCATCACGTTTTTTCGAGAAAAATTGAAAACTTTTTTTTTGTTGAAATTCCGGATCAAAATGATTATAGGTACAGTATACAACACGTTGAACGCGAAATTACCGGTAGGACGTATAAGGAAAGCAGTGGTTGTTGGAAGTTTCGTATTTTGAAATTCGGTCACTTTGTGCTTCGAACCTGGATTGCAGGCGAACGAGGCAACATATTGAAGCAAACTAAACGTTGAACTTCTCATAATAACATTGACAATCAAAACTAAATGAAACATTCGGAATCCGTGACTATGAATTTTATCCGTTCAAAAAAGTAAGGCTATCACGTTTTTTCGCGAAAAATTGAAAACTTTTTTTTGTTGAAATTCCGGTTCAAAATGATTATAGGTACAGTATACAACACGTTGAACGCGAAATTACCGGTAGGACGTATAAGGAAAGCAGTGGTTGTTGGAAGTTTCGTATTTTGAAATTCGGTCACTTTGTGCTTCGAACCTGGATTGCAGGCGAACGAGGCAACATATTGAAGCAAACTAAACGTTGAACTTCTCATAATAACATTGACAATCAAAACTAAATGAAACATTCGGAATCCGTGACTATGAATTTTATCCGTTCAAAAAAAGTAAGGCTAACCATCACGTTTTTTCGCGAAAAATTGAAAACTTTTTTTTGTTGAAATTCCGGTTCAAAATGATTATAGGTACAGTATACAACACGTTGAACACGAAATTACCGGTAGGACGTATAAGGAAAGCAGTGGTTGTTGGAAGTTTCGTATTTTGAAATTCGGTCACTTTGTGCTTCGAACCTGGATTGCAGGCGAACGAGGCAACATATTGAAGCAAACTAAACGTTGAACTTCTCATAATAACATTGACAATCAAAACAAAATGAAACATTCGGAATCCGTGACTATGAATTTTATCCGTTCAAAAAAAGTAAGGCTAACCATCACGTTTTTTCGCGAAAAATTGAAAACTTTTTTTTGTTGAAATTCCGGTTCAAAATGATTATAGGTACAGTATACAACACGTTGAACGCGAAATTACCGGTAGGACGTATAAGGAAAGCAGTGGTTGTTGGAAGTTTCGTATTTTGAAATTCAGTCACTTTGTGCTTCGAACCTGGATTGCAGGCGAACGAGGCAACATATTGAAGCAAACTAAACGTTGAACTTCTCATAATAACATTGACAATCAAAACTAAATGAAACATTCGGAATCCGTGACTATGAATTTTATCCGTTCAAAAAAAGTAAGGCTAACCATCACGTTTTTTCGCGAAAAATTGAAAACTTTTTTTTTGTTGAAATTCCGGTTCAAAATGATTATAGGTACAGTATACAACACGTTGAACGCGAAATTACCGGTAGGACGTATAAGGAAAGCAGTGGTTGTTGGAAGTTTCGTATTTTGAAATTCGGTCACTTTGTGCTTCGAACCTGGATTGCAGGCGAACGAGGCAACATATTGAAGCAAACTAAACGTTGAACTTCTCATAATAACATTGACAATCAAAACTAAATGAAACATTCGGAATCCGTGACTATGAATTTTATCCGTTCAAAAAAAGTAAGGCTAACCATCACGTTTTTTCGCGAAAAATTGAAAACTTTTTTTTGTTGAAATTCCGGTTCAAAATGATTATAGGTACAGTATACAACACGTTGAACGCGAAATTACCAGTAGGACGTATAAGGAAAGCAGTGGTTGTTGGAAGTTTCGTATTTTGAAATTCGGTCACTTTGTGCTTCGAACCTGGATTGCAGACGAACGAGGCAACACATTGAAGCAAACTAAATGTTGAACTTCCCATAATAACATTGACAATCAAAACTAAATGAAACATTCGGAATCCGTGACTATGAATTTTATCCGTTCAAAAAAAGTAAGGCTAACCATCACGTTTTTTCGCGAAAAATTGAAAACTTTTTTTTGTTGAAATTCCGGTTCAAAATCATTATAGGTACAGTATACAACACGTTGAACGCGAAATTACCAGTAGGACGTATAAGGAAAGCAGTGGTTGTTGGAAGTTTCGTATTTTGAAATTCGGTCACTTTGTGCTTCGAACCTGGATTGCAGACGAACGAGGCAACACATTGAAGCAAACTAAATGTTGAACTTCCCATAATAACATTGACAATCAAAACTAAATGAAACATTCGGAATCCGTGACTATGAATTTTATCCGTTCAAAAAAAGTAAGGCTAACCATCACGTTTTTTCGCGAAAAATTGAAAACTTTTTTTTGTTGAAATTCCGGTTCAAAATGATTATAGGTACAGTATACAACACGTTGAACGCGAAATTACCAGTAGGACGTATAAGGAAAGCAGTGGTTGTTGGAAGTTTCGTATTTTGAAATTCGGTCACTTTGTGCTTCGAACCTGGATTGCAGACGAACGAGGCAACACATTGAAGCAAACTAAATGTTGAACTTCCCATAATAACATTGACAATCAAAACTAAATGAAACATTCGGAATCCGTGACTATGAATTTTATCCGTTCAAAAAAAGAAAGGCTAACCATCACGTTTTTTCGAGAAAAATTGAAAACTTTTTTTTTGTTGAAATTCCGGATCAAAATGATTATAGGTACAGTATACAACACGTTGAACGCGAAATTACCGGTAGGACGTATAAGGAAAGCAGTGGTTGTTGGAAGTTTCGTATTTTGAAATTCGGTCACTTTGTGCTTCGAACCTGGATTGCAGGCGAACGAGGCAACATATTGAAGCAAACTAAACGTTGAACTTCTCATAATAACATTGACAATCAAAACTAAATGAAACATTCGGAATCCGTGACTATGAATTTTATCCGTTCAAAAAAGTAAGGCTATCACGTTTTTTCGCGAAAAATTGAAAACTTTTTTTTGTTGAAATTCCGGTTCAAAATGATTATAGGTACAGTATACAACACGTTGAACGCGAAATTACCAGTAGGACGTATAAGGAAAGCAGTGGTTGTTGGAAGTTTCGTATTTTGAAATTCGGTCACTTTGTGCTTCGAACCTGGATTGCAGACGAACGAGGCAACACATTGAAGCAAACTAAATGTTGAACTTCCCATAATAACATTGACAATCAAAACTAAATGAAACATTCGGAATCCGTGACTATGAATTTTATCCGTTCAAAAAAAGAAAGGCTAACCATCACGTTTTTTCGAGAAAAATTGAAAACTTTTTTTTTGTTGAAATTCCGGATCAAAATGATTATAGGTACAGTATACAACACGTTGAACGCGAAATTACCGGTAGGACGTATAAGGAAAGCAGTGGTTGTTGGAAGTTTCGTATTTTGAAATTCGGTCACTTTGTGCTTCGAACCTGGATTGCAGGCGAACGAGGCAACATATTGAAGCAAACTAAACGTTGAACTTCTCATAATAACATTGACAATCAAAACTAAATGAAACATTCGGAATCCGTGACTATGAATTTTATCCGTTCAAAAAAGTAAGGCTATCACGTTTTTTCGCGAAAAATTGAAAACTTTTTTTTGTTGAAATTCCGGTTCAAAATGATTATAGGTACAGTATACAACACGTTGAACGCGAAATTACCGGTAGGACGTATAAGGAAAGCAGTGGTTGTTGGAAGTTTCGTATTTTGAAATTCGGTCACTTTGTGCTTCGAACCTGGATTGCAGGCGAACGAGGCAACATATTGAAGCAAACTAAACGTTGAACTTCCCATAATAACATTGACAATCAAAACTAAATGAAACATTCGGAATCCGTGACTATGAATTTTATCCGTTCAAAAAAAGTAAGGCTAACCATCACGTTTTTTCGCGAAAAATTGAAAACTTTTTTTTGTTGAAATTCCGGTTCAAAATGATTATAGGTACAGTATACAACACGTTGAACGCGAAATTACCGGTAGGACGTATAAGGAAAGCAGTGGTTGTTGGAAGTTTCGTATTTTGAAATTCGGTCACTTTGTGCTTCGAACCTGGATTGCAGGCGAACGAGGCAACATATTGAAGCAAACTAAACGTTGAACTTCTCATAATAACATTGACAATCAAAACTAAATGAAACATTCGGAATCCGTGACTATGAATTTTATCCGTTCAAAAAAAGTAAGGCTAACCATCACGTTTTTTCGCGAAAAATTGAAAACTTTTTTTTGTTGAAATTCCGGTTCAAAATGATTATAGGTACAGTATACAACACGTTGAACGCGAAATTACCGGTAGGACGTATAAGGAAAGCAGTGGTTGTTGGAAGTTTCGTATTTTGAAATTCGGTCACTTTGTGCTTCGAACCTGGATTGCAGGCGAACGAGGCAACATATTGAAGCAAACTAAACGTTGAACTTCCCATAATAACATTGACAATCAAAACTAAATGAAACATTCGGAATCCGTGACTATGAATTTTATCCGTTCAAAAAAAGTAAGGCTAACCATCACGTTTTTTCGCGAAAAATTGAAAACTTTTTTTTGTTGAAATTCCGGTTCAAAATGATTATAGGTACAGTATACAACACGTTGAACGCGAAATTACCGGTAGGACGTATAAGGAAAGCAGTGGTTGTTGGAAGTTTCGTATTTTGAAATTCGGTCACTTTGTGCTTCGAACCTGGATTGCAGGCGAACGAGGCAACATATTGAAGCAAACTAAACGTTGAACTTCTCATAATAACATTGACAATCAAAACTAAATGAAACATTCGGAATCCGTGACTATGAATTTTATCCGTTCAAAAAAAGTAAGGCTAACCATCACGTTTTTTCGCGAAAAATTGAAAACTTTTTTTTGTTGAAATTCCGGTTCAAAATCATTATAGGTACAGTATACAACACGTTGAACGCGAAATTACCAGTAGGACGTATAAGGAAAGCAGTGGTTGTTGGAAGTTTCGTATTTTGAAATTCGGTCACTTTGTGCTTCGAACCTGGATTGCAGACGAACGAGGCAACACATTGAAGCAAACTAAATGTTGAACTTCCCATAATAACATTGACAATCAAAACTAAATGAAACATTCGGAATCCGTGACTATGAATTTTATCCGTTCAAAAAAAGAAAGGCTAACCATCACGTTTTTTCGAGAAAAATTGAAAACTTTTTTTTTGTTGAAATTCCGGATCAAAATGATTATAGGTACAGTATACAACACGTTGAACGCGAAATTACCGGTAGGACGTATAAGGAAAGCAGTGGTTGTTGGAAGTTTCGTATTTTGAAATTCGGTCACTTTGTGCTTCGAACCTGGATTGCAGGCGAACGAGGCAACATATTGAAGCAAACTAAACGTTGAACTTCTCATAATAACATTGACAATCAAAACTAAATGAAACATTCGGAATCCGTGACTATGAATTTTATCCGTTCAAAAAAAGTAAGGCTAACCATCACGTTTTTTCGCGAAAAATTGAAAACTTTTTTTTGTTGAAATTCCGGTTCAAAATGATTATAGGTACAGTATACAACACGTTGAACGCGAAATTACCGGTAGGACGTATAAGGAAAGCAGTGGTTGTTGGAAGTTTCGTATTTTGAAATTCAGTCACTTTGTGCTTCGAACCTGGATTGCAGACGAACGAGGCAACACATTGAAGCAAACTAAACGTTGAACTTCTCATAATAACATTGACAATCAAAACTAAATGAAACATTCGGAATCCGTGACTATGAATTTTATCCGTTCAAAAAAAGTAAGGCTAACCATCACGTTTTTTCGCGAAAAATTGAAAACTTTTTTTTTGTTGAAATTCCGGTTCAAAATGATTATAGGTACAGTATACAACACGTTGAACGCGAAATTACCGGTAGGACGTATAAGGAAAGCAGTGGTTGTTGGAAGTTTCGTATTTTGAAATTCGGTCACTTTGTGCTTCGAACCTGGATTGCAGGCGAACGAGGCAACACATTGAAGCAAACTAAATGTTGAACTTCCCATAATAACATTGACAATCAAAACTAAATGAAACATTCGGAATCCGTGACTATGAATTTTATCCGTTCAAAAAAAGAAAGGCTAACCATCACGTTTTTTCGAGAAAAATTGAAAACTTTTTTTTTGTTGAAATTCCGGATCAAAATGATTATAGGTACAGTATACAACACGTTGAACGCGAAATTACCGGTAGGACGTATAAGGAAAGCAGTGGTTGTTGGAAGTTTCGTATTTTGAAATTCGGTCACTTTGTGCTTCGAACCTGGATTGCAGGCGAACGAGGCAACATATTGAAGCAAACTAAACGTTGAACTTCTCATAATAACATTGACAATCAAAACTAAATGAAACATTCGGAATCCGTGACTATGAATTTTATCCGTTCAAAAAAGTAAGGCTATCACGTTTTTTCGCGAAAAATTGAAAACTTTTTTTTGTTGAAATTCCGGTTCAAAATGATTATAGGTACAGTATACAACACGTTGAACGCGAAATTACCGGTAGGACGTATAAGGAAAGCAGTGGTTGTTGGAAGTTTCGTATTTTGAAATTCGGTCACTTTGTGCTTCGAACCTGGATTGCAGGCGAACGAGGCAACATATTGAAGCAAACTAAACGTTGAACTTCCCATAATAACATTGACAATCAAAACTAAATGAAACATTCGGAATCCGTGACTATGAATTTTATCCGTTCAAAAAAAGTAAGGCTAACCATCACGTTTTTTCGCGAAAAATTGAAAACTTTTTTTTGTTGAAATTCCGGTTCAAAATGATTATAGGTACAGTATACAACACGTTGAACGCGAAATTACCGGTAGGACGTATAAGGAAAGCAGTGGTTGTTGGAAGTTTCGTATTTTGAAATTCGGTCACTTTGTGCTTCGAACCTGGATTGCAGGCGAACGAGGCAACATATTGAAGCAAACTAAACGTTGAACTTCTCATAATAACATTGACAATCAAAACTAAATGAAACATTCGGAATCCGTGACTATGAATTTTATCCGTTCAAAAAAAGTAAGGCTAACCATCACGTTTTTTCGCGAAAAATTGAAAACTTTTTTTTGTTGAAATTCCGGTTCAAAATCATTATAGGTACAGTATACAACACGTTGAACGCGAAATTACCGGTAGGACGTATAAGGAAAGCAGTGGTTGTTGGAAGTTTCGTATTTTGAAATTCGGTCACTTTGTGCTTCGAACCTGGATTGCAGGCGAACGAGGCAACATATTGAAGCAAACTAAACGTTGAACTTCTCATAATAACATTGACAATCAAAACTAAATGAAACATTCGGAATCCGTGACTATGAATTTTATCCGTTCAAAAAAAGTAAGGCTAACCATCACGTTTTTTCGCGAAAAATTGAAAACTTTTTTTTGTTGAAATTCCGGTTCAAAATGATTATAGGTACAGTATACAACACGTTGAACGCGAAATTACCAGTAGGACGTATAAGGAAAGCAGTGGTTGTTGGAAGTTTCGTATTTTGAAATTCGGTCACTTTGTGCTTCGAACCTGGATTGCAGACGAACGAGGCAACACATTGAAGCAAACTAAATGTTGAACTTCCCATAATAACATTGACAATCAAAACTAAATGAAACATTCGGAATCCGTGACTATGAATTTTATCCGTTCAAAAAAAGAAAGGCTAACCATCACGTTTTTTCGAGAAAAATTGAAAACTTTTTTTTTGTTGAAATTCCGGATCAAAATGATTATAGGTACAGTATACAACACGTTGAACGCGAAATTACCGGTAGGACGTATAAGGAAAGCAGTGGTTGTTGGAAGTTTCGTATTTTGAAATTCGGTCACTTTGTGCTTCGAACCTGGATTGCAGGCGAACGAGGCAACATATTGAAGCAAACTAAACGTTGAACTTCTCATAATAACATTGACAATCAAAACTAAATGAAACATTCGGAATCCGTGACTATGAATTTTATCCGTTCAAAAAAAGTAAGGCTAACCATCACGTTTTTTCGCGAAAAATTGAAAACTTTTTTTTGTTGAAATTCCGGTTCAAAATGATTATAGGTACAGTATACAACACGTTGAACGCGAAATTACCGGTAGGACGTATAAGGAAAGCAGTGGTTGTTGGAAGTTTCGTATTTTGAAATTCGGTCACTTTGTGCTTCGAACCTGGATTGCAGGCGAACGAGGCAACATATTGAAGCAAACTAAACGTTGAACTTCCCATAATAACATTGACAATCAAAACTAAATGAAACATTCGGAATCCGTGACTATGAATTTTATCCGTTCAAAAAAAGTAAGGCTAACAACCATCACGTTTTTTCGCGAAAAATTGAAAACTTTTTTTTGTTGAAATTCCGGTTCAAAATGATTATAGGTACAGTATACAACACGTTGAACGCGAAATTACCGGTAGGACGTATAAGGAAAGCAGTGGTTGTTGGAAGTTTCATATTTTGAAATTCGGTCACTTTGTGCTTCGAACCTGGATTGCAGGCGAACGAGGCAACATATTGAAGCAAACTAAACGTTGAACTTCTCATAATAACATTGACAATCAAAACTAAATGAAACATTCGGAATCCGTGACTATGAATTTTATCCGTTCAAAAAAGTAAGGCTATCACGTTTTTTCGCGAAAAATTGAAAACTTTTTTTTGTTGAAATTCCGGTTCAAAATGATTATAGGTACAGTATACAACACGTTGAACGCGAAATTACCGGTAGGACGTATAAGGAAAGCAGTGGTTGTTGGAAGTTTCGTATTTTGAAATTCGGTCACTTTGTGCTTCGAACCTGGATTGCAGGCGAACGAGGCAACATATTGAAGCAAACTAAACGTTGAACTTCTCATAATAACATTGACAATCAAAACTAAATGAAACATTCGGAATCCGTGACTATGAATTTTATCCGTTCAAAAAAAGTAAGGCTAACCATCACGTTTTTTCGCGAAAAATTGAAAACTTTTTTTTTGTTGAAATTCCGGTTCAAAATGATTATAGGTACAGTATACAACACGTTGAACGCGAAATTACCGGTAGGACGTATAAGGAAAGCAGTGGTTGTTGGAAGTTTCGTATTTTGAAATTCGGTCACTTTGTGCTTCGAACCTGGATTGCAGGCGAACGAGGCAACATATTGAAGCAAACTAAACGTTGAACTTCCCATAATAACATTGACAATCAAAACTAAATGAAACATTCGGAATCCGTGACTATGAATTTTATCCGTTCAAAAAAAGTAAGGCTAACCATCACGTTTTTTCGCGAAAAATTGAAAACTTTTTTTTGTTGAAATTCCGGTTCAAAATGATTATAGGTACAGTATACAACACGTTGAACGCGAAATTACCGGTAGGACGTATAAGGAAAGCAGTGGTTGTTGGAAGTTTCGTATTTTGAAATTCGGTCACTTTGTGCTTCGAACCTGGATTGCAGGCGAACGAGGCAACATATTGAAGCAAACTAAACGTTGAACTTCTCATAATAACATTGACAATCAAAACTAAATGAAACATTCGGAATCCGTGACTATGAATTTTATCCGTTCAAAAAAAGTAAGGCTAACTAACCATCACGTTTTTTCGCGAAAAATTGAAAACTTTTTTTTGTTGAAATTCCGGTTCAAAATGATTATAGGTACAGTATACAACACGTTGAACGCGAAATTACCGGTAGGACGTATAAGGAAAGCAGTGGTTGTTGGAAGTTTCGTATTTTGAAATTCGGTCACTTTGTGCTTCGAACCTGGATTGCAGGCGAACGAGGCAACATATTGAAGCAAACTAAACGTTGAACTTCTCATAATAACATTGACAATCAAAACTAAATGAAACATTCGGAATCCGTGACTATGAATTTTATCCGTTCAAAAAAAGTAAGGCTAACCATCACGTTTTTTCGCGAAAAATTGAAAACTTTTTTTTGTTGAAATTCCGGTTCAAAATGATTATAGGTACAGTATACAACACGTTGAACGCGAAATTACCGGTAGGACGTATAAGGAAAGCAGTGGTTGTTGGAAGTTTCGTATTTTGAAATTCGGTCACTTTGTGCTTCGAACCTGGATTGCAGGCGAACGAGGCAACATATTGAAGCAAACTAAACGTTGAACTTCCCATAATAACATTGACAATCAAAACTAAATGAAACATTCGGAATCCGTGACTATGAATTTTATCCGTTCAAAAAAAGTAAGGCTAACAACCATCACGTTTTTTCGCGAAAAATTGAAAACTTTTTTTTGTTGAAATTCCGGTTCAAAATGATTATAGGTACAGTATACAACACGTTGAACGCGAAATTACCGGTAGGACGTATAAGGAAAGCAGTGGTTGTTGGAAGTTTCATATTTTGAAATTCGGTCACTTTGTGCTTCGAACCTGGATTGCAGGCGAACGAGGCAACATATTGAAGCAAACTAAACGTTGAACTTCTCATAATAACATTGACAATCAAAACTAAATGAAACATTCGGAATCCGTGACTATGAATTTTATCCGTTCAAAAAAGTAAGGCTATCACGTTTTTTCGCGAAAAATTGAAAACTTTTTTTTGTTGAAATTCCGGTTCAAAATGATTATAGGTACAGTATACAACACGTTGAACGCGAAATTACCGGTAGGACGTATAAGGAAAGCAGTGGTTGTTGGAAGTTTCGTATTTTGAAATTCGGTCACTTTGTGCTTCGAACCTGGATTGCAGGCGAACGAGGCAACATATTGAAGCAAACTAAACGTTGAACTTCTCATAATAACATTGACAATCAAAACTAAATGAAACATTCGGAATCCGTGACTATGAATTTTATCCGTTCAAAAAAAGTAAGGCTAACCATCACGTTTTTTCGCGAAAAATTGAAAACTTTTTTTTTGTTGAAATTCCGGTTCAAAATGATTATAGGTACAGTATACAACACGTTGAACGCGAAATTACCGGTAGGACGTATAAGGAAAGCAGTGGTTGTTGGAAGTTTCGTATTTTGAAATTCAGTCACTTTGTGCTTCGAACCTGGATTGCAGACGAACGAGGCAACACATTGAAGCAAACTAAACGTTGAACTTCTCATAATAACATTGACAATCAAAACTAAATGAAACATTCGGAATCCGTGACTATGAATTTTATCCGTTCAAAAAAAGTAAGGCTAACCATCACGTTTTTTCGCGAAAAATTGAAAACTTTTTTTTTGTTGAAATTCCGGTTCAAAATGATTATAGGTACAGTATACAACACGTTGAACGCGAAATTACCGGTAGGACGTATAAGGAAAGCAGTGGTTGTTGGAAGTTTCGTATTTTGAAATTCGGTCACTTTGTGCTTCGAACCTGGATTGCAGGCGAACGAGGCAACATATTGAAGCAAACTAAACGTTGAACTTCTCATAATAACATTGACAATCAAAACTAAATGAAACATTCGGAATCCGTGACTATGAATTTTATCCGTTCAAAAAAAGTAAGGCTAACCATCACGTTTTTTCGCGAAAAATTGAAAACTTTTTTTTGTTGAAATTCCGGTTCAAAATGATTATAGGTACAGTATACAACACGTTGAACGCGAAATTACCAGTAGGACGTATAAGGAAAGCAGTGGTTGTTGGAAGTTTCGTATTTTGAAATTCGGTCACTTTGTGCTTCGAACCTGGATTGCAGACGAACGAGGCAACACATTGAAGCAAACTAAATGTTGAACTTCCCATAATAACATTGACAATCAAAACTAAATGAAACATTCGGAATCCGTGACTATGAATTTTATCCGTTCAAAAAAAGAAAGGCTAACCATCACGTTTTTTCGAGAAAAATTGAAAACTTTTTTTTTGTTGAAATTCCGGATCAAAATGATTATAGGTACAGTATACAACACGTTGAACGCGAAATTACCGGTAGGACGTATAAGGAAAGCAGTGGTTGTTGGAAGTTTCGTATTTTGAAATTCGGTCACTTTGTGCTTCGAACCTGGATTGCAGGCGAACGAGGCAACATATTGAAGCAAACTAAACGTTGAACTTCTCATAATAACATTGACAATCAAAACTAAATGAAACATTCGGAATCCGTGACTATGAATTTTATCCGTTCAAAAAAGTAAGGCTATCACGTTTTTTCGCGAAAAATTGAAAACTTTTTTTTGTTGAAATTCCGGTTCAAAATGATTATAGGTACAGTATACAACACGTTGAACGCGAAATTACCGGTAGGACGTATAAGGAAAGCAGTGGTTGTTGGAAGTTTCGTATTTTGAAATTCGGTCACTTTGTGCTTCGAACCTGGATTGCAGGCGAACGAGGCAACATATTGAAGCAAACTAAACGTTGAACTTCTCATAATAACATTGACAATCAAAACTAAATGAAACATTCGGAATCCGTGACTATGAATTTTATCCGTTCAAAAAAAGTAAGGCTAACCATCACGTTTTTTCGCGAAAAATTGAAAACTTTTTTTTGTTGAAATTCCGGTTCAAAATCATTATAGGTACAGTATACAACACGTTGAACGCGAAATTACCGGTAGGACGTATAAGGAAAGCAGTGGTTGTTGGAAGTTTCGTATTTTGAAATTCGGTCACTTTGTGCTTCGAACCTGGATTGCAGGCGAACGAGGCAACATATTGAAGCAAACTAAACGTTGAACTTCTCATAATAACATTGACAATCAAAACTAAATGAAACATTCGGAATCCGTGACTATGAATTTTATCCGTTCAAAAAAAGTAAGGCTAACCATCACGTTTTTTCGCGAAAAATTGAAAACTTTTTTTTGTTGAAATTCCGGTTCAAAATGATTATAGGTACAGTATACAACACGTTGAACGCGAAATTACCGGTAGGACGTATAAGGAAAGCAGTGGTTGTTGGAAGTTTCGTATTTTGAAATTCGGTTACTTTGTGCTTCGAACCTGGATTGCAGGCGAACGAGGCAACACATTGAAGCAAACTAAATGTTGAACTTCCCATAATAACATTGACAATCAAAACTAAATGAAACATTCGGAATCCGTGACTATGAATTTTATCCGTTCAAAAAAAGAAAGGCTAACCATCACGTTTTTTCGAGAAAAATTGAAAACTTTTTTTTTGTTGAAATTCCGGATCAAAATGATTATAGGTACAGTATACAACACGTTGAACGCGAAATTACCGGTAGGACGTATAAGGAAAGCAGTGGTTGTTGGAAGTTTCGTATTTTGAAATTCGGTCACTTTGTGCTTCGAACCTGGATTGCAGGCGAACGAGGCAACATATTGAAGCAAACTAAACGTTGAACTTCCCATAATAACATTGACAATCAAAACTAAATGAAACATTCGGAATCCGTGACTATGAATTTTATCCGTTCAAAAAAAGTAAGGCTAACCATCACGTTTTTTCGCGAAAAATTGAAAACTTTTTTTTGTTGAAATTCCGGTTCAAAATGATTATAGGTACAGTATACAACACGTTGAACGCGAAATTACCGGTAGGACGTATAAGGAAAGCAGTGGTTGTTGGAAGTTTCGTATTTTGAAATTCGGTCACTTTGTGCTTCGAACCTGGATTGCAGGCGAACGAGGCAACATATTGAAGCAAACTAAACGTTGAACTTCTCATAATAACATTGACAATCAAAACTAAATGAAACATTCGGAATCCGTGACTATGAATTTTATCCGTTCAAAAAAAGTAAGGCTAACCATCACGTTTTTTCGCGAAAAATTGAAAACTTTTTTTTGTTGAAATTCCGGTTCAAAATCATTATAGGTACAGTATACAACACGTTGAACGCGAAATTACCGGTAGGACGTATAAGGAAAGCAGTGGTTGTTGGAAGTTTCGTATTTTGAAATTCGGTCACTTTGTGCTTCGAACCTGGATTGCAGACGAACGAGGCAACACATTGAAGCAAACTAAACGTTGAACTTCTCATAATAACATTGACAATCAAAACTAAATGAAACATTCGGAATCCGTGACTATGAATTTTATCCGTTCAAAAAAAGTAAGGCTAACCATCACGTTTTTTCGCGAAAAATTGAAAACTTTTTTTTGTTGAAATTCCGGTTCAAAATGATTATAGGTACAGTATACAACACGTTGAACGCGAAATTACCAGTAGGACGTATAAGGAAAGCAGTGGTTGTTGGAAGTT